>CM075776.1:69933466-70333904 GCA_037974665.1 Ehretia macrophylla | reverse complement strand
AAGATTTAATAGTTTGGGCATGTTTGGACAACACTAGTGGCTTTCAATAAACAACAGGTCATGAAAAAGAATTTTGATGATGCTGCATAATATCAATAGGCTTGGATAGAACATGTTATAATTGCACACAAGATGATTTGTCAAACCATAATGGAGTTTAATATATAGACTAATTTACAGTGAAAGTGGGGTTTAAGTTTGCCATGCACATGAAATTATGGATTTCTTAAAGGCATAAATGAACAAAATAGTACTTGTAGCTACCAATAATATAAACCGCCTTAAATTAGACGAGGTTAAAGATGATCTGAGAGGATAAGGGCAACACAAATGGTGTAAATCAACATAGACCGCCTTAGTTGGACAAGGCTAAAAGATGATTGGAGAGGATAAGCTAAAATTTCAAAGGTGTAGGAGCAACACCAATGGCATAAATCAACACACACAGATTAGAGTCTCTGGAATTCAAAGCGTTATTATGTTTAGACATCAAATGTGGTTGAAAGTGTAAAACTCAACTTTCTAGCATTCACATATTGGTAGAGTTAGCATAGAGATAACTGTTTCCAATCATATTGGATACTAGGAATATTTAGGATCTTGAAACAGAAATAAGAATAGATAATCGAAAAAAAGTCCACAATGAGTTTTGAGCAAGAACCAAAGGGCAGCATGGTACTCAATGGTGTGTTTTAAATTTAGTTGGCACAAGGTTCTTCACCGAATTTTATTAAAAGATGAATGGACTGCTAGTCAATTTCTTCTCTTTCTACTAAAGCAAGCAGCTGGCAGTCATGAAGGAAGTCGATGGCATTTCCTTTCCTACTAACATCTAAGCCAGAAAAAACCATTTGATACAGACCATAAGAGATGAACCTATAAATTAGTAATCAAAAAAATTGTGAAAATCAGAGAACAAAGTCACAGAGGGTATTAACATTACATTGATTCAGGGCATCACTGAGAGAAGTGAATCCTAGATCCATCTTTAGTAGTCAGCACGTTAAATTGAAAGAAAGTATGCAGTAGTTGAGGAAAAAATTCCATGAAATAAATGGGTAAAACGTTGTTATTCCATGGGAGCTTTATATATGAACAAGTATGGTGATCAAGATGGTATTCATGGGCAAGAGAATAGTACTAACAAAAGAGAAGTCAGATCCAAATGGAAATAAATGCAAACTATGTCAAAAGTTAATATAAGAGCTAGAGATTCTTTCTTGGGTATAATGTATAGATTGAAAGTAATGGCATAAAAATACAAGGATGAAGATTGAGATCACAATGATTGATCAATCCTGAGACATTCCTTTCTTTTAGAAGAACGAGGCAGTGTTCTTGCATCTGAAGAAACTAAAACCAAGGAGGTTACACGGTTACATATATATTTCTTGGGATTCACTGGATCTTAACAGGGCCTATAAAGGAGATGCACTTATTGTGCCTATGGTACATGGTGTAAGAGGGCGCTCATTAACATTAATGGTTTACTGGAAAGCTGATCTTGCTATCTCATGGACTATCATCAGACACTTGACTTGGAAGAATATAAAGGACTTCTAAACTTATGGTCAAGCACTCTGATTTTCAAGGTGAATACGATACCAGTAGTGGCAGTAGATAAACTCCTGATAACCTCAGTAGATTTATCTAATGCGAAACACTGAGGAAAGGAAATTTATCTTCACAAATACTTGGAAGAAGAATATTATTCTAGTGAAGTACAATTATAGTAGTGGAAGCAAACTAAACTTGCATTTGCTAACTTATCACTTTGAATGGCATCTCCAAAACCATATCAGAAACTTGGGGTACTTTTTAACCAAATTCTTGTATTCTTATGCAAATTGGTTTAGAAAAATCCAATGCTTCGACAAGCTACCCCATTCTCATACTCTAAACATAGGCTATTACTTGCAGAAACATCTGCCTTGTTTGAGGCCATAGTAGTTCTTGAAAAGTGACTACCTGAATGCCTATCTACTTTCAGAAAGCAACACGGAAAGATTCATGTGAAGTAATATTGCATAGAGTAAGACGTAAGGAACAGCATTAAGTCTCATCATTCTTGATCCTTTTGGAGTGGCATAAGAATATAGGTAATGTATGTTCCTTTCTGTGCTCACACATCTTTCATAAAAACAATGTGGAGCTCATCTAAGGCCAGAGGTTTAAGTTTCAAAGTTCAAGATGGTTTATTCCGAGTGCATTTGGAACCATATGCATTCTATTCAACCATCTATCTAAATGGCATAACGAGAAAGTAGGTTTTAAAGTAGACAATGAGTCTATACACTTACCGAAGACATTGCTAAAGCTTCATACTCTTCAGGAAAAATTTCATTTGCATAGGCCTGGGGATGGTTGCAATTGGTATAAATAACATGCACATAAATTTGAGGTAACCCAAAAACAAAAATATAAGAGAGAAGAAAAAGTTGCAATTAAACTACTCTAAATATCAGGATAACACATTAAGTTCTAGAATCATATTGACAACAAAATTACATGAGAGAATTGGATACCTTAATTGGCCCAAGCAAACCATTTAAAAACCCAATAAAAGACCTTGTTGCAATAGCCATCCAATAATTTACACTAAAACCAAATAGAGTGTTGAAAATAACCCTGCAACCAAGTAACCATCAAATTATTACAAAAGATACTGAAGTTTAAAAAAATCAACATGTTTAGATCTAATAGGATTATGGAGAAGTACACTGAAATGGTGCCTATAATTATAACTGGCTTTCGACCATATCGATCAGCAATCATTCCCCAAAAAGTAGATGTAAGAGTTCTTCCAAGCATATACGCTGAGCCTTCATAAATTCAAGCAGTTTATGAGGACTTTCTTGGATACAATTAAGATAGAATTGTTAATACATAAATATCATAAATCTAGAGAAAGTTAAACAAAATTGACCTACCTATGAAACCGTCATAGAAAGCATTATCTTCTTCTCTCTTTGCGAAATGAAAATCCCTAACCTGAAATAACAGTCAAAGCTAATAAGTCAGTGGAGCATAGGCATACATAAGTATCTCACAAGTTCTGGAATAATTTGCAGGAAAAGGAGACGATACTCGTTTAATTACAGATGCGGATTTCTGGAAATGAAATACAAACCAAATGGATTGCCCTTATTGCACAGAAACCAAATGAATTACCTTAGGGCCAGAAGCCTATCCTGCTTTTCTTTAGTTTTGAGATATTGAATATCAATGATATCCCATCCTTACTTAACACTATCCTAGCTTGAGAGGTCAGACATCTCTTATATAAAGACTGTGGAAAATGAAAATTTTGTAAAAATCTGTCAACTTTCTACTTAATTTTGTCAAAGCAACAGAAATGCACAGAGACCTATCCTGCTTTTCATTGGTTATTGAGAGATATATACTCAGATGCAACTGGATTCTTCCTTAAAACTGTCCTATCTTAGATGGTTGGCCTTGTTTCGTATAATGAATTAGGAAAATTGAGATTTTGTCACTGGTCGACTCTCTATTGCATTTATTCAAAGCTCTCTGAGTCCTATTATCTTAAAAAGAAGAAAAGAAAAGCATGTATAGATGCCAATTCCAGCAATTTAGTTGAAAATTTTAACACACGTACCATAAAATAAAGGAAGGGAAAGAGAGATGATATTGGCAGTGCTGAAATAACAAAAGCACGAAAAGAAAGAATGATGTTAGAAAATGAGCATGTAACAGAGAAAATAAAAGACAAATGAAATCAATGCTCATCTACATATGATATTGGCAGTGCTGAAAGGTTATGAACTAAACAATGTGAAACTAAACATTGATGTTGGATTAATTCTTATTCTCCACATAGGCAAGTGAAAATTAATAAATCCATATCAGATAACACAAAATGGATATTATCTCTTTAAGTGGTCAACAAAGGATATGCCCTCAATCTGCATATAGCCAGATTGGCTTGATAACTCAAAAAGAATAAACTCTTAAAGGAAATTGATGCGAGGATGCGCCAGTTGAAGGTCAGTAGCATGTATATATTTTCTACGATGGGTTATGGAACGTCAGGTAGTATATACATATCAATATGAATGATTAAAATTTGGCCAACATTGTTGGAAAAATGTAGGCATTTGAACTAATAGTAACCACAGCTGCAGAGCGGTTCTAAAACATACTGCAACCCAATAATTGTCCCACTTAAATAGCTTTAGCACTTTCCAGTAAGTCCATTAACCACCAGCTCAAAATCTTAGTAAAAGAACATATCCTCCAAGCATTCTGCATATAGAGCTCGAAGCTGATAAAATGTAGAACCAAGCCAATTCGATACGTAGTAAAGGGGATTAACAATTAATTTTTCGAGCTTCATTCACCTTTTAAAGCCTCTAACTCCTAAAACAAGGATATACAGGAATCCAGCAAATAACTAGGGCTGGGCAATCCCTCCTTGTTCGCAGCACGGATGAGTCTGTAGACGTAGACATATAATGAATATGGTCACTCTTACTTCTATCAAATGGCAATATGCTAAGCCTTCTGTTCCTGAATTCTCTTCATTGCCTTATTTGCTTCACATGCTCTCAAGTTTCTACCATATTACTTTTTTCATTGAGCGTGAGCTCATAAGCTGTCTATCTCGTTAAACAGGAAATGATAGGGCAAACATTGGATTATCGCAATACTACAAAGTAATTTTGATCTCCTACCTAGATATTGTTAAAGAAATATTACAAGTAACCACATGAAAAACCATATCTTAATTGTTTTCCAATTCCTACACTTGATTACAACAACTGCTTCTAATGCTTGAAATTAATACACAATTCTATGCCTAAAACGAATTAATAAGGCATTAAAGACTCGAATTTCCATGCCAATGCATTAGTTACTTCCCAAAAGACCCTTTATACTGTTAAATTTAAAGCCTCTATTGCCCTGTATCAAAATGAGCATAAAGGAAGGCGAGCTTGCTTCTAATTCCCATGTTTGATCTTTTCCATCTCTACCTCACTCATTTTTTTTTTTTTTTTATGAAAAGGGAGGCAAAGCCAAACTATCGAACAACGTTCTTAGGGTATGTTTTCCCTTGTTTGTCCATTTCAATCTTCGTCATAAGCTGAGTCGGCGGAGCCTCAAATGAGGTACAACCCAAGGGTAGCTAGAGGCTGTAGTTCGCAATTCAGTTAGCACACTGATTGACCTCGCGAAACGCATGCTGGAGTTGGTATCCTTCATGGTCCGCTAAAATCTTTTTATAGTCTTCGATGAGGAACCTGAAATGACTCTTCGGAGGTACTTCTGCCTTTAACAGCTGAATAGTAATCAGCGAATCAGACTCAATAGTAAGATGAGTGACGCCCACGTCAACAGCTCTTCTGAGTCATTCCCAAACCACCAATAATGCCCCCTTATTCTTCGACACAATCCCCAAATTTATACCAAAGCCAGAAATCCAGAAACCATTTTCATCACGGAAAATACCCCCAGCTCCTGCCAAGCCAAGATTACCTTTAGAGCAACCATCAGTATTTAGTTTCCATCCTTGGACCGGCTTTCTCCAACCAACCGAGACTTGGTGATTAATGGGATGCGGGTAACCGTCTGGACAGTGCCAGGCGTCAACCATACTCAAAGCTTGACCTTGGATGAATTAGATAAAGCATAGAAGTTATTATGGGGTGTATTCTTAAAGCACCTCTTGTTCCTCAATTTCTAAATCCACTAAACGGCAGTAGAAAAGAAGATGTTCCAAGCTATCCCTCGATGATTTTTAGTGCACTTCAGGTTCGCGTTAAACCAATCAGACCACGAAAGGTTGAAGAAATAGACCTTGAAGCTGGGTGGTAAGATCAAATTCCACATATGATGAGCCATAATACATTGACGAAGGACGTGATTGGTGTCTTCAATAACAGCCCCACACCAAGGACCGTCGGCAATGTCTATAATACCTCTGTGAGCAAGCTAGTCGCGAGTTAGGATTCTTTGTAGTGCAGCCTGCCAAAGGAAGATTTTAATACGTTGTTGACATTTGAGTTTTCACAAGAGGTCCCATTTGATATCAGTATTTTTTCCCACATTATGTTGTCACAGAGCATAAGCTGAGGTGAGACTGAAAGCACCCTTAGTATCCTCATTCCAAGCCACAAAGTCTTGTTTAGCATCATCAATAGTCATTCGTATGCTAGCAATTTGGAGCATAATAGTGGGCGTAAAATAATGTTGAAACTTTCCCCAACTCCATGAGCCATCGTCTTCAATATAATCCTTAATAAGCAAATCCTTCTCATCATCAGGGACACGGAGAATAACATGAGGTAGAAGCTCTGAATTTCCAACCCATCTGTCAAGCCAGAAATGAATCTTTTTTCCATTGTAAACAATCCATTGATGACCCTCGTTAAGAAGATCTTTCCCTTTCAAAATCCCACGACAAATGATTGAATCTGAAAACTTGGGAGTATAAGAAAAAAAGCCATCACGAAAATATTTCTCTTAGAATTTTGACCCCTTTCACCCGAGTTTTGTCATAAACGCATCATTAATGATAGTTGTTTTCTAAAGGCCAAGACCTCCAAACTTTTTATTCTTGCACACGTTGGCCCAAGAAACCCAATGGAGTTTCTTCCGTTCTCCATCCGAGCCCCAAATGAATCGCTGCTGGATTTTATCAATCTCCTTGCACATCTGAATTGGGAATTTGGCAATCTACATATAATACGAAGGAATGGCAGCTATGGTAGACTTGGCCAAAGTGACCCGTCCAGCAAAAGATAAAACATGTTTTTCCAGCCGGCCAACTTTGTCTGAATTTTTTGAAGAATGCATTTGTATGTGCCACAACAGACCTTTTTGTGTATCACAGGAATTCCAAGATAGGTACCTAGGTCCGTGGTGATTGGGATATCACTGCTTCTAGAGAGCTCCTGAGCAACCTCAGAAGAAGTGTTACGAGACACATATAAATGGGTTAAAAGTCATTTTACACATAAAATTTGTCATTCCCCTCATTTTCTTCCTAATCTAAATAAAATATACACAAAATCCTTTATGATTCTCTCATCTCAAATTATCCAATCCAAACACGATTTTATTCTCTCATCTCCTCTCATTTCCTTTATGATTGTCTCATTTTCTCTCCTTTATTAAACTTTTTCCGTTCAATCCAAACACATATTTTTTTTTTTGGTCAAACAAATTATATTATAAAATTCTGAAAGATACAGAGGGATTAACGAATCCTTAAAGGTTCCAAGTCCTTCTTAAGAAGGTTACAAAAAGCAAAAGGTAGATCAAGTTGCCCTAAAGAAGGTAATTGTCCTTTAACACTACATTGTGCAAGCCAATTAACAGGACCATTACCATTTCTATGAACAATACCAAAGTGGATTGATGGATAATCTGTAATCAGGTTGAGAGCGTCTTTTACAACAGGTAAAACTTGCCTAACAGCAGCATAAGTCCTGTTGGTGAGAGCCTTGAAGATGACTTCAGAGTCAGTCTCAATGGTGATTGGAGAAGAGTTGTACAGCTTGGCAAGGATACAAGCATTTCTGACAGCAATGGCTTCGGCATGTGAAGCAAAGTTTGTTGTGAGATTCCAGACATTTCCATCAATAAAAGAGCCTTCATGGTTCCTGCAAATAACAACCGTAACTGTTCTTCCATCATAGGAAAACGCTGCATCACAGTTACTCTTCCGAGTGCCATGGGGAGGAGGAATCCATCTGCTGGAAGAAGAAGCAGACTGAAAATGTTGGAAGTAGTCAGTGAGATCCATTGGAGAGTTGGCTTCTTTGAATTCAGAGAGGCTGGCATTAGCTTGTATAACTGTTTTTGCTGGAGAAATAGGGGCTCCTTCAAATAGGAAACTGTTACGATCTTTCCAGATTTGTCAGCAATATGTTGCAATGATAGACTCTGCTTCACCTTTGAAGTAGCCGGCGGGGCTGCATTGATGTACTAGATTGATAAACCAATCGTCAAACCGAGTGACATTTGAAGAGGAGGGAAAACACTGGAGAGGGGAAGCAAACCACACTGCTTCGGTCCAAGGGCAAAACAAGAGGAGGTGTTCAACTGTTTCAGAATGAAGGCCACATAATCTGTAAGTTGGCTGAGATATGTATTGCCTTTAAATTTATTCTCCTCAGTTGCAATCCCATGCTTACAAGTTTTCCAAATAAAGTTTCTGATCTTGGGCTGCACCTTCATTTTCCAGATCATTTTCCAAAGAGAATTAGAAGGAACATAAGATGAGCTACCTCTTTTATTGGAGATTTGGATGGAGTTTTGGTTGGACTTCTCTTTAAGGCAGTGGTAGCCTGATTTGACAGAGTAAATGCCATTAGATGTATGGGGCCAGTAGAAGGAGTCATCAACATCAACTAGAGGAATGTAAATGTTTTTGATTTCCTTGATGTCTTCAGGAACTAAAAGAGATGAGAGAACCTCTTCGTTCCATTTTCCAGTTCCATGATGGATCAAGTCCTGAACTTTGTTGAAGGAAGTCCCTGGTGGCTTTGGGATAGCTCTTTTAGAAGGCAGCCATGGGTCATGCCAAATGTCAATAGAAGCACCATTTCCAACTGACCAGAAAATCTCATCTTTGAGGAAGTCACGGCCTGAAATTATGCTTCTTCAACTCCAAGAGGGCCTACTACAAATCTTAGCATGAAGAAAGGATGTGTCCGGGAAATAGATGCCCTTCAGGATTCTTGAGGCCAAGGAAGATGGGTTAGACATGAGTCTCCAAGCTTGGTTTGCAATCATTGATTTGTTCATAAGGTGGAAATCTTTGAATCCCATGCCTCCAGATGCTTTTGAACTTGAGAGGTTGGTCCACTTGAGCCAGTGAATTCTTTTTCTTCCACAGTTACCCCATTAGAATTTTGCAACCCTGCCATTAAGTTGCTTACAAACAGATAATGGAATAAGAACAATAGACATGACGTAAGCAGGGATTGCCTGAATAACATATTTGATTAAATTTTCCTTTCCTCCTTCGGAAAGGAGTAAAGAGGTCCAACCTGCAAGTTTTGAGATAACCTTTTTCCATAAGCCAGTTAAGAGCCAAAACTTTTTATTTACCCATTCTGTGGGTAAACCCAAATATTTTCCCTTACTAGGGATCTCTCCAATCCTTAAAAGATCGAGTAGGGGAATTCTAATTGCAGCAGGGGTATTTGCACTAAAGATAATACCTGATTTTTGCAGGTTAATTTTAAGACCAGATGCAAACCCGAATTGGTAGAGAACATCCTGGAAGGTTGAGAATTCTTCAAATGAAGCTTTCATGAAGAATAAGCTATCATCTGCAAAAAGGAGATGAGTAAGTGAAGGACAATTTTTTGATAGCTTAATTCCATGGATCAAACCAATGTTCTCTTTTTTCCTCAATCAGAAAAGTAATAGCTTGAGTAACAATAGCAAAGAGAAATGGAGAGAGGGGGTCTCCTTGTCTGAGTCCTCTTTTAAGACAGAAAGCCTGCAAGGGAACACCATTGAGCACAATTTTATAGGAGACAGTAGTAATGCAATTCATTATCCACTTAGTCCAAGTGTCAGAGAATCCCATTTTTTTCATGATATCAAGCAAAAAATCCCACTCCACATGCTCAAAAGCCTTATTCATATCAGCCTTTAAAGCAGCAAAATATTTTTTTGTTTTGGTTTTCTTTTTTAAGAAGTGGCCAACCTCTTGGACAATAAGAACATTGTCTTGAATGAGCCTACCCGCAATGAAGGCTGTTTGGGTTGGGGTAATAATTATGTTCATCAGAGGTTGAAGTCTGCAGACCAAAATCTTGGAGATAATTTTATAAATGAAATTTGAGCAACTGATAGGTCTGAAGTGACTAACCATGAAAGAAGATTTGACTTTCGGAATGAGGGAGATGTGAGTAAGATTGATGTGGTTCATGTGATCACCATTCTCCATGAAATTGAGAACAACTTTAAAAACATCTTCACTAATGATATGCCAAATTTTTTTAAAGAAGAAGCCAGGGAAACCATCTGGTCCTGGTGCTTTAGAAGCACCAAGACTCCAAACAGCTTTTTGAACTTCTTCTCTAATGACATGATTTGTGAGATTGGCATTCATTTGATCAGAAACAAATTTTTTGAAGGAATTGAGAATAGGACTGTAGTTCCTTGGACTAACAGAGTCATAGATATTCAAGAAGTGGTCTTGGATAAGGTTACCAATAGAGACATGATCTTTGACCTAGGTCCCATCGCCCGATTGGAGTCTTAGGACTCTGTTTCTAGCTCTTCTGTTGATTGTGGAAGCATGGAAAAAGGAATAATTTTTGTCTCCCTCGTAAAGCCATTTAACTCTTGCACGAGCAGGCTTCAACCTCTGATGAACACATGTTATGGTGTTGCAATTAGCACATAACCCTATGGTCTACTAAAATAGGATAAAATACCCCTCCATTAGAAACTCCGTCCAAAATAATGGTGATTATGCAACATGCTCGGAGAATGCGAATGGTAAGAATATGTTTCGCAATACCCACTTAAATTAGTAACTATATAGAGACCAAAATACCCTTATAGCTTACTGCCGGAGGTGAAGAAGAGAAGTCTTGTTCATCCCATCGCTGCTTATTGTCGAAAAATAAGATCGGAGCTCAAGCCGTGTCTGAGCTGATCATTCTACGGAGAACATTCAAGCACGGGACTTAACGGGCCATTTATGTGGTTTCTGAGGAGATAAACTCATGTTATCTACAACTCTGCTCCATTTGTGTTGTCATCTATATTAACTCCAGTGGATAATCAAATCTCACATAACTGAGCAATTGGATGAAATGAGTCGACCAGATCGGCATTACGTTGTGAAGACGACGCCGGAGCTTAACGAAGAAGACGATCGGAACTCAAGCGGGTTTCGAACCATAGATCCTGCATCGTGCTTCGTTCATTCTTTTGTTTGATTTTGAAGGATATAAAGGGTAGATTTGTCATTTCAACAGTTCTGTTACAGAATGTATGCAACATTTTATTAGAGAAGATAGAGTTATGGAAGG
This sequence comes from Ehretia macrophylla, assembly GCA_037974665.1. Lineage (NCBI taxonomy): Eukaryota > Viridiplantae > Streptophyta > Magnoliopsida > Boraginales > Ehretiaceae > Ehretia > Ehretia macrophylla. The sequence goes on along the minus strand of CM075776.1, from coordinate 70,322,880 downwards.
AGAACAATTTTATCACGGTTTGATTTAAAGTCATAGATTTGAGTTGTAAAAATTATTTGAAATTAAAAAAAATTAAAGTGAAGATTGCATATCATAAATTTTAATGTGAGTCTGACTTTTTTTAAATCGTGCATAGAATAAGAATTCTGTATACTAAATTTTCTTTTTTGAGTTTTTACAATATTATCTTTTCAAGCCAATAGTCCAATATTTTCCTCACCTTGAAAGAAAACACAAAAAGAGGTTAACACATTGATGAGATTAGAATTGATTCTAACATGCAACAATTTTACATCAATTACTATAAGTAAGATGAGTTTAACATTTTGATGAGATTAGTAAAAGAAAATTGTGTAACATGTTATATACACACAATAAAATATGGAAAAAGTTTTTTCAAAAAAGAAGGGAATACATACAATATGGAAATAGGGGGAAAAAAAAAAGAAATAAGAGAACACACATATATGTATGTGTTATATATATATACATATATATATATATATATATAAAGAAGAAAGAAGTATTGTAAAGAGTTATTAATTTACTAGAACGGAGATATATCGCTTGAAACTTTTTAAAATACAAAATTTTAGCTCTTTTGCAATACTCCGCTAGAAAAACAAAATCATTGTAATAAGATGAAAAACTGTTGTAATAAGTATGTTATTGCAATATTTTTTAGAGTTGTATAAGTTAAAACTTTTTATTACATTATTATTTAATTGCAATGGTTAAATTTTTTGTTATCACTTTTTGTTAATAATTGTTCATAAGATTACTTTTTTTCGAAACGGTCTCAAAACTATAGTAGTATTAAGATGTCTTTGCTGAATAATTATCAAGATTTTGTGAAGAGTTTCAACTAGACTTATACGAGAATTTGGAGAATTGTTACTAGATTTAGATCCTCTCCTAATTTTATGATCTTTAATATATTGGAGGGATGATCTCATCCACCCATATCATATTTGAATCTAAATTATTAATCACTAGATTAAATGAATGTAAATCATTAGATCAAATTTATAAATTAATCTTTACCATCATTTGAAAAGTGTAAATTTTGTTTTTTAGTGATGATTCTATATAATCTAAATATTTGCTTTTTCAGCATGGCTAAACCTAACAAGCCTAGAACATTTTTACGTTTTTTCACAATTTGGTTTTGAAATGAATGATTTAGATTGATTTGATAATTTTATCTATTGTTATTTAATGTTTAATAATCTAGACTAAGATATGATATGGATGGAAGAGATTATTCTCTAATATATTAGAGATGATAAAAATAGGAGAGTATCCAAATCCATGCTTATTAAGAAATGCCACAGCCTTAATTTTGTGGTTATTTTAGATTGACTTTGTAGAGGTTTCTCCATTTATGGAAGAGATACTCTTAATCAAGACTGTAAAAACTGATGATTGTCAGATGGATTGGTTACCATTTTGTAGTAGCTTTTTTTAGCTTACTAGATTGAAAGTACTTTGTCATGGGAAGGGCAAGGGCCAAATGTACCTAGTTCTTTTTTTTTTTTTAATGTATGTGCGATTTGCAAGTCATTATAATTCCAAAAAATTATCTTTTAATAGTACATGTGGTGGAAACACAACTGTTGATATCTGTAAGTTCTTTTAATCAGGTTAATCTAAGTAAATTGATAATATCACCTATATTGCAGCCAATACAAACATGCTTAATATACAAAGATGCTAGTTGATATGTGCAACAAAGGATGTTCTTTCTGGCTATATTGCTGACTCACATTTTAGACCTTTTCAGAGTTGATACAAACTATAGTTTCTAGTAGTCATTCATTTGCTTCAAGAGTGATTGATGAATGAAAAACCTAATTTAGCATACCAGAGAATATCCCAATATAAAGGCATGTAAATAGAAGAGAAGTTTTATACCCGAAGTTTAATCAGTCTGTTAACCACTTCAAAATTGCACATGAGAAGTTGCATTGCTGCGAAATGCATTGAGACACTGATCAACGGACCACTGCTAAAACAATAATTTCTTCACCATGATATCCTTGGAAGCCTGTATTTCTGATTCTCTCAAGAATATTTTCAATATTTGGCAACCTTTCTTCTTTTCTTACCATTTCGAGGATGAGGACAACAAATTCATAGATTTCATCCTTGATACCTCTTATGGTTGCATAAAATTGAAACCTCAACTGTTAAAAGGTTAGCAAACAAATTAGAAGTATTAATTGCGGGCATAATGTTATGAATTTTTTTAAATCTAATCTCTAATCACGATTTCATGTGAAAAGAAAATGTAATTATTTTATTTAAATTTCAACTTTTTTTACATATGAGTATATATGTGTAGGTGCGTGTGATTGCGGAAATTTTGGTCACAATCAATTGGATATAATCTTTTAGATGAACCACAGTTTTGAACAAATAATATTACCTTCATTATTTTCTATAAATTTGTCCACTTCAACATTTTTAGTTTCAAACATTGTTGCTTGACGATTATATAACAAATATAATCTTTTTTATTGGTTTTTACACATTACCCTTAATTTTTTATGTCTACCATTAAACATCACACCACATCACCTAGCAATGACTCGTTTAATGGATTGCTGCCATCTCCAATCCTATATGATGACAGTATATATGAAATAAAAGGTTAATGTACTAGATTTCACCATTTAGGCACTGTCTATTTGTCGTAAAATTTTATCCTTGAAAATATTTTCTTAATTTTTTTATGTTAATGAATACCGTAAAATAAGTCAATTAAAAAATATTTTCGATCAATATAAAAGAACCAGTTATAAGGAGTGTAAATATTTTCATGTGTTTTAGCCTCGTAAAATATTTTTCACTCTACACTCCACCCCAACTCCCATTACTCCCACCCTCCCATAAAACCTATAAATACATGTGTGTTTATACATATATATATATATATATATATATATATATATATATATATATATATATATATATATGAGTAAGTCTTACCATATAAGATCTTAAACTGTTCTATCTGTCACCAATTAATTTTAAAATGAAACCTCAATTATCTTAACATGTAATAACATAACAACTAATTTTAAGGTGAAGTTACATATAGAAGAACATGTTATAAGGTCTCCTTTGAACTTGAGAAACAATTATTTTTTCAAAGACAACAGAAAATATAAAATGTTAGAAAAATAAGTTTAAAAATTTGCCACCAGCCGTCCCGCTTCCCAAGTCATTAGTATAGAATCTTGTACTAGAACATTATGCAAGGCTACGTCATCAGTAGCAATAAAAGTTACATCATTATACCAACGAATTGGAATGTTAACTAGCTGAATCCACACATTTGTTTTTATTTTTTCTTTTTTTTCTTTTTTTTTTTTGGGTTAAGAAAGCTTTCATCAATTACAGCGAATTATAACACTTAGGGACCAGCCCAGCCTCACCTATAGAAAGGAAAGAGGAAGCCAATTCATAGGAGTAGGCCCACAACAAAGAGCCGAAAACGACAACACCAACAAAAATAAAAACCCAAAAAAACAGAGGCCCAATCCTAATTACTCCTTACAAAGGACTATCTTTTTTTTTTGGGGGTCAAATTACAAAGGATTATCCTCAAACATAACATTTAGAGCCGTTTAGCTTACGGATTAATTTTTTATTCCTAAAAATAACATTCCTGAAAATGTTATCTCAAAAATATGATTAAAACTGTTTGGTAAGTTAAAAATATTCTTAGAAATATTTTATCAAATTCCTAAGAATATTTTTTTGTTATGTTTGGTTAGACTCAATATTTCTGGGAATCTTAAGTAATTTTGCAACAATGCACTTAATTCAAAAAAATAAAAATATCATAAAACGTGTACAAATAACGATATATTTTGTATACTTTGTTAATACGCGAGTAAAAAAATATTTAACGTATTTATACAAGTAAAGTAAATTTATTTTATATTTATAAATTTTAACTTTACTCTTCAAAAATTAGAAATTTAAATTTATTATTTTAAAATTTTTTAAATTATTTTATTTATTTTTAAACTTAAAACTTTATTTACAAACTAATAGCATTAAAAATATTTTAAATATAAATTTAAATTATAAAATTTTAAATTAACTTAAAAAATTAATAATTTTATTTACTATTTATTATTTTAGTAGTGTATTTTTCCTAAATATTTTATTTTGTTTATTGTATTTTATTTTATTCTTACTAATTTTATTTTTTTATTATATCTTATTTTATTTTTTAATTTTAATTTTATTATTTAATTTTTATTTGGTATTTTAAATTTATTTTTTTCATTTTTTTATTTTTATTTTATTTTATCTTTTATTATTTTATCTTTTTTATTTTGGTTCTCAAACTCTTTTATTGTCACAATTAAGCTGTGCCCTTTTCATTGTTTCTTGAAAGTGTTGAGTTATAAGTTCACAAGAAGGAAAACTTAGACCACCAACACATGCCTTGGTTTAAGTTCTTTCATTGCCGCGGTTAAGTTGGACTTTTTATTATTTCTTAAAAGTGTTGCGTTATGAGTTCAAAAGAAGGAACATCTATACCACCAATCGCTATATTATTTGAAAAGCTAAATGACTGACCATGGAGACATTTAGAGTCAACGAAGCCAAAGAGGTAGAATATTTTATATGCTTATTTGTTACTATAATAATACAACTCGTTAGTTAAATTATATTACTTTTAATTATATTACAAATGAATCAAACGTGATATAAATAATTATTTGAGTGTGCGATCTCCCTCATTGTAAGTATGACATCTGACATGATTAATCAACAATAAAGAAACAAATAAATTATTTAAATCTCAAAACGGTTTTAGAATAGCTGAAAAAAATAATTAATTCTACTTTTTATTTAGTCCTTAAATGCCTTTTGAATTCAATGTATGATAACAATTTTGTTGTGATTGATTTAAAAACCTGTTTAACTAAATAAATTTTTAATACTAATAGCTAGCTACTAAAGTGTATTTCAAACAAGAGAAGTGAAGTTTCTACGGGAAATAAGTTACACAGTAAAGGTAAGGTAAAAATAGAAATTGAAGGGGGTACCATATATTGATCCACTAACTCTGGAATTCTGGTGTTATTTGAATCTGTGTAACATTAAATTTAAACAAGAATGCAATTTTAATATTTTATTTGACGACAATTATTTTTTTCCTTAATAAAACATAGAATGCAATTTTAATATTTTATAAATTTTAATAATTTACAAAGATTAATTGAGCACAGTGAAATTCTAATTGAACACATTAACTTTTTTACCTGGTCAAGTAATATATTCAAAAATTTAAATTCCATATATGCATATATATATTGATCATCATGTGAATGAATACAGTGGAGCATATAAGAAAAATAACTATCAGTATTTTTAATGTGTTGATCCAATTTAAATTGTTATTTTCAGCTGATATGAAAATTAAATATTTTTGAATTGGATTAACACATTTAATTGTTATCTTCATGTCAGCTAAAAACAACAATTTAAATTGGATCAACACACAAAAGATACTAATAGTTGTTTCTTATACGCTACACTGTATTCATTCACATTATGATCAATATATATATATATATGCATATATAAATTTTAAATCTTTGAATATATTAATTGACCAGGTAAAAAGGTTAATGTGTTTAATTAAAATTTCATTGTGCTCAATTAATCTTTGTAAATTATTAAAATTCATAAAATATCAAAATTGCATTCTATGTTTCATTAAGGAAAAAAATAATTATCGTCACACATCTCTTGTTTAAATTTAACGTTACATAGATTCAAATAACACCAAAATTCCAGACTTAAAGGATCAATATATGGTACCCCTTTCAATTTCTTTTTTTACCTTACCTTTACCGTGTAACTTATTTCCCGTAGAAACTTCACTTTTCCTGTTTGAAATACACTTTAGTAGCTAGCTATTAGTATTAAAAATTTATCTAGTTAAACAGGTTTTTAAATCAACCACAACAAAATTGTCATCATACATTGAATTCGAAAAATATTTAAGGACTAAATAAAAAGTACAATTAATTATTTTTTTCAGCTATTCTAAAACCATTTTGAGATTTAAATAATTTATTTGTTTCTTTGTTGTTGATTAATAATGTCAGATGTCATACTTACAATGAGGGAGATCGCACACTCAAATTATTATTTATATCACATTTGATTCATTTGCAATATAATTAAAAGTAATATAATTTAACTAACAGAATTGTATTATTATAGTAAAAAATAAACATATAAAATATTCTACCTCTTTGGCTTTGTCGACTCTAAACGTCTTCATGGTCAGTCATTTACCTTTTTAAATAATATAGTGATTGGTGGTATAGATGTTCCTTCTTTTGAACTTATAACGCAACACTTTCAAGAAATAATAAAATGTCCTAACTTAATTGCGGCAATGAAAGAGCTTAAAACCAAGGCATGTGTTCTGTAAGCTTAAATTTAAAACTAAAAAGAGAAGTACGCAAAACAAATAGAGACAAAACGAAAAAGAAAATTTATAGTATTGATTCTATACTTTTGCATGAGCAAACAGTGTTGGACATATCACACAAACAAGGATAAATTAGTAGAAATACAAGCAATAATTAAAGAAAAAAAGAAAAAACTTACCCTCTTGAATATGGCTAATAACCCTTAGTATTCAATATGAAATGTTCTCTCTTTTAGAACATTTTTTATATTTGAATATCATATACAAGAAAGAATAAAATAAACATTACGCTCAGATATAATAAAAAAATCATTTAAGCTCTTTTGTTTTTTGTGATTCATGTATATTTAAGCTCATAAATGCATATGTTTTTTATCCAGAAAAGAAAACTAAGCAAAATAAGAGAAATAAAAATATTTAAAAAGAAAAAACAGAAAACAACCTAAATAACACATGGAGTATTGTGCAGCTTTTAGAAATACATAATTTTTAAGCAATTTCGATAAAATACAAGAAAATGTAATACATTTTATTCAATGAAAAAGTCCTAATTATAGGGAAAACTTAGACCATGGCCTACCCGTGGTCTAAGTCCACTCACTTATTGACATGTATCACACTTAGGGTTTCATTTTTACAACAACACCTGAAATGAACAAGGAGAAATAGTGTAATTTTCACAACTATAGGTTAACTTTACAATTATTGAAGGATTTAGAGCATGTGTAGAGTCATGGTTTATGTCTACCTAAGAATCTTGCCTTTCTAAAGATAACCGCAAATGATGTTTGTTCAGGACTTACATAAAGTTGTGAAAATACATACAATATTTTTTTAAAAAAAAAAAGTAAAGAAGAAACCTACCCCTTTTATTTTGCTCTCAGAGAAGCATTTTTAGTATTCGTACTATCCTTCACGAGAAAGATTAACAAAAAGATTACACTAGATACAATTAAAAATAAATAAAATCAATTAAACTTTTTTCCTTTTTTACAATATATATTTAAACTCATATATGCATTTCGTTTTTAACTCTGAAGAGAAAAAACTAAGTAAAATATTGGAAATAAAATATCTAAAAGAAAAAAAATCAGAAAAACAACCTGAAACTTCACTAAGACATCGACACATACATATATCGTACATATATATGTATAGCTACGAAATGACGCATGAATATACACCCAATAACAAAACATCTGCTAAACACATTTTAACATCAAACGATTAAAAAAAGGACCAAAAATATGAAAATCAAAAGCTAAAGAAAATGAAACAAAAGGTTATATGCAGCTTTATTTTCTATGTTCCTTAGCCAAAAATGTAATTCATATGAACACCAAAAACTTGAAAAACTGGAACAAAAGGTTCTATTACAGCTTTGTTTTCTCTGTTTCCTTAGCCAAAACATCTAAATTGTTTGAACACAACAAACTAGATGGTATAATGTAAGCCACAAAAAAAAAGATATAAAGAAAAGAAAAAAGAAAAACCACACAAAGAAGGAAAAAAATGTGCATACACACATATCCACACTCATAAAATCAACATATAAGCAGTTAAAAGTAAGGTAGAGCGGAAATAAAAGATGGGAAAGGAAAAAAGGTTTTTTTTATTTGAATTAGAAAAAAAATGATAAGAGAAAGAAAACTAAATGATTTCATGATATCTTGTTTGGATTGAACAAGAAAATGAAATGAAATAAGGGATAATTTTTTCATTAAAATTACATAAATGCCCTTTATGGAAAGGTCTTTTGGGATATTTTCTTTCTTTTAGAAGTGAACTGAATTTTATAAGAATTCTTTCAAATTAGTAATTTTCGCTTGACCAAAAAAAAAATAGTAATTTTTGAGAAAGAAAGAAAAGCTTTTAACTTTTTATAGAACAAAAACATCCTTTCATTTTCAACTTTATTCTGAAAATACCTCTTTAAATAAAAAATCAATCTACACACAGAAAAAAAGATTCTATAATCCTTCCCTTACTTTTCTTCTCCTTTAAAAAATGCAACCCGGATTATCACAACGGTTAGCAAAGCCCCAACATTATGACAAAACTCTATATAGAGTGTTGAAATAAGAGAGGATATTACTAGGCATTTGATTTACTGGTATGATTCTCAGAGTCAACATGCTAAATGATGAAACAATTGTGGATGATGAAAGCAGGCCCGTGAAAAAGATAAAACCTTAGATGGGCTCAAATGTCCATGGGAAAGATCTGGAGAAAAGCGGTGAAGAGAATGATTTAATCCCTACGACTGACCAAGTTACACCAGAAAGTGAGAAAAAGATTATTGACTTCAGATAAAAGCTTTATCGTGATCCTCTCACCACAGTAGGAAATTTATCATTCCGAAGGGTGTGCAAGGTGCTAGGAGCTGATGTAAACATGCGCAGAAATGGCAATGTGCACAAATGTTTTGCAGGGTCAAGCTTCAGAATGGGCACTTGTAAGGCGCCATTCCTCCGAGGATCTGTTTGGCGTTCAAATTAGTTACACCTCTTAGATGTTGTGCCACAAAAGATCAACTGGCCTTGTTTGGTAAAGTTTTAACTCGGATAAAAATGGTTGCCTACGGGTTGTTTGGTTGGGATATGGTGATGGATAGACATGTTTGAGGTGTTAGTAAGAAATTAAAAGGTGGAGATCATTGCTGTTGGTGCTGTTGCTGCTATAGTTCTTCTGGGAATGGGATAAGAGATGGGTGGGTGTTGATTTTCTTGGTGACTTGATGAGTTTCTGTTTTACACTGGTGGGTCTCTTTTATAGAGATCATAAAGTGAGAAGGGGTGATCCTTTTCCTATTGCTCGTAAACGTAATCAGTAGGTAAATTGGTTGGTTGCCATAATGAATGACCTTTGAGGGATCAGAGAAAATGAATGACTGAATCACAAAAGAGAGAATAGTACTCTGGTTTAGTGAAAAGTTGACAGAACAGAACTAATTTTTAGCATCACTTTGTTTCTTTCTCAAGTTTGGTAAGATGTGTTCTGTTGGGTTATTTTGGAACAGAGCTTGTACTCTTCCTCGTTCAGCACTTTTGTTGAAACCATGCAGTGCGGAATAAATTTTATTCATAATATTATTATATTAGGATCAAATAATATAAAAAATTTATAATTATTAAATCTCGTTCGTTATAAATTGGATACTTTTGCTGAAAAAATTCAGACTCAGATTCAGTACTTTAGGTGAAAAGATGATTATAAATGGGGAAGGTGGGTGCAGTAATTGCAAATCAATTGAAACCAAAGAAGATTTATAATATGGTCAAGAAAGTGAGACTTACTTCGAAAAGGAAATAAGGCTGTCATGCATGTGAACATTTTAAATTTGTGCTCTTTCGAAAGAAATTTATCACATTAAAGACTAACATTTTTTTTTTTGGTAGCGGAGGCTAACACCAGAACATCTGTTTGAAATATTCATGGATCCAGACAGCATTAGTATTTTAAACCATCTTATAGGATACATATTTGGAAAAATAAAATGCTTAACCCAGTTATCATAGTTGAAGATAAACTATAAATAAATGAATGGTAAATAAAAATGAATATGGGATATTCCCATGATGAACTATAAATAACGAATGGTAAATAAAAGTGAATATGGGATACGCTACTCATTGTAGAGGAGGTTAGTCTACGTAACATGCTTAGGAATATTGCTAAATACCACCATATTTTCATTATTAATTTATTACATTTTACGTAAATACTTTTTTGGCATTTTAAAATAATAAACTTTATAATTTTATTGTCTTCTTTAATCACTCGAGCCATGTCCTTGGGGCAACAACTTTGAAATTTATTATAACATAAACTTTGCAGCATTTCGGCTATAAATAGGAGTCTCACTTCTCAGTTTTAGTATCCAGCATCCCAGATACAGTAAGAAAAAATGAGAGAAAATATAGAGAGTTTCTTTTGAGTGTTCTCTTCCATATTTATTGTATTTAATATTTAGTTAGTGTCTCGTGTTATTTGAGAGAGTGTAATTGTGCTTCCTAATATTAGAAAGAAAGTTATTGTAAAATATTCTTATATCATAGTAAATTTTTCTATACTTCTTCATGGTCCTTAATTTATTTGAGAGTTTTCACGTAAAAATTATTGTGTCTTAGTTATTTTTTTCTCAATCTTATTTTAACTGGGTAATATTACTTCGCCCTGACTATTCCGCTGTGTCGATACCCCAACTCATATAATTGAAATATAATGATATTCTTTCAAGATTTAAACAGCAGTATCAAAGAGTTTGAACAAAGCCTTAAAGTTATGAGTAATACTAGATGTCGCCCTTTTTTTATCATCCTATTATCACCTCCGCATGTTCAGTTGGCATGACAACTAGATAAATTTATTTTATGTCATTCTCTTTTTCTTTTTTTATTTTATTATATTTCTCTCTCTTCATTTATAAAATTTTCTCTCTCCTTGTTTTTCCTTTTTTATCTCCCTTAATTAAGGTTTCCTATCTTCTCTTTCTTTCTCTCTTGCTTAATCCTACTTACTTTTTTCTTTCTACCATTCATTCCATATTTTCTCAGATTTATTTTCTTCTTCATGACAATTTGATAATTTCCCAAGATGAAAGAAATCGTTGATATATTGTCACTTTTCATTTACAAAAGGAGCACACATTTGACCGTATGCAAAGCTTCTTCTATTTAGAGTTATAAATATTTAAACTCTATAATATTCTAAACCATAAATGGTCTTAGATGTCATTAAAAATATAGAAGTTCTTAATCACATATTAGATATTCTTTTCATTTCACTTTTGCATACTAATATAAGCATCAATTCAAATAAGTTACTCATTTCAATTTCAAATGTGAAATTAATGGAATAAGGGAGAAAAATGTCCTTTATAAATGGACTAAATATGAAATTCTTATTTATTATTTTTAGCTATCTACATACATGATATGGCTTATTTACAACAAATTTAATATATAATTTGGGTTTTGAAACAAATATGTATTTATGTGGGTACCCCTAGACAAGAAAACAAAATCTTAAAACCCCTCCAAAACCCTATACTCCATTACATAGAATATTTGCACCTACACAATCCCAAAAGAAGAAAAAAAAAAAAAAAAAGGGAAAAAAAAGGGAAAAAAGGAAAAGGAACGTATAGCACCAGCTAGAGAGGACATTATAACTGAAAGATTGAGTCAAAAACTCAACGAAGTCAACAAAAATGTGACAAATAAAAATCAAGATTTAGTTAGTAATATTTGTTGTCGAAAACAAATATTAATAATAGTAATTAAAAAAAAATTGAGCACTTGGAAAGTAATATCCATGTTCATCCATTTAATTCATCAGGAAGAGTTGTTCTTCCATTTTCGACAATTATTTAATTTGTCACGAAGAGTTGTTCTTCCATTTTCGACAACTATTTAATTCGTAAGGAAGAAGAGAAGAAATCTGAAAATATAAGGAATGAATAGAGAGAGAAAAGTGAGTAATGAAACAACTGAGAAGGAAAGAGAAGATAGGAATTGTTAACTAAGGTATTGTTTGGATTCCGAGGAAAAAAATAATAAAGGAAAGGAGATGATTTAATAATACATGAAAGGAAATGAGATGATTAACTCTTATTTAGATCGGATAAAATTATAAAGGAAAGTTTTATAAATGCTTATGTGTATTCTTTGTTTGGATTGGAGAGAAAATAAAATAAAAGAATAAATTTTATAACCACATTGACAAATATGCCCTCTTTTGATGTCTATAGAGCTGGATTTTTTTTTTTTAAAGATTTAATCTTTTTTTTTTCTTTAAAGGGTCTGATCCATTACATGAAGAAAAATGACAAAAAAAAAAAATGAAAAAACTAAATCAGGGGTGACAGAAGTGTAATTTCTAAAAGAACTAAAGAGTTATATTGTCATTTGGTTACTTCAATTTTTCCTTTCCCCTGCTTTGACCCCAATTTGGAGTGATTTCAAAATCATCCCATTAAATAATTTTGAAAATTATTCCCAATCACCTTACCCCCAAAACCCTCCAATCCAAACAAGTGCAAAAATTAAAAATCACTCCAAATTAAATCATTTCCCCCCAAATCCCCTAATCCAAACAAACCCTAAAAGAGAGTAAAAAAAGGAAAAATAATGAGAGAGGAAAATTAATAAAAGAAGAGAGATACATAAAATAAATTTATCCATTTGTCATGTCACTTAGATATGTCAATTAAGAAGTAATAATTAAATGATAAAAAAATAATAATGTTTAATATCACCTTAAAATTATCTTAGCGACTTAGGTGGCCTCCATGTGCTCATGCATGGTTCTGACACGACACGTGACTATATATACCAAGAAAGGAAAAACATCAGCAAAACAAAGTTTTACCCACAAATACAAGTAAAAAATGGACCAAAAACATGAAATTCCAAACTGAAAAGCTGAAACAGAAGATTTCATTGCAGCTTTATTACCCCTTTTGCGTCTGCACATTAAATTAATCGACGTCCCTACATTGACTTTTTTGCTTGCCGTGGAGATTTTTATTAATGCATCTGATTGCATCAGAATTTAGGGAGATGACAGAATTTAGTTGTGAGAAAATTATTATTCACATAATCGAAATAACATAAAAGTATAGATTCTACTAAGTGTAAGAAATTAATATCAATTCAACCGAGTTAAAAAATTTCCGCTGAAGAAAATATTGAAGATTGAGTTGGTTGAGCTGCTGAGGCCTGAGCATCACTGCTTCAAATGACTTTTCAGCGGTTTAATGAAAGAAAGGATTAGGCTTCACATTTTTTTTTTTCTGGCCCTTGCATTGGATTATAAGTTTGTCCCACTTATATTCAATTCGCAAATTGCTCAACCCGGGTAGCTGTTACACCGGTCGAAATGATTATTGGACCTGTTTGAACGCCTTTCGGACCTATGTGGATAGCTTTCCAACTGGGTCTAATTGCAAAAATCAAATAAAGCTAAATGGGAGTCAAAATGCAATTATTGAAAGTATTTTCAAATATTTTCCTAAAAGAAAATGTGAAATTTATTTCATCAGATATTTTATATTTGAATCCTTAATCTTCCACTTATTGTTTGTTTTATGTTAATCCGTTACTTTCCGAAAACATAAACCAAAGATTCCCTATTTAGCAAAAAAAAAAAAAAGTGACGATTCCCAGGGCCACCACATTTTCGTCTCTGCAGTCTGCAAAAGAGAAGGAAGATTTCTGACGTTACGATTGCGTTAATCTTTAACATTAAAGGTGAAGGCAACAAGCCTATTAGAGTAAGTTTAATAGAGGCTTTAAATTTAATTTTTTTTAAAATTTAAATATTTTAAACCTGTTTTTAAAAGTTTAAATTTAAAAAATAATACTATTCATGATAAAAGTACATAAAATCTATCACTTTTAACTTAAAAAATACCAAGATAAAACTCCAATTTAAATTTTGGACTCTAAATTTGTTGAACAAAATAAAACCCAGACTCTATTTTGATATTTTTTTAAATCAAAAGTGATAAACCCCATATATTTTTGTTATGAATAATGTTATTTTTTAAGCTTGAAAGTTCTAAAAACAGACTTGAAATACCCAAATTTAAAAAATTTATAAATTTAAATCCTTCATTAAAAATGGCTTAAGGAATTCTACAACAGATCTTCTAAATGGCCAAAATGGCCAAATCTCGATCCAAACAAGTCCTTTATTAGATTTCCTTGAAAGTAAGAATCTTTTGTCACTAGAGCTTTGATCTAGTAATATATAACTCAATATATATATAAAAGATTATAATTTATAATCTTACTTGTTACGTTATATGACTTTAAACTTCCTCTAAATATATATAAAAAAAGAAAAGAAAAGTACGAGTCTTTTTTTTGGGGTCAAATCATAAAGTGCATTCATTCATAAAATTTACAAATTTCTTCTAATTCTTGAGGGATAGCTGTCACATTCAAATAGATACATACGTGATGGTTTACAAGAAGTCCAAGAAGCCACTCTTCCATAAGTTTACCATGTTATTATTATTGGGGGTTTTCCAACAGATAACTTAGGCTCCGTTTGTTTGCCGAAAAATATTTTTCTAATTTTTCGATATTTAATAACACTAAAAAATTGATCAACTAAAAAATATTTTCTAATAAAAAATAATAGTTACTTTTGCTCAATTTTTGGTGTTTGGTACAATTGAAAAATATTTTCCACTCAAATATTATAGCTAGTACAAAGTTTAAAAAAATATTTTTATGTACTTTAGGAGAGGAAAATATTTTTTGAAACTCACCCATCCCTACTCTCCTGCCCTACCCCCTACCCCCCCCACCCACCACCCACCCTCACGGTTAACATATATATTATATGTATTTTTTTTTATAAAATCTAATGTCGAAAAATATTTTTTACGATACATTAAAACACCAAAAAATATTTTTCAGCATTCTATTTTCTAGATAAACATTTTTCTGAAAAATATTTTCTCTTAGCAAGTTATTTTACGACAAACAAACGGAACCAAGAAAAAAATTTTCAGAGGAAAAAAATTTTCACAAGTAAATTATTTTACTGCAAACAAACGGAGCCTTGATGGGGAAATCAGCTTCACAAATATTTTTGTTAAAAGTGGATAAAGATTATAGTAACAGAGAAAAATAGTCCTCTTTTCAACTCTCTTATCAGAAGAAAAAAGATCTACTCAAATATCAAATTCCTCTTGAATAAACCAAATATATTATAAGTTACAGAATACTTTAATAAACAATCTGCTAAATATGTTCAAGAGGATCGGAAGAAAAATCAAATGACAAATGTCACTAAATCCATATAGAACGCTTAAGACTATCATTACCAGAGTTTTTAAATATAGAAACTCTGAGTCGTACAATTATTACGTAATATAATTCAATTGATAAAATAAAAATCACCAAAAAATAAATTCGAGTTTCTAAAAAGTAAAGGTCTCTATTTTTGTCTCTAAATTTAGAGACTTTGTACTTTTTAGAGATCCGGACTCACTTTTTGATAATTTTTATTTTACCAAATAAACTATATTACGTAATAATTATACAATTCAGAATCTCCATATTTAGAGACTCTGGTAAAAATAACCTTAAAATACTATCTTGCAAAGGTAAAGCGAGTAGCTTTTGCCACACGGAGAAACAACCATCGTTCAAGTTTGCCTCCATCTACTTTTATAAATAGTGACCCATAAAGTCATTGATTTTAGCTTGAACCAAAAATTGAAACTTATCATGAAGTGAAAATGAAGCTCTAAAGTAATGTTGTTGAAAGAAAAAACTATCATAAGACTACACATATATAACTCTAAATATAGCGAAGGAAAACATTAAATAAAAATTATTTCCCTGTAGATAGAAAATTTTCCTTGGGTAACTTTTGTAAGGGTATTCCAGTTGACAACAATGAAAAAGTGAGTAAATTAATTTAATTGTAAGGGAAATAAAAAGTGATTAGCAATGTCTTTCGATAACTTGGATAATGTTGACTTGTATGGCATTGAATGGAACTTGGATGAAGCTGCTGAGGACCAGAACTTTGATGGTCTTGACCATTGTTGGGTTTTAAAAAAAAAAAAAATCAAAAATTATCTAAATGTTGGAATGATTAAAATGTGATTAGTCTTGAGGTGTGTTTCATAAAGATAAATCCTATGAGAAAATCTGAATAAAACTAAAACTTTATAAGAGAGTTTAATATATTTTGGAAGCAAAAACTATTGCTAATTGCTAAGAAAATTTGAGGACTCAGAAGCAAGGTAGCATGAGCAAGAAACAGAAGTGGACAAGGCATTTTAGTGCACATCTATTACCAAACTGCTAGACTTTGTTTTCCTTTCTAGTAATTGGATTCTCTATTATGAATGCAATTGTATTCTCTCTTTGATAATTGTACCCTACACTATCATGCTAGCTCTTTGAACTGGACAAATTTTTGACCAAGTGTACTGGTTGCGCATGATAAAGTGAAGAAAATTGAAAAATCAACTAGTTTTATATAGCAACTTGTATAGGAAGACCGCTGCTCTTACTAGTATTTGTTTTTTGGTTCTGGTTGTGATTCTACATTTAACTACTGTAGTGGGGATGTGAATGACTTACAGATGGTATATGCAAATGTGACAATCGTTTTATTGGCATTAACTGTTCATCTAGCAATTCTTGAAATAATCTTACCACTTTTAGTTTTCTCGTGTCTACCATCTTCAATTATAAAAAATGACTTAATTCTTCCTTTAGTCAAAAAATAAAAAGAAAAAAAGAAAAAGGATAGCTAGACGAGTGTGATACGGCTATTGGGATAAAAATGAAACAATTAAGTACGGGTACATTAGACTTTTCAATGGCGTACAATATTATCGTTACTAATATCCTATTTAAAAAGAGAGAAGAACATTTGATCACATATAAGAGTGATTCTTGAAAGACAAAGATTGATTTCTTTTTTACATGGATGAAGGACCCAAGTGGCAAATTGTATAAGACAATGCTATAAGGCTTTCCAAAGAGATTATAATTTAAAAGTAGCTAAAAGCAAAGCAAGGCAGATAGTGAGGCTAAAACAAAGATATGACAATTTTTATAAGCACTTGACATGAAAGAATGTAAGAAAGAAGTTGGAGATTTAAACCAAGTGAAATGCATTAAAGATGAAGATAAAAAAGAGTGCTCTTCAAATAGAAAGAAATGAAGGAACGGAAGAACTGTTTCTATAAACTATTTAACGAGGTAATCCTAGTCGTATAAACTCGGGGCAACTCAATATTTTGAAAGGTGATTTAAGTCTATGTTCCTTCGGCAAATAGGAAGAGAAAATATAAAAGAAACACTCGAAAAGATAATAACGTGATCAAATTATATTTGCAGGACTAATTTCAACAGAAATCAACAATAAGCTACAGAGTAAGACCTAATGAAAACTACAATTGGTTGCTATGGTATCCAGTTGCATAGAATATCTCCATAATGCTACAATATTTTAAGAGAATTTTTTTGTTGAGAAACCTTCGTCTTCTGATAAATAGGACTCAGCTCCCAAACTTATTGAAAAGTGAGACACGGAAGGGGTCTGTTAAATTATCAGCTAAATGCCTATGAAATCTCATTTATGCCCTTTTTATGAGGTTCGTATTACTTCTTTTCATTCTTAACACAAACACGGGGCAACAAACAGAGCCATCAAAAACACAGCTGAGTGCTTGCCATGGTGACTTTGCCTTTCCAAGAACACCACCTCTTTCCCTAAAGCCACATCAATCTCAAACTTCAAATTTTCACTAGGCCTTTTGTTCTTTTTACTCACTATACTATTACCAACCTTTTTGCTGCTATGATTTTGGCTTTGATCTGTGGGGTTTTTGGTGATGGATTTATACTTCCTCTTCACTAACCCTTTGTTTAACCCCATAATGGCATTTAAATTTCTTTCAGTATTTGATCCCACAAGAATTACACGACGACTACAAGAAAGCAAAACAAACTCTAATCAGTAAAAGAAAAAAAACATAGAAACAAAATTATAAAATAAACCCATACCAAAAAATAACTGATGTGGAAAAAATTAAATCAAGTAGATGAAAGTGATCAAGATCACCAACCTTAGGTCCAGCTGGTCCAACTCTCCACAAGGGTGTCTTTCTGATTTTACAATCAACACTTCTTGTTCAATTGACCTTCTTAATCACCTGAAGATTCTTCTTAAAGAAGAAATTAATACAAATCATCTTAGTATCATAAAAACTATAATAGATCATAAGAAAAGCAATAAAAAGGTAATGATCAAACAAGATTATCTGCTCACCTTTTGGTTCCAGTCCATGACTTCAACTCACTTTCGAAAGAATCCAAACAACCAACGTTTAACGTTAAGAAAACTTCTTGATTGAAGCCGGCCCTGAGAACCACCACCAAAACAACACCTAAGAAGAAAATAAAAGTAGAAAAAAGAAAGTAAATGCACCCTTGTTAATTATTGGTCTGTATAGTCTTCTTGTTACATCCTCTATAACACAAATTAAAATTGGGTTCAAAACATTGGATCCCCAAAAAAGCTAAAGCAAGAGAAAGGATCAATCTTTTGTGCTCTAATATATAAGGCTTTAATTCTCTCTTTCAATAACATAATGAGACGAGACCTAGGAAAAGAAAAACTTAATGAGATTAACGCATAGACAAGAAAGAAATAGAGAGAAGAAAGAGTGCCTGAGATGGAGAGATAAACTGAAATGAATGAAAGAGAAAATAGGCATTGTTCTTAGTTCTTATGTTCATATAGACAAGCGTCAGCATCTAAGTTATTCAGATGGAATTTCGTTTTCTTTACAATAATTTATAAATGAAAAAATACCCTTTAGGAGTTGTGTCTCACTTCTCAATAAATTTAGGAGCTGAGTCTCATTTATCAAAAGACGGGGTCTCAACGAAAAATACCCTACTCCGGGAAGATGGTCAACATAATATTAAGACAGACAGTTCAGTAGATTGGAGTTTGGCCGCCTCATCTGTTGCTCTGCTATGATTCGTGTGTACCTGTGATAAAAGTAGCAATGATATGAAAAGAAGTTGCGATGAAATATATCATAAACGTTAAAATATATTTGTACTTTAATATAATTTCGAATGTTGTGGCTTAAGTTTAGGATTGAATAAAGTAAATTCTAGATTTCCTTATTAGTGTAGGTTTCTTATTAGTTAAGCTTTGCATTCTTGGCCACCAAGTTTTGAGGCTTATAAATAGGCTCTCCTAATGTATTTTGCATTATCGAATAATTCACAATGTAGTTGTTTGGTTCTTTCTCTTATTTAGAGTCACTGTTGGTGGTGGCTCCAATTGGTTGCTTCCACATCTACATGTTTTTGGTTTTCTTTTATTTTGTTTAACAGTAAACTTTTAGAAAAGTATATATATCTGCCACATGGAACATAAGACAGAAAATCAACATTTTCAGCTCATAAGCTGAACTAGATCACAAATCTGATATCAGTATTCTACATTTACTCTACAGGAATTGTCACTACAGCCAATAGCTTGTATTCTCCATGGACATAAATAGTCTTAATTGATTCTTAGCATTTATTTTAGCTTGTTAATAATAAAAAAGAATTGGAGGATGATCACATCAACAACCTGGAGAATTAAATGCAACCCAAGGTATGAACAAACAGTGACTCCTAGAAGCAAGACACGGGGGTGATAAAGCAGCTTCTAAACTGACTTGCGAAGTTCCAGTCTAAAGAACCAAGCCAAATACAGTACTTACTGTTTGTAAGTATGTTGTTCATCGTGCTGTCTATCTCTCCACATTCCTCAAAGTGGATTGATTTGGCAGTGGCTTGCATTTTGATGCCATGATCAAAAGACTGTTCTTTGACAATTCTAGCCTTCAGAGCTTCCACTTCCCACATTTCTGAAAAGATAATACATACAAGTTAATAACTTTCAATTGAAGAAAAAACATGTGATTGTTGCTTGAAATACAGAGAAAGTACTGCAAATCTAAGAAAAATCACGTACAACACCAACTGCCAACTCGAGTATGGTTCACAGATATACACCAGCCCTGAACTCTCCACAGTGTTACACGCAAAGGAGTTCATCAAGGAATAGACATAAATCATATGTGCTGGACATGCTTACTTTGAGTTGATAATTACAAACTGAAGCAGTACCCTTTTGAACCAAGAACACAAAAAGCAATTTTGCAGGTAAGATTTACAGTTTACCAGGGAGAGGTGAACATAGTTCTGGTTCATTTCCCTAATCCTTTTCCATGTAACCCAAATGGCATAAGAGAGCAGAATATAAAGCTCAAGTGATGTCTAACTGGCATGATAACTTGATAGGATACAAGCCTGCATGGGGAGAAACATAATAAGAATATCATCAAAAAAATAGGTAGTAGATATGCATGCAATTTAAAGATGTAGTACAGAGTTACTTTTTCAGCAAAAAGAGGATCAAGAATTGGAAAAGGATCTACAAAAATAAGTGAGGGAGGGAGGTGCATTGATGACATCAATAAGTAACCATAGATCAGACGTCAAAGCAACCAAGAGATATAGCAGTGGGGAAAAGAGGATGAATCTCGCGCCAAAAAACTCACCACATACGGACTGAATTTGGAAAGGAATAAGATTGTCGTGCATGAGAACAGTCTAAATTTCTCCTTTTGTTCTCTGAAGCTCTGTGTTTTTCACTTGATTGTTTAAAGCAATTCTACTGGAACCACGAGCATGTTTTCACATTAAGACATATCACTTTGAGATATCCAAGCAAATGAGAGTGTTAGTATTTCTAACAATTTAATAGGACACATATCTGGAAAACTATGATGACTCAAACTAGTGTAAACAGCACAGATTAGACTAGAACAGGTCATGATGCAACAAGAGCCATATACACTGTAATAAGTATTAAAAATATCATGCTCTATGCCTGAAACACATAGACAAAACGGCTACTGACAATTCAAAGATGAAAAATCTCAGCAATGCATAAATACTCCAATTATTAATTTTTCCTACTTGCTCGAGATATCCTGATACCATCTGATCATACCTAGGACGAGCAGGAGGAGAAAGGAGTGGAAGCACATTGCATATTGGATGTTTTCAACTTTGGCAGGGAGAAATACTACAACTAACCAATATACTGAAGTGGAAATGCACTTTGTTATTGTATTGACATTGTCGGTCTGCAGATTTAAAAAGTTAATATGAAGCAGTCGAGTAAATAATGTAGTGCCAGTTTTTTATGTCTGTGAGATCTGCACGTCATTATAGTTCTGGAAAATCATCTTTAACTACTTAAAGCAGGAACTAAATTGTTGAAATATGTAATTTTCTTTTCATCAGATTAAGATTATCAGCAAATTGACTTGATAATATCGTTTAAATATCTAGCAGCCAATATAAACAGGCTTAGAATCTGAATGTGCTAGTTGATATGTAGAACGAAAAGCCAATTTTCCTTGCTATATTGCAGAAATACAGAACCCCAACCACAAACTTTAGACCTTTTCACGGTTCAACAAGGGTTGAACCGGACAGGCTAAGAGAGAGAGTTCTTTCAATTTTCTTTAGCATTAAAATTAAACGAATCATACCATACATCAATAGCAATAAATGTTAACCAGCCAACTATCAAAAAGGGTTGCTCTAAAGTCCGCAGATTGAATAGATCCAATGAAAAGGTAAATTTTTCAATAACGACCAATTATTAATTCGCCTATTTCTGTCAGAAAGCAGACAAGTTACAACTAATGTTTGTTCCCTATGGAACAGTCACAAAATGGGCAAGCAAGGTCAAGAAAGAAGAGAAGTTGCAGGCAGAGATGATAAGTCAAAAAGGCCCTACCCCTTAATCATTCAAAAAGGGAGTCGCTGAGAGAGACATTCCCTAAAGCCACCTACTATAGCAGACAAAATATGAATGGGGAGCCGACTACAAGACAGATAACTGAGCAGGCGGAAGTGGTGCTTCAGGAGAAGTGGCCCGGAGATCGACTTGGTGATGGAAAAAAGGGCCTTTCTCACTTGCTCCAATGCTTGGCTTGGGGATCAGTCAATTTCAAATAGCTAGCGATCCTAGACACACAGGAAGCAGAGGAAAGTAGGCCTGCCAGAAAGGGGGGGTTAGAGACCCTAGAACATGTATGAAAGAGGCTCTTGGAAGCCATCGAAGTGGACAATAAAAGTGCTACTTCTTATGGGATAAGCCCCTTGATACTATGTGAAAGACTGGAGGGGAATGAATGGGTTCAGGAGTCCAGTCAACAGTGTGGAAAGTGGGATCAACCTTCTAGTGCCTTGAAGGGAAAAAGAGGTTTTCCAGGTAGATGGAAAAGGAGGGGCCAATAGAGAAGAAAGTATGTTGAAATGAGAGTTGCATTTAGCAGCGCCAGAGCCTCATCCAAAATAAGAGAGGCAAGAGGCTACCTATGGGAGGCCTCCTTTCAATCTGAGTTGGGTCAAGAAATGAAAAGATAAGAAAAGAACTACTAGGCAGAGTTACAGCAAGACCAGGAGGAAGTGCAGACACATGGATGGATCACTGAGGGCTTTCCAAATCAAGGTGTCTTAAGCCAGACATTTCTCCATAAGTCTCTTTGGCCAAATGAAGTAATGACCAAAAGAATGCTAAAGGAAATCGACTGGACAAAAGGGCTACTCAACTCCTTTTTAGCTCTAAAAGTGCATGAGAAATAACAACGTTGGCTTTTTCATTTATATGAAAAAGAAAGTATGAAAGGGTTTCACACCAAGGCATAGCATGGGTGTGAAAGCCTGCTCCCCTCTTGTAGTGGTCTTTTGACACTTCCAATCAGAGCCTGCTCACCATTCCAAGTAAGACCGACCTGCTCATCCAAAATTGGTAGACATTCTATTTGATGGGAGCTGTGCATTTATAAGATTAAGCCATTTGGTACATAAGGGCTCTATTCTCCGTGAGATTGGCAAGGGCATTCTGTCTTCCTCTTGCTCTCGGTTCTGGGGGCTTCAACTTGGCTCAATCCCGTATATATCATGGTAACAATAGCTTTGAAAAAGTCCATCTGTCAAATCTACTTTTTCATTATTCAGGGTTCCGACTGGGCAGGTCTGATAGCTGCATTGCAGTGAAGATAAAATTCCAATCTGCCTACAAGGCCAAGAAGGAAGATCAGTTCTTTTAGGCCAACCCAGACAGATGAATAGGGACATAGGCTATAGTCCAGTAGGTGCGGGTAAAAAAGAATTGAATTGAGTTACTGGTGTGTACTTTTAGCACCTATCTTTCTGGTCCCATGATGCGTCATTAACAAGGCTTCTAGTTTGAGACTTGAAGCTTGGGAGATACAGACTTATAATTGACATAAAGTTAACAAATGGAAACAGGTTTTATTCACTCAAGAGCCAAAACTGCAGAAACAAAATGAATTCAAAGGGTTGACACACTACTAAAAACATAAAATACTGATGCTCTACCAAAGGAAGAGTTATAAACAAGAATTGTTGTTAAGGAACTGAATAAGTATTATATAGGTCTAACCATAAAGTGCAACATACTTTGACCTTCCCAAAATATCAATCGGCACCACAGGAACAACCATATAGTGAATCTCAAACCGAAAAGAAAATGATGAGGACAGTGCTTCAGTTTAGCCAAATGCACTACCTTAAATTTAGGAGTGCTTGAATGTGAAACAATGTACATACAGCCTACACAGATATACAACAGTTGGTTAGAGCAGAGGAATCTTACAACTCATCATTGCTGAAAGATAACTCCAGCAGAGTCTAAGAAACTGGTAAGGTTGTTTGGTGTAATCAGATAAAGATCATTGCTGTTGAATGCCAGACTTCAGCGTAATCTCTTGCAGCTTCAGTGCTGCTGCTGCTTCAGGATTCTGAACCCATATCTTCTCATAACCAAGGATAAGTGCCCTATGAGTAACTTCGTCTGGACAGATGCCATGTTTAACCATCATATCAATCAATAGGCATGCAGAGTCAATGTTACCTAAACTGCAAAACCCATGGATGAGTGTGTTATACAACAAGAGATCTGGAATCAGACCCATGTCAAGCATCTTAAGGAAAAGAGCATTCGCTTCCACCATACGACGTGCCCGACAATACCCATTAAGAAGAGCGCTGCACATCATTACATCAGGTTTCATCCCATGTTCACACATGTAAAGCCACACCAGATATGCTTCTTCAAAGTTCCCCTTCTTTGCAAACCCACTGACTAAATTAGTGAAAGTGATAATATCAGGAGAAAACCCCCTTCTAATGAGCTCATCCAGTAATTCTTTAGCCTCTAGTGCAAAGCCTCGCACAATAAGGCTGTGAATAAGAATGTTATAAGTAACATTGTCAGGACAGACACCATTTTTTTTCATCATATCCAAAAGCTGAAAAGCCTTGTGCAAGAGGCCTTTCTTTCCATAGCCATCCATTAATGTGTTGTACGAAACAAGATCAGGTACCAAACCCTCCATTACCATTTTCTGAAACAATTGTTTACCGGTGTCTACATCTCCAAGTTTGCAATAACAATCAATAAGTACTGTGTATGTAGTACAAGACAGTTTAATTCCATTCTTCAACATCTTTGCCAAGAAGCTAAGAGCTGCATTTATGTCCTTTATTCTGCAGAATCCTCCAATCATAGCGGTGTAACAAAAACAGTCAGGAAAGAAGCCTATCTCCACCATCTCATGAAAAACTTCCGAAGCCATGAGCATGTCACCATCAGCACATAACTTTGAAATAAAGCTACTGTACACAAAAATATTAGGAGAAAGATTGAATATCTTCAAAAGATCAATAGCTTTCTCCATTTTCCCCACTTTGCAATAACCATCAATAACTGGACTAATAGAAACTGAATCAAGTGCTGCCCCCGTCAAAGCCAGTTTGAATAATATAGAGGTTGCCTCTCTCAAAAGAGACATTTTGCTGAGTGAATTTATGAATTTTGTGTATGCAACTATATCAGGATTGACTCCGTATTTCTTCATTTCCATCAGGAGTTTCCAACCACTTTCTAAGTCCCCATCCGTACAATACTTATGGATAAATAAGCTGATTATTGAAACATTGGAACCTAACCCTCGACTCTGAATTTCTTCCAGGAAATCCCATGCCAATTCCATTTGACCGGACTGTAATAATTCCCTGAGAAGTGAACAGCAAACCCCTACTGAGGGAAAGAAGTCAAACTGTCTCAGTTGACTGGTCAATTCAAGAGCTGCAACTGTCATGTTTTCCTTAACATAAGAATCAACAAGCATGCTACACGCAGTTTGCAAAACTGTTCTAGAATAACAGGTCTCATGAAGGACCCTTAAAACCAAACTGAGCCACTTGCTTTGCCCATCATTTTTCCGCACAAGACTTTGAATTAGATCAACTGCTCGGTAATTCATATTCCCTGAAATCAAGATATTTATCATCGTACAAACTGATTGAATGGTATGTTTCAAGCCGAGATGATCCTCGCACCACCTGAAGAAATACAGAGCAAGTGCAGCATCTTTATCCTCTCCATACAAAACATTCAAAATCCTAATTACATTATACTGATCCATATTAATCCTCTGGTAGCTATCCAAGGATCCTAATTTCCAACCATGCCTCTCAAGTATCATCCTTATTCGTCTCAATCGGTCATCCTCAACTTTCTGATAATATTCACCATAAAAGAAGGATGTTTCTCCCATTATGCCACAATGATCATTGCCATTCATATCAAAACCGATACGCGAATGATTAAGTTCAAAACACTTCACAGGTTTGCAACTGAGTCCAGTATCTCGATTACTTATTGGAACAAAAGCATCATTATCAACAAAAAATACTTCATTCTCAAATGCTAAATCTGCAGAAGAGAATAGTCTGGACGCAAACTTAGTTCGAAATATCAGCTTTACTTTAGCCGAACATACATTGATAACAGAAGCTGCCGCTCTCATTAATAACCATCAAACCACAAATTTCATCTGCAAAAACTATTGGTAAAAAAATATTAACAAAAAGCCAAAAAAAAAAAAAAAAAACGTTTGGAGGGAATTTTTTTTTAAAAAAGGAAACAATTAGAAGGAAGATTAAGTAAATGGGTTTAAGTTCAGTTCTTTAAAATTGCCTCATATTCCTCAAAAAAATAAAATAAAAATAAAAACTAAGTTTAGCTCTTTCAAAACAAAACTCTATTTAATTTTACTTGCCCACTTAAAAAAAGATGAATAAATATTTCTTTAATGTTCGAGGCGTGAAACAACCTCTTGCAAAAATAGTCTCTTATGAAAATGAAATTTTATACTATGTACAATAGACTCAAAATGGTCGAATAGCGGAGTCAAGTTGCCTTTTAAGCTAAATCAACAAGTATTAGAAATAATTTTGAGTTTATTTTCAGACCAAGTGCAAAAATAGTCTATTCGCGTACCTTAGAGAAAGCTGAGGTTGAAGAGTTTAAGCTTTGTTTTATTACACAGTTGAGAACAGAGGAACTCTATTGAGTACGAGTTTGTAAATGAGACAACAAAATGTCAATTTCAACCCCAGTGACCCGCAAGTGAGTGTAATTGGATTTTGTCCCTCGAGAAGATGTTTAAAAAATGAGGTGGTAGTGTTTAGAAGTGGCATTTGGAATGGGCTAACAAAAACAGTGTTTAGTTAGAGGTGATATTTGGGCTTGTTCGGTACGGCCTAGCATGGATTGGCTGAATTGTAGGTTGAGAAAAATGCGTTTAGTTTGACACAGATATTTAGTGGGTTAGGCTCATTTCTCAGAATATAGGATCCAATTCAGTCTACGAGTCCACTATCACAAGTCATGAGATAGGCTGAGTTAGGTTGGGTCAACTCATTTTTTTGTGATTAGTGTATTATATATATATATATATATATGTTATTTGGATTGGATAGTTGGATTAATAATTAAAAAAAAATTTAATTTAATATTTTTTAAAAAAGTTAATTTAAATATTAACGAGACAATATACAAGTTAATTGATAATATCAACAATTAATACAAATAATAAGACATTACATAACAAACTGCAAGTTAATAAGATACAAATATATTAGTCAAATAAACATAAAAATAAAATATTACATAAACGTTTGAGAAAAGTTAGTGTAAAAGTTCTTCATATTGTTATGCTTATTGTACGGATATTGGGCCTGCTGGTAGTGGTAGTGGGTTTGGCGGTGGTGGTAGGTGAATAACTACTTCAGGATTAAAATAATTTGTGATATTTGGTTGTTGAGATATAGGTATCTTACAAGTGTCTCAATTCTAAATTTATGTAGAAAGATAAATTGATATTGACAATAGTTATAAATTGCACACCTTTGTTTTTCAAAGTACATAAGATGATTCCAAACTTTTGACAAATGTAATCATCGTAAAAGATTTTATTATTCCATGGACATAGTTATATATAATGTTGTAGACTTGTAGTAAAATAAAGTTGAAATATATTAAGTGACTAAAGCACTGTCACTAAGTATTTATAAAAAAAATTATACGCACAATTATAAAAATTGTAAAAAAAATTGTACCTAAAATCTTTAAAACAAATTGTGTGAAGTGACTTAAAGTTGCAAATTACAAACTTGCAATATTATAAAAAATATTTGATAACAAGTCATTTAATATTAACTTAAAAAAATACATTTGCTACTTTTTATTATTAGTTTGTCAAAAAAATATAATTACTACGACTTACTAGTTTGTTTTTAAAAAAATAGTTACTACGACTTACATTGCATGCATAAAGCATAATATTTTAATTTATTTTAATAAGTGAGCTCAAATTGCGCATAATTTGTGTTGGGCCCTAATTGGGCTCGAGATGGGCCTTATCTGGGCTCAAGATAGGCCTTATTTAGACTTGAGATGGGCCTGTGCTGGGCTCGAGTTGGGTTAGGCTCCGAGTTGTGTCGTGCTTCGAGTTAGGCTGAGCTGAGCTGGGCCTAGGCTCAAATGGGCCGAGTTAGAAATTATATGACCTAGTTCGGCCCACATATAGGTGGTGGATTGGGCCGAGTCGAGCCCATAATCAACCGAGCTGGGTTGAGCCCGAATTTTCGTGTGCTGGGCTGAATTGGGTTTGTGTCGACCCAGCCCAAATACTACCTCTATATTCAACCTAGCCTATCACAAAAAAAATTAGGTCCAGTGCATCTTGGCTCAGTCCAACTTATTATATATAGGTGAATCGAGTTGAGTCATATAATTTTTAACCCAATTCATTTGAATCTGAGCTCATTTTGACACAAGCCCAACCTAACTCAAGGCCCAACTCGAGCCCAGTTCAAGCTCATCTTGAGCCCAGCACAAATTAAGTACAATTCAAGCCTATTTATTAAAAAAATTGAAATATTATGTATTATGCAATGTAAGTCATAATAACTAATAATTTCAATTATTCAAAGTTAATTTCAAAACTCTCAACTTTCAATTGTTCAAAGTTTCAGGGTAAATTCAACTTTCAAATTTCAATTTATTTTCAAGAAGAGTAGCTCCACTTTTGTTTAATTGAATTTGGTTGAGATATTCTTTTAATTATAATAGTACTTTTATTGAAATATTTATACATTCATTTTACTACAACACTATACACTATAACTATGACCATGGGAAAAGAAAATCTTTCACATCAATTACATTCATTAGACGTTTGAAATTATTTTGCGTACTTTGAAGAACAAAGACATGTAATTTATTACTATTATCAACGTAAATTTATATTTCTTTGTTTATTTGGAACTGAGACGCTTGTAAGGTACCTTGTATCTCAATACTCAAATATCCCAAACTATTTCAATCCTGAAGTGGTTATTCAAATACCATCACCAGGCCATCACCACCACTGTAAAAAGTATTTGGAGAGTCACTGCCGTCAAGCTCACCACTACTAGCAAGCCCAACACTTGTACAAGGATTATAATAAAATGGAAGACTTCTTCATTAGCTTTCATAAAGCGTTTATGTAATGGTTTATTTTTACGTTTATATTACTAATGTACTTATGTCTCGTGAACTTACAATTTGTTATGTAATATTATTAATCAACTTATGTCTTGTTAATCGTTAAATTAACTTTTCTTAAAAATGTTAAGTTTAAATTTTAATTTTTTTAATTATTAATCCAACTATTTAAGTACCTCTAATTAGTTTGTTTAGTATCTATGTGTATATATACACACACACACACACATATATATTGAAAATACGCTAATCACAAAAGAATAAAAAAATGGGCTGACTCAACCTAGCTCGTGACCCATGATAGTGGGCTTGTGAGCCAAACTGGGTCATGTATTCTGAAAAATGAGTTCAGCCTAGCTCAGCCCACTAAATTGCTGTGCTAAGTCAGGCTCAATTTTCTCAACTCATGACTCAACGGGACTGTGTCAAGCTAGCCCATATGCCATCTCTAGTCGTATCTTTGCCCTCTATGAGATTTAACTATTTTCGAATTCTCTCTGAGTTTTGCAATTTGGCAAAATGTGTAAGTCTAGCCTAAGTTTGTCGTTTGTCAAGGATTTTATCCTTGACATGGTCAATCCCAAGTCCAAATAAAGGAGATGGATATTGTTAGATAATCGATAGTTAGCATAAATACGTCAATTTCTTTATATGAATTTTGAATATATCATGAGATCACTATTGAAGTATTTCCTATGAAATTAACAGAATATATATATCTCGACATGAATGAGTAGTGTTATCAAATTTAAATGAATCTAGTGATTAAGATTGATTTGATTTACTCTAAATCCAACCAACTCAGATAGAGAGTAGGATTATTAGAGTAGCTAATGATACATTGAATATAAGAGACATTATGTAGGACAAGTAGGTAAGAATTGTCATTGAAGTTCCAAACACATGATAATATTGAAAATTATGAATAATACAACATTTCTTAAATTTGAGAATTTCTCTTAAATAGAATATAGGATCCACATTCAAAGGAAGAAGCATGAGAAGGGGGAACTTCGACGGTCATATATTATATATCTTTTGATTAATTTCCCAAGACAAGAAATCCGAATACCACTTAGAAATAGGGATTGGAATTCGTGAAACTTGCCAAATCCTAGAATCAAATTTGTGGGAGTTTGATCACATTCTTTTCCAACAATTTCTGCTAACCAAAATGAGGCCCTAAAGTTTAAAGAAGCGAAGGTTCACGACTTATCCATTTTATTTGGATTACATGGTCTATATTCCTTACCTCTTTTCCATAATTGATCAGATAGAGAGTTGGCGCTCTAGTGTTCTAACGACCACCAAATGTTGTTTCTGTTTTTCCCCTCACTTCATAATCAATTAGTGTTTTTTTTTTTCTTTTGATACGATGAAAGCTGAAGTCGCAGTTAAAATTCAATACCTTTGATTTTTTTATTTTTTTTTTTATTTTACCCCTCACCCTCGTGAGATTCAAACGCTGATTTGTCAACTGTTATTGGAGTAACCCACTACTAAACTATAACAAATCATTACTCGAACATTTCACCCAACTCTTAGATACGTATTAATTTATATTTGATGGGCATCCCAATATGCGTGTGAATGAAGGATTTCACAAATTTTGTATAGAAATGTAGTTTTTAGAATAATATCGTTTTAGTGCTGATGTTTTCGTTTCAAATAACACTCAACCACACCCTGAATTAAGGCCTCGTTGCTAAGATTACCACGGCTCGTCTCCTTGTTACCATTGCTGCAGCAAGTCATGGGCCTGCTTTGCGCCCTCAGCGATTGAGAGTACCCTTTGTTAGATTGAATCCTTGAGTATGCATCGCGAAAAGCCAAAGCAAATTGGACGAAAGAACAGCTGAAAATTCACCAATTAAGAACTCAATCTGGTAATCCAAACAAGAAGTTGGAAAGGGCATTTTATTCAGCCTGAAAACAATAACATTGAAATACAACTACTAATATATCAACCTCAATAAAATTACAGATACCAAAAAGAATGTTTAACAAGCAGCATAGTTTTAAATAAACAAACAGATCGGATAGTTTTCTCTAATATACAAGTGCACACGCTGTCCTTATTCACGAAGGCCTGTATAACCATTTGTTGAAGATAAGATGATGCGGCGACTGCAAGGCAGCTTGGCTTATATGAGATTTATGGTGAAGGAGACGTAAGGATGTGCATCTGCGTCACTTCCAAAGGCACCCATCCCTCCTTCATCCTCAGTTTTCCAGTATGTGCTGCGGTTGCATACAGGAAACAGATGATAAAGAGAAAACATAACCGCGTCAAAAGTTTGACCAAAATCAAATGTATGAACAACTAGGGCCGTCAGAAGTTGTGGGACAGCGAATGTTACTCATCTCCAGGAGAAAAAGCAGTTTCTGAAGACAGTTAACACAGTGTCCAGCCTCGAGGATAGACTTGAACGGGCTACAGATCATTTATGGACTGCCTAGTTGATAAGAAATGGGATTTTGAATCACATGTATAGCTTTAGCTATTTTCGGAGCTTTTTGGCCTTTGCACATCATATTTAAGAAAAATATTTACATACAATACTCTTTTGAGTTGATGACTCTAGATATATTAACTAAATAATAACTAAGGAGTTAGTTAAGACGATTATTAGATTGCAAAGATTCATTGATTTCCTTCTACCCCAGATGCTTTAATAATTTCATTTTCATGACATAACAAGTTGACATGATTCTTCTTTACAAAAACTTGCTGTTTACACAAATAGGACAAAGCATACTCTTCCAAAACAGCCCTAAATACATTCAAAGCGGACACTATTTCTGAACCCGACAACATTTACCATTGACATTTCAGAAAAGAAAGCATAAAAAGAGATCACTAAATACCTGTTTGAACTGTCGCAAAGTCCCTCTAGGATGGAACGTATTTTCTTCTCGCTTTTCGCAGGGGGCGCCAACACAACAGACTGGAATCAAATTAGAATAAATTTAGATTATACTGGAGACTAACAAGGACAACCAACAAATATAGGACAAGGACAAGCAACAAAGATAGGTTGAAGGGGGTGGAAAATCAAAGAGATGTCAGCTATATTACCAAAAAGGATGGTGGCAATCCATATCTTAAAATGCTCTCAGCAAAGACACGCACAGCGCAGAAGTGCATCCAGGAGCTAAAAACCTGCAGCATAAATGCAGGGAATATGTTTTTCACTCGTGATGTTTCGTGTAGAAAACAAGTTATGATTGTAAAATGAAGTCGTTCATTATTTTGATATCATTTCTTGCTGGGATCAGAAGAACAGCATATACAGATGAACATCTCAATGCTTGTAACTTTGAGTAGTGTCATTCACTTAGTTAAAGAAGAATACTGTCATTAACGTGTGCCTGATGATCCCATATATGTTTTATTTGAGAAATACAAAAGCATGCATTTTCAGCTTCACTCATTACCACTAACATTTTTATATCACCTTCATTGGTGCACATTTCAGCTCCAAACTCAACGAAAAGTTTTATTCTTTCAATTGCAATATTCCTATATCAAGGCATATATTAAGTACGTTAAACATGTGCTCCCTCGCATGCAAGATAGAGTGGAGATATGACCCAAATAGAGCAAGTGGGCAAGACAGGATTCATGCCGCTAATTACAAATATAATATCGATTAATTGTCACCAATTTGAAATCAGGATATGCATAAAGCTAACTGTATCATTCGGAACACTCTAATATAAACTACTTTCAAGGTGCTAAAATGCTTCTTAGCATACTATATTTTGCTAATAGTATCTATCCTCCAGTTACAAGTTTTGCAAAAGCTATACAAAGTTGAACTCCTGAACAAGAAAAACTGTAAAATATGCACACTAAGGGGCCTTCTCATTTAGTCACCTCTACCTACAAAACTTACATATTCTGATATCAACAATACCAACAAGAAGCCAGCCCTAATATGCAGGTAGAAACCATTATGAGGGCTCAAAGGGTCACATTCATGCAAACTCAGGCCCATCCTATGAGAAACTTATCATCTTCTGGTTTGCAGCATATTACCACTGCTCAACGCTGGTCCTCAACCCATCAATGACCATCCCAGTATCCTATAAACTAATGCCAAAATACCCAATTAAAATAGTTAAAAGACCCATTCGTATTTGGCAGAGGACACAACTGAGAAGAAACGGTAGTTTATGCCATAAGCCAATATCCTTGGGAGTGTGTGAAGATAGTTGATTTCATAACTTCCTGTTTTCAACTTCAAATGCAACATTACCAAACCTCCAAGCACTTTGAGAAACTCTTGTTCTCCTGAGATGGATACGTTAGTCATCTTTCATTCTATACCAAAGAAGTCATCTTTCATTCTATACCAAAGAAACCCTAATAGTTATATGTGACCGAAATTTCCACCCAGTTATCAACTGATATTGGGATCCTTAATAGTACCTGATCCATGTATGAGATACCCTGTGTGCAGTGATTGAATTGCGGAAGATAGAGGTAGGAACAATGACTGGAAGTTGATGTTGATAATAATATGGACCAATGGGCACAAATATAAAAAAACAAATGACGCAACGGGATTAAGAGTGCCAAGAACAGAACAATGGGTTGGAAAGGATAGTTCAGAAATCAATATGGGCAAACGTTGACGGATCTATACCTTAACTTTGCTTCCATGCACCAAAAGCAAATGCGTAGACCCTAAACAAAATAAATCAAATAGAACAACATACCCTCAAAAGAAAAAGATAAGGTAACTAACAGGCTCTAAATAAATTACTTCTGCCTCTTGCGGCTAAATATATGCTGCCAAAGGGGTCCTCATTGTACGGTCTATGACAGACTGTTGGAAAACTGAGACATTATTCAGCCAGAATTGTGGGCATATTATTAGGGATATGATAGCTATAAATGCGATACGACAGATTGTGTAGATTAGTCGACACTATAGAATAGGAAAGTATAATATGTAATTAATTAGTTTCCTTTTTGTGCCTTGTATTTTACCTATTTATATTGGTATTGTGTATACTTAATGAAATAACAGAGAATTAAAATTTATTCTCCTCTTCTTTATGGTATCAAAGAAGGGATTTATTCTCTGACCCTTCGAAAAAAAAACCCTAGAACTGGTGTTGTTCCACCATGTCAGAAACTACATCTGAATCTACTCCTTCAAGAACAACCCCATTGAAGACCACAGAAACCCATGGTTCTAATTCTTATTCTGACTCTCACTCTACTCAAATCACCAATATCAAACTGAAGGGTGATAATTTCCTGCGTTGGTCCCAATCTGTCCGGATGTACATTCGAGGTCGGGGAAAGATGGGATATTTGACTGGAGATAAGGAAGAACCAGCGAAAGAAGACCCATCTCATGCAACTTGGGATGCGGAAAACTCTATGGTGATGACGTGGCTGGTAAATTCCATGGAGGAAGATATCAGCTCCAATTACATGTGTTACCCAACAGCCAAGAACTTTGGGATAATGTAAACCAGATGTATTCAGATCTGGGAAATCAGTCCCAAATATATAAGTTGACAATAAAGCTTGGAGAACTTCGCCAAGGAGAGGACAACGTTACCAAGTATTTCAATTCTTTGAAGAGGCTGTGGCAAGATCTGGATCTGTTTAATGACTACGAACAGAAATCAATAGAGGACTGCAAACACAACAAAAAGATGGTCGAAGATCATCGTATTTACAAATTCTTGGCTGGATTAAATGTAGATTTTGATGAGGTCAGGGGGAGGATTATTGGTCGCCAACCTCTACCTACTATTGGTGATGTCTTTGCAGAAGTTAGAAGGGAGGAGAGTCGCAAGAACGTGATGCTTGGAAAGAAAGGGGTTGTTGCACCTATCAAAAATTCAGCCATGGTTGCAGCAGAAGCAGCTGCAAACAAGGTCTTTAATCAGCGAAGGCAGAATGAAAAACCTCGGATATGGTGTTATTTTTGTAATAAACCATGCTATACTCGAGACAACTGTTGGAAGATCCATGGGAAACCTGCTAATTGGAAGAGCAACAGGCCAAGTGACAAACCAAATCAAGCAACCTCCTATGCAAATGAAGTCGAGACGAGTCCATTCAGCAAGGAGCAGATGGATCATCTTCTTAAAATGCTAAAGTCCAACTCTTTATCTGGTACTCCTTGTAGTGCTCTTGCACACACAGGTAGCAATCCTAATGCTCTATCTTGTAGTAAAAATCCTGCTCCGTGGATTATTGATTCAGGGGCATCTGATCACATGACTTCCTCTTCTAGTTTGTTCATTAATTATTCACGTTGTTATAAAAATGAAAGAGTTAGGATTGCTGATGGTAGCTTTTCCCCTATTGTAGGAAAAGCTCAAATAGAAATTTCCAACCAAATAACTCTTGAATCTGTCCTTCATGTTCCAAAATTAGCTTGCAATTTGTTGTCTGTCAGTAAAATTTCTAAAGACTCTAACCGCTGCGTTGTCTTTGTTGACTCTCATTGTGAATTTCAGGACCAGAACTCGGGGAGGATGATTGGCAGTGCTAAAATGGTCAACGGTCTTTATTATTTTGATAGCAACACTTTCGAGAATAAAATTGCTCAAGGCTACAGTGGTAGTGTTAGTTCAATTTCTGCTCGTGAAAAAATAATGCTTTGGCATCTTAGACTAGGACATCCTAGTTTTCCATATTTAAAACATCTGTTTCCTGAGCTGTTTAAAAATTTGGATTGTTATTCTCTTCATTGTGAAAGTTGCTATTTATCTAAAAGTCATAGAGCTACTTATTTGACAAAACCATACCGTGCTTCCAAACCATTCTATTTGATTTATAGTGATGTGTGGGGTCCCTCTAAGGTCCCTACCAGGACTAAGAAAAAATGGATCGTTACTTTCATAGATGATCACACACGACTTTGCTGGGTGTATTTAATGAATGACAAATCTGAAGTAAAAAATGTGTTTCAAGTTTTTTACAAAATGGTCGAAAATCAATTTCAATCAAAAATTTGTTTGTTTTGTTCTAATCATGGGAAAGAGTATTTCAATGAACATCTAGGAAATTTTTTTGAAGAAAAAGGCATCTTACATCAATCTACTTGTCGTGATACTCCTCAACAAAATGGAATTGCTGAAAGAAAAAACAAGCATTTACTAGAAGTGGCTCGAGCCATAATGTTTTCTATGCACATTCCAAAATATTTGTGGGGAGATGCAATTTTGACAGCATCTTATTTAATAAACAGAATGCCTACCCGGGTTTTCCAATATGCCACTCCACTAGAGTATTTCAAAAAAACCTTTCCCGAGTGCAGAATTAATTCAGATTTGCCATTAAAATTTTTTGGTTGCACTGTATATGTTCATATACCTAGCCAATTTCGATCCAAGCTTGATCCACGAGCTGAAAAGTGTGTTTTTATTGGTTATGCCCCAAACAAAAGGGGACACAAGTGTTATAATCCTCGAACACAAAAATCGTTTGTAAGCAAGGATGTCTCTTTTCTGGAAAATCAATCTTATTTTTCCAAAAATTGTCTTCGGGGGGAGATAGAGAGAAATGAAGAAAATTTTTGGGAGAAAACTTTGGATCCTCTGCCAAAACCTATTCTCTCATATCATTCTCTAGACATTAAAAAACAGCCAGAATAACAAGATGATCAAGATGTGGAGAACGAAAGAAATCCTAGCCAAACTTTACCAAACATAGTTGATTCACAAGCAGGGGGAGAAACACTACAGAAGGACAAAAATGTTCCTGAACCTGAGTATTTGGTTTATACTCGGAAGAGGACTAAGCAGAAGAATAAAGATCAGCCAACCATTTTTCCACAAAGTCAATCAGAATCTCTGGAAAAAGGTCCAAGTGATTCAAGTAACAATCTCAGTCCAGTTCCTTCTAATCCTAACCCGATTTCTGTTTTGCCTTCATCTTCGTCCCCTTTAATTGTTGAACCAAAAGATCAGGATATTCCTATAGCTATTAGGAAAGGAGTCCGAAAGTGTACCCAACATCCCATTGCAAAGTATTTATCCTATGATAGACTGTCCAATAGTTATAGAACATTTACTTCGAATGTGTCTAACATGTTTGTTCCAAGGACTATCAAGGAAGCCCTGGGTGATCTGAGTTGGAAGTTAGCAGTTATGGAATGGGTGAAGTGCCCCAGACCCCCTTGTATTTTAGTGAAAGTGCACAACCCCCCCCTATAGTTTAAAAACTCCCTGAACTAGTCCCTATGTTTTTTAAAAGTGCACAACACCCCCCTACCGTTAAAAAATCCGTCATATTTAACGGATTTTGTAAAAAAGACGTAAATACCCTCATTTTTTTTTTCATTTCTCTCTTTTGTTTTGTTTAGGCCAAAAAAAAAAAAAATAATTTGGTCAATTCATATAATTATTTAATTAATAAATTCGTTAAAAATTAAAAAAAAATCTCACTTAACGAGTGTGAAGTACACTCTCCGTTAAATTTAACGGATTTTTTAACGGTAGGGGGGTGTTGTGCACTTTTAAAAAACATAAGGACTAGTTCAGGGGGTTTTTAAACTATAAGGGGGTGTTGTGCACTTTCGCTAAAGTACAAGGGGGTCTGATGCACTTCACCCGTTATGGAATAGATGAATGCTTTGGAAAGGAATGGTACTTGGGAGTTGGTGAACCTACCGAAGGACAAAAAGATCGTAGGGTGCAAATGGGTGTTTACGGTGAAATGTAAAGCTGATGGCAGTGTTAAGAGGAACAAGGCAAGACTTGTAGCAAAAGGGTTTACACAAACCCTTGGGATTGACTACCAAGAAACATTTGTTCCCGTTGCCAAGATGAATTCTATCCGGGTGCTTTTATCATTAGCTGAAAATCACGGCTGGCCCTTACATCAATTAGATGTAAAAAATGCTTTCTTGAATGGAGATCTTGAAGAAGAAGTATATATGAGCCTCCCTCCAGGTTTTGAGAAGAATTTTGGTGAAGGAAAAGTCTGCAAACCAAAAAAGTCTCTGTACGGTCTCAAACAATAGCCAAGGGCATGGTTTGAACGCTTTGGGAAAGTTGTAAAAAGTCATGGCTACTGTCAAAGTCAAGCAGACCATACCATGTTTTATAAACACTCAAGGGAAGGTAAAGTGGCTATTTTAATTGTTTATGTAGATGACATAATCTTAACAGGTGATGATAGTTGCGAGTTGGAGAGATTGAAGAAGGGACTTGCTAGAGATTTTGAGATAAAGGACCTCGGAGCTTTGAAATATTTCCTTGGCATGGAGATTGCAAGGTCCAAGGAGGGTATATTTGTTACTCAACGAAAATACACTCTTGATTTGCTTAGTGAGACGGGTTTGCTTGGATGTAGAGCAGCTGAAACCCCAACGGAGCCCAACTTGAAGCTTCAACATGCTAAAGCTGGGGAAGTGGGGAACATAGAACAGTTTCAAAGACTTGTTGGAAGGCTGATCTATTTATCCCATACACGACCTGATATAGCGTTTGTAGTAAGTAGAGTGAGCCAGTTCATGCATTCACCAGGACGAGAACACTTTGAAGCTGCATTCTGAATCCTAAGATATCTGAAAGGAACTCCTGGTAAAGGTCTATTGTTTAAAAAACAGGGACATCTTCAGGTTGAAGTATACACGGATGTAGACTGGGCTGGGGGCATTACTGATCGAAAATCCACCTCTGGTTATTGTACGTTTGTTGGTGGGAATTTGGTTACTTGGAGAAGTAAAAAACAGAATGTAGTGGCAAGAAGTAGTGCTGAGGCTGAATTCAAGTCAGTTGCTCATGGAATTTGTGAAGCTTTGTGGATTAAGAGGTTACTAGAAGACTTACAAGTTCAAAGTACTTTACCAATGAAAGTGCACTGTGACAACAAGGCTGCAATTGCAATTGCTCATAATCCGGTTCTTCACTATAGGACTAAACACGTGGAAGTTGACAAGCACTTCATCAAAGAGAAGATTGAAGAAGGTGTGATGTCTTATATACCCACTGCGGAGTAGATTGTAGATGTTCTCACAAAGGGTCTGTACAAAAGGCAGTTCGATTACTTAATTGGCAAGCTGTCTATGGAAGATATACTTAAGCCAGCTTGGGGGGGAGTGTTGGAAAACTGAGACATTATTCTGCCAGAATTGTGGGCATATTATTAGGGATATGATAGTTATAAATGCGATATGACAGATTGTGTAGATTAGTCAACACTATAGAATAGGAAAATATAATATGTAATTAATTAGTTTCCTTTTT
The DNA here is from genome assembly GCA_037974665.1 of Ehretia macrophylla. NCBI lineage: Eukaryota > Viridiplantae > Streptophyta > Magnoliopsida > Boraginales > Ehretiaceae > Ehretia > Ehretia macrophylla. The sequence continues at coordinate 70,283,678 of CM075776.1, read as the reverse complement.
GTGCCTTGTATTTTACCTATTTATATTGGTGTTGTGTATACTTAGAGAAATAACAGAGAATTAAAATTTATTCTCCTCTTCTTTACAGACAAAATTAATGTTATTAGTGATTATAATTTTTCTATATTTGTTTTCTTTCCGAAGTAGTATCACCACCTGTCATAATGCTATAAAGCAAGTACACCACTTGATAAAAATTTTGTTCTAACTACTTAAGCTTCTCTATAACATGTTTGTGCTTAATCTCTGTTAAGCTGCAGAAATAAGTGGAACTACGAACCTAACCAAGTCCGTAAAATTTTCCCCATATAGAAGAACTAATACTACATAATATGACACCTTATTATATAGCGGAACTTAATAATTCATCACGTTCAGGTCATCAAATCTTCCCTCCCTCTCATACACACTCTCTCAACTCTGCTTTGCTCCTTGCACTACACATAATGAAAAGAAAATTTACCTAATTGCAAAGAGCAAGAAACTTTTTCTTCATGATCCACTTATAATTTTAATTAAATACAATCAGCAACTCATATATTCACAATCACTGCCAACAGTACATAGTCAACATATGGGCATATTTGTCCAAATAAAGGCAGGGGCCAAAAATTTGTGAACAGATAGACTCAAAGACAGCAGTTTATAAGATGAAACTTCCCAAATTCTTCAGGGGATGGAGTAATAACATACATATCAGTTTTCTCAATAGAAAAGATCTAAAAAATTTTAAAGCGAAGAAGAGGGGTGCAAAGGAAGAGCTAATGCGTGTACAGAAATGTGGATAAGAGCCTTCACCCCCTCCACATGGTGTAATGCATAACAGAGGCATGTGTTTATAAACAACAAAAAATAAATAAATATTTAGATGCAAGCGAATCGATTCTTTAGGGCTCGTCTAGAAAGCTCTATGGATGCAAAGGTGACAAACGTGCTCAGTTTACCATGCCAGACTATAAAGACTCCAAAAATATACTGTCACAAAGTATCTTATGAACAGTCTGATTCTCATTCTAGTAATTTAAGCATCATAACTATGTTGTTGTCAGCTTATCAGATAATACATACCTCTCCATAACTGGTATAGCACCACTGCAAAAGTGAACTTCTGAATGTTTCCTGGTCTTGCACTAGCTTTTCCAGCTCCTGCTTCCGACTCTCTTGTGTTTCTGGATCATATTCAAAATCACGAACCTGAAATCCATGAGGAACCAAGCAATCCTTGAGATGGTTGTCTATAACAATTCATATTTCCTCAATAAAACTTATTATTACCCGATTGCTTGATAATTGCAAATAGAAATTCTCTAAGACAACAATAAGGGAGTCTCGAATTTAGAACTCACTTGAAAACCTCTCTCTCGTGCCTTAGTCCTAAAATTGTCAGCATCACGACTGAACAAAGTCACAGAATAAAGTGCATATTCATTGTCCTCGTGCAGCTTCTTAGATGATCTGGGGACCTAAAACAATTAGTTCAATCAAAAAGTAAAATTTACAGAGGCAAAATATAGAAAGCATTTCGAAATAAACAACAGGAGAAATGCACACAGTTGCGCCTGGAACCAACTGGCTGTCTTCTAGTTTTGGAACACATGGACAGAGCTATACTCAAAGGTAAAATTGACTGAAAAATGGAATTATGGTATCAATAGAAACCTCACCACATAGGTTGTGAGTGTCTCGTAACTTGATAACCAATCCTTCTGTGAATACTTAGGAACGACAGCAAGTAGGGTCGTTAAGTGTTCCGAAGTGATGAGGTCCTGTGGCTTCACTAAATTGGTGAGATCTCGCACAGCTAAGCTGGAATAAGCAAAGATTTAAATCAGCAAACATTTCACTCAAAGTCATAACTGGAGTTGCATAAAATTTCACTTGGGAATCTCGGGGAGTGTGGCTTGGAAGAAGTATAGACACCCTGCTCAATTAGCAAATGTAGTTGAAGATCAAATACATACCTTCCAGTCTGCTTTCGGTTTATGGCATTCAGTTGACTACGCACATTGTTATATTCAGCAACACGAACCTATAGAAGGTAACACAGAAAACAGCCATTGCTTAAGGAAGCTTCAATATGATAAACTCAAAACACTAGATATATATATATACACACACACAAAGATAGTAAATTTAACAAGGTAGACTAGGCAACAGCAGTATTTGACCTCCACTAAAGCACACAAGGTAACCAAGTAATGCTAAATAGATCCCATCAAAATGCACAAGTAAAGAAAAGAAGAATAATGAATAACACAAGGTCAGAAGTTTTGCTCTAAATCTCTCCTTACATTATGAATTATTCATGACCTGGCCAAGCAAGCCTCAAGGAATCCAGAAAAACAAATCTGGCATTGAGAACTTAGAAACAATCTGACCAAAACAGAGGGAAAAAACACAGCAAAATGAAAGTCCGAGTTCTTATTGTTAATACATGTGATTTTATTTAAACAGTTTGTCACATAGGTTTGGCAAGATGTCTCTAAAAGAGCTCTGGCCCCAACCTCAACTCCTCAAGTTGTCCCTCCATCAAGCAGCCAAGCTCCACCCAACAAAGAAAATGCACAAAGTAGTACCCAAGCCTCAAAATCTCCTCAACCTCAAGTTGTGCAATCCGAGAATAGGTATGATGCTCTTAATGTTGATGATTCAAATTTGGATGGTAATGATAATGAAGAGGTTGCTATTCACGGCCCCCTTTCTAGTGATCTTGAAGCATTCATGAACCCTCCTCCCCAGGCTAAGTCATATAGCAGGAAGAAGAAGTCTATTCTAACTTCAAAGAATCCACTGGATGCCACTTGAAAAGGTGTTGTGGTTGTTTGAAGTTTGTGTTGTTGTCTTGGCTCTTGTTGTTTCTTGTTGGTAGTTTTTTTTTTTTTAATTTGTTGAAGTTGCATGTCGTTAGACTAATTATGTGTAAGTCTCCGCGGGAGCGGTTTGCTTGTATCATGATTAGGTTAGCATGGTTGTTTCTTTGTTTCTAGCCTGGGCGTAGTGGTTGTATCTTTTTTTGGCTGGACGTTTTATTGGCTTTATTGTATTGGTCCTTCGGACCCACCTATGTACTTTTCTTTCAGAAATACAAATTTTGCGCTTACACAAAAGAAAAAAATAGGTTAAAAAAACTTAAAGAATGAGAACTATCAACAATTAACTTAACAATGATTTTCAATAATTATATGTGATGGTGGATGATGAGTGAACTTCAAATTTGAAGCAAGTGATTAAGGCTATCTTCATTCCGTCATCTCTCAACTAGTCATATAGGCTTAACAGGATGCTAAAAATTCTTGAGAAAAAAAGTACGACTTCATAACCATATTGTAACCATAGTGGCTAGGCAACAAGGTTTTGGCAAAGAGGGGCCCTAATCTTATTTTCTTCTCTAAAGTATTGCCAATTTGAAATTTTTTATCTAATAAAGGAAAGATGAAATCTTTATTGTATTGATGGTAAGCTTAATTCAATGGGTTTTGTTTGGGGAAAAAAAAGGCTTAATTAGTGGATTTTAATAAAAAAAAAGAAAAGGGTATTTGAATTGGTTTTTAAAAACTTAGGTGTTTTGAGTGGCAAAAGCACCTAACCAAACCAAATCAAGCATTTTCCCACTAGGTAGGGTCAGCTATATGGATCAATCAACGCCACTCATTCCTGTTAAGAGCCGTCTCCTATGTTATCTCCATATAAGTGAGATCTTCCTACACCCCTCCTACAGGATCTCCATACTTTCTATATTTCAAGCCCTAATTTGTCTAAACAATCTCTAGCTATAAGAATTCTTTTTCTGCATCTGGCATTCCTAGACCTCCCTGGACACGGCCAAAGGGTTTAACAAAGTTCTTTTTCTCGGGGAGTAAGAAAAAGTGAAACATGACCCCCATGGGCATTGCCCCCCCCCCCCCCCCCAACCAAAAAAAAAAAAAAAAACCACCACCACCACATCTTGCAAAATTCACGGCTTTCTTTTACTCTACACTTTCTACTCCTCTCTTTCTTCTTGAATTTCCAAACTCAGTACTTCCTGCTTTAGAGTCACATACCCAGCACTAACTCTCAAATACCAACATGGTGACTTAAAATCCCAAATTGACCAACCTATACCCTCAAACACCTTCAGCCGTTATATCATCAACACCACCATATAAAAGTATATTTTCTACGGTTCAATCTTCTTTGTAGTAATAGCATTGAAAAAGTTCTCAACATAGGTCTTCGAAAATAACAAAACATGAAATATTAAGAAGATACAAGAGTTGTTCAAAATATTCACCTTGAGATCATCCTCAATCTTAGCTATTTGTACATGAATCCCATCCACAATCTCCTTAAGCTATGACATTGTCGGATATTTTGCTTCATCCCATACAAATCTACATTTTTTTTTCAAAAACTTTTCAACTTTCAATTACAACAAAAACAATAAACAATAAACTCTAAACTCATCAAAATTAAAAATACATTTATACTATTCAGCTACCTAGTGAGATATGAGTCGACAGGCACACCATCCACTGTGAGAGAACTGCTCAACACGCCCGATGCCTTCTCCAAATCCTCGATCTGACGCCGTATTTTATGAGACACCCCTTCTATGAAGCTATTTGACTGCCATTTCCAATAAACTTTCTCACTATCCTCAAAATAATTCACTTTAAATCTCATAAGCATATAACAATTAATTTCAACTATACAGATTGGAGTACAATTCTAACGAAACATAAGCATATGATCATTGAATACTAAAGTTTACAGGTTAAATTGCACCACTTGTCAGTAAACTCATACCAAAGTTTCAAATTGCCCAGTAAACCTTTTTCAGTTTCAAATTGCCCATTAAACTTCGCATTTGTTTCAGATGAGTCATTATATATAATTTTGACATTAAAACTAACAGACCAATCACCATCTTAGTAATTAGAAACTCAAGGACTATGCAATTTTTGACCTTTGAACCTTAGTTTTAACCTTACAATTAGACAAAATGACTTATTCAAAATGTAAACGAAAAAGAAAAATAATAAGGTGTCCCATCAAAATCTTCAAGGAAAATGCCATTTTAATCCTTTGAACCGTTAGTTTTGGACTTCGCATAAAGCGGAATGGCTTATTCGAAACAAATGCAATGTTCAGTATGCGATTTAAAATGAAAAAAAAATGAATTTAGCGAGCGATCTGAATCTTCATACAAATTTAATAATGACGCGATACAATTTACCCCCAAATATATAAGTACATTGCTCATCGAAATTCCAATTAAAAGAAAATTAAGAGGAAAAAATGTACCTTCAAGAGATCATCGCTGAGGGCAAGAAGTGAATCGAGCGTTCCAACACGTAGATTCGGAATGTTGAACTGCGAAATTCAAACAGCAACAAAAGTCAGATCACGATCTAATTAATCTGATTTAATTTTCGCAAAGTAGATCTACATTAATTACACAAATCAATTAACTAACATAAAATATATATATCTCTATAGTTAAAGAAATTATACATATACATATACATATACACACACATATATGTATATATACATATATGTGTGTGTGTGTGTGCGTGTAAATTACGCGGTAGAGAGGAGTGTCGAAGGAGTGTTTGGAGATGGAATCTTGGAGGCGGGACCAGAGAGAGTGAGTGGTGGTGTTGTTGTTCTGAGCCGAGAGGGAAGCTATCCAGTCCCGCGTAGCCATTGTCGATTTGAAGCGGATGCGGATGCGGAGATTTGATGATTGCACGACGAAGAAGAAGAAGAAGGAGGAGAAAGTGGTGTCGTTTTAGTTAATTTATTTATTTTTTATATATATGTTTTGGACGGGACGGTGGACCCCACCAACACAACATCTCTTGTCCGGAGCTCGCTAAGCTGATCTCGGACGTGCAATGTGTTCGGATAGTTATGAAATATTACAAGAAAACCCCTGGACTTTTATGAGCACTTCATTCTTAAGACATTTTATTTTTTTCTTTGCCATTTCTTAAGATTAGTTCATGATCGATTATTGACAAATAAAAAAAAAAAATAATAATAATTGTCTCATAACTAAGCAATAATAGTGTGTTTAAGTCTAGGAGACTAAGACGGTAAAGAGACGAGTTGAACGCTAAGATGTAAAAGTTTAATTTGATTTTAGGGTAAATAACGTCTCGGCTCCCTGTGGTTTACCATAAGTGCAAGTCGGGTCCCTGTGATTTCATAGTTAGCTTATAACCCCCTGTGCTTTTCAAAATTGAAGCGTGCATGCCCCCTCCGTCAAACAATCTGTCAATTTTAACAGAATTTGTTATGTACGTGCTAGTAACGCAACTGTTTGTGTTTTTTACACGATTGTCCAATATGTATGAGGTGCGCAATGGCCCCTTGTATTTTAATGATGGTGCGCAATAGCCCTCTATGTTTTTAATGATGGTGCGCAATGACCCCCTGTGTTTTTAATGATGGTGCACAATGACCCCTTGTGTTTTTAAAGATATTTGATATGCTGACATTACCTCCGGGGCATTTGTGTCATTTTGATATTGTCATTAAAATTTTAAATGGACTTGGATCAAAGGAGCACATGTGTTTTAATTTTAAAAAACACAGGGGGTTATAAGCCAATTATGAAATTACAAGGACTCAACTTGCACTTATAGTAAACTACAGGAGGCCGAGATGCTATTTACCTTTGATTTTATTGAGTTTGAGAGTTTGTTTAGAGTTTCGTTTGTTTAATTGATGAATTACCCTCGAATGAGTTTGAATGAGTCGATAAGACGCTATGATGCATGGACACTTCCATATAGGTGATGCTCCATGTTGTACATATATCATACACAATTGGACACACATTGAAGAAATGTTGATAGACAAGAAACCATGTACAAAAATAAAAAAAACTAAAATATTATAGGATACACATGTCAAACACATATCACATATTTTAGAGATACCAAATATACTTTAAGGGCAAACTTTTAAGAAAAGAATAATTGTATCATGTAATATAATGTTCATTCATTTGTTGAATTCACATAATCTACATTAGTTTTAATTTAATTTTGATAGCTTTATAAAGTTTCTTAAATCTACATATATCATGCGATGAAAACTACTACCTTGACTAAACAATATTTACTCTCCATTAGGAAATAACTTTTTGCAAATATTTAGTTAGATGTTAATATATAGTGATTTTTTAAACATTATAGGCATTATATATACATATATATAATTTTAATTACTTTGTCCTTGTTATATGCAAGTCTATGTAACATTGATGAGTTGTTCAATAATACACTAAATGATTTTTTCAAGGAAAAGAAACATTTCCTACAACTTTCTCACATGAATCAGGGTCTCGATGACATACATTTTTTAATCAAAGTTCAATAGCCCAATGCAAAATAATATTAAAAGTATAGCTAATTTCGCTTTATCCCCCTAAACTTTAGGGTCATAAACACTTAACCCCCTCCCACAATTTTCATTTTACGTGCCTAACCTTGTGGCTGCCCTTTCAATCCAAAGGATTACTAAAAGTGATCAAATGAAATTTAAAGGGGGTCAAGTGTCCCAAGCATAAAATTCAAGTGTTGAATCACAAACGGGGGAAATGAAAATTGAAAATTGAAATTATTACTTTGGTCAAAATAGACAATTAAAGTGGGCAAAATGCAAACTGAATATAGGGTTTCTAGGATCATAAATAGCCAAGCTAAACACTAGGTTGTTTAAGCTTGATTTGAATTCGTATCCAATTAAAAAACTTTGTTGAAGTTTTTTAGGGTGATTTGATAACATAATGTGCCAATCTCAAACAAGCTTTGATTGAGTCAATCAAGAGCGATGAGCTATGATGTACGAACACTTCTTTGGGTGAGGGTGTTTGTGACGGACATAAAATATTATTGTTGAATATCTCTTAGACATATGCCGAATTAATAATAAACATGTCCAAGAAAGATAAAAAGAAGAGAGAAATTTAGATACGCATGTCAAACACACACATCACATATTTTGAACGTATTAAGTGTACTTTAAATACAAAGGAAAATTTTAGTTGTATCATGTACTACATGATAACTTCATTGTTAATCATGTAATTTTAAATTTTAAATTTTAATTTCTTCATCAAATGTGTCACAGATTTATGCGTTGCTATTTTATTGTGCCTATAAAACTTTAACATTGATTATTAATAACTTTACTGTTATACTTACTCTCGCTTTCAAAGTATTTTTTGTATATACTATCTTAAATGCTAATATAATGATGGTTTAATCAGTAAACTAATTAATTATTTACAATTTGTATATAATTATTGACTGCGTTTCTTAGAGTAGGAGTTGAGTTCGTGCCCATGTTCGTACAACTTAGACTAGGAGTTGAGTTCGAGTAGTCCAATAATTTTCTATATATTTATCAAAGTAATAAGTTATTGAATCAAGCTTGAAGTAAATTTTTTCATGTGTGGAATGTAATAATTGTGTTCAAGCTTGGTTTAATTATAATTTAATAAAACTTTTAATCAACCAATTGTAAAAAAATTTTGAGTATCATAATTTACTTTATAGTCCTAGTTAAGTCTCCTCATGGAGGGAATTGGACTTAACCTTAGAGTTTATAAGTTGTTTTAATTTTGATTTGTTTAACTTTGACATAAGTCTATCAACATATACATGGCCAAGCTTACTTTCAACCTACAACAAAAGTCCATCAAACCACCAAACTTAAAGTAAACCACAATATACATATTACATATTTAGATGAACTAAAAAATCTTCAAATCAATACAACTAAAACTCCAAGATGACGAGAGAACCCCAAGCAACATTCGAAGCCCTACTTTAAACTTGGCCATAATAAGTACTAGAATTCAAAATAAACTAGTATAAGAATAACTTTACATACTTGACCAAAATAGACTTGAAACTTTACAACATAAGACTTCCAAACTTTAAAGTTGGCAACTTAGGCAACATATTACATAATCCAAAGAAAGTCTTCATTACAACATGTACAACCTAAACAACATGTACTTAAGCAACATATACAACATCTAAGCAAGCCAAGCATCATATTCACTTTTCTTGAGGCTCGACCTCGGGATCACCTGAAATGTTAGCAAGTGGAGTGAGTTTCCACCAACTCAGTGAGAGGGGGGGAGAGAGAAATGAAGGTTTTGAAAAGCTTTTCATTTGGAAACCCTTTTGAAAATGTGCTTTGGAACAACAGATAAACATTTAGGCAATCAATTCAAGCAATATCAAGCGATATAAACAATCAAGAAAGGATACGCTAACATTTGTTGATGCCGCTCTTTATACCACCATCACGAACTCTACCGGCTTCTTGTCTCTCCCACTGGTACAATCTGGATGTACACAAACCTAGACCCATACCCCCATGAACAACCTTCATCCATGAGGAATAGGGGATAGAACATAGTAGTAGTGCCAACGCAACCCGACAAGTTCGACACCGCCTGAGGTGACACAATATTACTATGCCTTACATAAACATTTACACTTAACATTCCAATAGGATAGCAAAGTAGGTTGTCCCTCAACACTTCAATATATCAACAATTCAACACTTTAGTAATTCAACACTTTAAAATCACTTAGTAACATCTTTATTAGGTAACAAAGTAGGTCACCTAATCTCAAGCATACATTTTCATGCATTAACTAATTCCAACCACATTAGGCACCACACTCAAGTATAATCACACATTCTACAAAATAGAATTCAAACAACACTTAATATCACATAACCATAATTTTTACCAACCCCTTTCTTAAACTACAATTCAACACACATACTCAAGCATTTATATAGCAAAATAAGATGCAAGCAAGCTAATAACCCACTAAGTAAGGCAGCCCTTACAATACCAACATTCATTCAACACTTAACAATTAACTTTTATCCATAATTGACTCACTTATAAGCAATATAAATGCACAATCTTTGCCTAACATTTTATATGCCAATTATAATACATATTAAGTGCAAAACATTAGCAAAAATAAGCTTAGAACAAAACTAATAGGCAAAACATACCAAGTACATCATTGTTGGAATTTTGAAGAATTTCACTAAAATGCCACTAAAATTCACTAAAGTTGCATTTAAACCATGAAATTAAGCTATAAACTTGTATGTATACATTTAAACTATATATCTAAGCTAAGTACAAAGATTAAACACATGTCTAGCTTCAAAACTCTACATATAACAAATTTTTACCCAACTACAATAACCCATGGATCAATCAAGCTAAAAATCAGGTATGTTGCTCTTAAGACCCTATCTAGCAAAAAGAATATGCAATAACAACAATATATAACATATATATACAAGTTTATGAAATATACATCAACTTTAAATTTAAGTTGTAAAAATTCCCTTCACCTTAAAAGCTTAAAATGCAAGAAACAAATAGAATAGGCCTAGACGATACAAGAACAAGCTTCGTTTCGGTTCGAATGGCTTCAATCTTCCTCAAAATGCTCAAAATCAAGATTTTACATTATTCCCTCTTCTTCCTAGGGCTCACGGCTGAGTTGGGGATTTTTGGTGGTGTTTTTGGCTTTGTTTTGTGTATATAATGCTTAAGTTGATGGTCAATGGTGGTCAATGCAAGATATAAGGTCAAATGACTAAGTTAGCCTTCTATTTTGCTTCTAATTTCAAGTTTAACAATATCACTATTTAGTCTAGGCAATTAAAGTCAATGTAAGAACAAACTGAGTCAACTATGGTAGACTAAATATTTAAAGGTATGAAAGACTACTTATGCCAACTAAATGCTAATCAAATGAACTTTAAATGCAAATTTCACTTAAATACTCCAAGTAAATCATATAAATGCACATATTATGTATTAAAATAAATAAACACATGAATTACTTATAAAATCCAAGCTCGAGTCTCACAAACTTGTTTCTCTATGATAGACTTTGAACAAGTCCATACAATAAGATAAATAAAAACAAGATCTCATCAATATGTATAAGAAAAGAAACATATGTAATCGTTGAAAAAGATAAATTAAAGAAGATCCGGCTCACACATGCCCTTCTTGATAATTAACTTATTTACCTTTATTGGAGGATAATATAGGTATATAAAAGAATAACAAATCGAACTTTGTTAAAATAACTGAGGTTCTATCCTAAAACCAATTGGTGTTAAGTGGAGTAGTCCAGGATTTTATAAGGTGGTCTAAGAATTTATGTTTTTCTGATGTGGGATAAGTGTATATTCTAACACTCCCTTTCACGTCTGACTTGATTTGAGAGGGGTCACATGTGGAAGATTGAACAAACGTGGATCTGATTTAAGATGAGTCACACACTGATGAATAAAACTGGACCAAAGGCCCAACTCTGATACCATATTAAGAATCTTGGATTTCCATCTTAGAACCAATTAGTACTAAGTGGAGTAGTCCACGATCTTATAAGGTGGTCTTAGAGTTTCTGATTTTCTAATGTGGGACAAATGTATATTCTAACACTCCCCCTCACGTGTGACCTGATTTGAGAGGGGTCACACGTGGAAGATTGAACACATGTGGATCTAATTTTGAGATGGGTCACACATGGAAGATTGAATATACATGGTAGATTAACACATGTGGAAGATTGAAGATGGGATTAATATTATTTAGCTGTCAATTAATTATGAATCCGAGAGATCACACACAAAAGAGATCCGAAAATTAGTCAGTGAGAAAAATAAATTAAATATTGAAGGGTCCAATATTTTATTGGACTTTAGATTGATTAGATTAAAATTTTAGTTCAATCAATTTATCAGTCCAAGTCCAGTGATTAGGACTGGCCCAAAAGCTAACCCTAGTATTTCAAGTGTTTTCTATAAATAGAAAACTATGACAGACAAATTAGTTAGCACAAATCCTGTATTTTCTCTAAAACTCGTAGTGGGGGGTTTTGCTGATTGATGCTCCAGGATGATACTTTCGAAGGTTTCACATTTGGGGAGCTCTGAATTGATTAGATTCTATATCGAATTTTTGGCATCATAAAGATAATCCTAGAACTCTTAAAAATATTATAAGTTCAGATTCTAAAAGATAACTTCACAAAAAGGAGTCTGATCAAAATTAGAAAATTTAAAATACAAACTATTTATCCAGAAAACTAAAATACAAAATACATTTCTTAACATATTACTAACAGATGACACACATAAATTATACAAAGGCAAAATTTAAAACCTTAAGATTGTTAGGAAAATCAGTGCTAGATGTATAATTTATGTGTTTTGAAAAACCTAAAACTACGAAATTTGGAATTAGAGAAAAAATAATAAATACAAAAAAAACTTATTTGACAATAACAGAATGCAAAAATTAGATAGAGTCTTGGATAGATCCAATTTCCTTAAGGTTTTATTGCTGCACTGGTGCTAACGACTTAATAGTGCAAATCTCTTAGGATAAAATGATCTTTCTTATGTCAGCAGCACTACAAAACATAAGCACTACGAACTAGAAAAATGTAGAAGCTCTCTCTCTCTCTCTCTCTCTTAAAATGCTCTAACATACTATGAAATGACTTAAAATGATTAATGAAATGTTTTCGGGTTTGCAGGCTATTTATAGAAGTCAAGTGCCTGTTCAGAAAGGTGTATGCAATGTTGACCAATTGCCATAGGTAGCGCTTGGACAAAAACTGTTTGAAGACAATTGAGATAAAACTGTCTGAAGATAGTTGAGAAAAAACTGTCTTAAATAATTTTTAGACAAAAATTGCTCCTTCTAGAAGAACTAATTAAAATTATGATAAAATAATTAAAATTAATTTTGTCTAAAAAGATAAAGCCACTAGACCTAAGACCCACACCCATGTCCACGTGCCATACTGGGCCTGATCGGGCAGGGCGTGCGCACGCCCACGTATGGTGGTTCAGACCGAACCAACTTTGGTTAGGTCGACTATATTGGTGCCCCTTGGGGCCCAACCCTAAGTGTCAAACTTAGGATATATGAACTGAAATAAATGACTTTATTTTTTTGATGTGGGATTCTTCAATTTCTTCCAAGTTGATTTTCCACATTCCGCTAATTAATTCCTCAACTTTGAATTTCAAATTGTCATTCACTGTTAATTGGGTTTACTACGTTTGAATATACTACGTTCATTTACTCGGAAAGACGAACTCGATTATACGTTGTCCTACTCATTTTGAGTTATCGGACCTATTTAAAAGTTGAGTCAAAGTTAGCAGATTATTATTTGAATTAAATCCAAATCTCAACATCAAGGTGGTTCATTCCATCAACTTTCTGTCATATATAAGATGAAAAACTCATCATTTACATGTACTTGATTTTTTCCAATGGAACATGGTAAAACAACTAATATTTCTTCTTTTATTTGGCTTTTTTTACTTTCCCTTTTTTATTTTTCTTTTTTCTTTCCTTTTTTTTTTTAATTCTTCACAGTTAATTTATTTTCTTTTTTCCTATTTTCCCTAACCTGATTCCCTAGTTGAGCATGTTTTGCCAATGGCTAAGCCAACATTAGGATCACCCATGCTTCTTTAAGGAACCAACTCTAGATAGTAGTTGGGAGTTAAAGTTCAAAACAAGTCACTAAAAAATGCCAATAAAAATTGAGCAGTAAGACCAACCAACCACAAAAGAGAATCATATAAGATCCAATAGAACTTTTTGTAACTAATACCTGAAATGACCCGGTCCCTCGCGGAACCAAGTCCGGACATAACAACTCGTTCCAACCCCAAGGCAAGAAATGAGGGAAAACGGACGAAGTTTTCCCTGTACTATGGACTAACTAGAACCTGTTCAATCAAACTCAACCATAAGCATTTCATAACAATACATCTGAAATATGCATGGTAGGTTCAACGTCTCTTTATATTTTACAACTCAAGTCCATTAACATTACAAGCCAAACTAACCTAGGCATGCATTTATTACATTTTCACAATGACCATTAAACTTCCAACATTCTTTAACATTTCCAAACAAAACTATGAACTATCACGAGCAAAATGAAACTCCTTGCATAGTAGGCCCAAACAACTAGTAGAACACCTCAAAGTCCACCTCGCTTAACCTGAAATTATTAGAGAAAAAGGGTGAGCAACCACGTGCTCAATGAGGGGGACAAGTACGGGGAGTTTTTGAAAAGCCTTTTCATGATGCAATGCACGTAAGCCAAGTAACATTAGTAAGCTCTAAGCAATACAAGGGACACGAAAGTATTAAAACACGACATGTAGTCAACAAGTGACCATTAAACCAAGTAACATTAAGTAAAGTAAACACTTTAGAAAAGGATACGATTTCGTTTGCTGTAGCTGCTCTTCGTTCCACTTCACAAATACTTTAACGCTAAAACGCTTGCCGGCATCCCCGTATCACTCCTACTTGGGTACTCTCGATGTGCTCGAAACCTACGACCCAACACCCCAAGGCCTTCAATGACCAAACAAGTGAGGGAATAGGACACGGGGGTTGTACAACCAATCACTGGCAAGCCCGTTGTCGCCTAGTGAAGGCACATCACTTTTGTGCCTCATTTAAGGTTGTAACCTTCACTAACGCTTGCTAGATCACTTAGATAATCATTGTGAACATTTGATAAGCACAGAAATTGAGGGGACAACAAAGTAGGTTGCCCCTCGAGCATTTATATAAGCAACTAAACACTTTAATCAATCAAGCTTTGAATAAACAATATAACCATTAAAACATTCATGCACTTAGCATTAGCATATAAGCACTTTAATTATTCAAGCATTAAGTAAACAATATAACCATTAAGAACATTCACGCACTTATCGTTAGCAAGCAACACAAGAAAATGATCATTTCAACTAGAATCTCTATTATAATTACAAGTTAAATTCAAGCATAACTTGTTTAGTTCGGTTGTCAACCTTAATGTTCTCTAAAAACTATGAAACTACACAAAAATGTATCTCTTTAAATGTAGATGGGTTTAACATCAAACAGATCTCGATTCGGAGCTATATTCAACAAGATATGACATCTAGAAACTTATTGTGCAATCTGTCCTGCACCTACGCGCGAATCAGAACCCTACTGAAATGGCTCTAAAAATGCATCTTAACGACAAATTTAAAACTTGTACCTAAAACAAAGTTAGTTCCTCAAGGTCTGCAGTACAACATATTAAAATTTCAGCCAAATCCAACAACGTTTTCTATTTCAAATAAGCTCTACAAATCAGGTGCGCAAATTTGTCCAGAACTTTGTCAACTTGTCATTTATGTTTTTGTTATATTTATAAATTGTGTGCTTTGAATTTAAGCCAAAAACATTCTTACAAACATTTTAACAAACATTTAGTCCACATATAACACTACTACATCAACCAATAAACAACAATCACATTTACTACAAGCTTCTAACTTTCTATGGCATAATACACATGTATTACACATATACTTCACCATTTTCAAGCTAGCACATGAAACCATGGCTTATCTCAACATTTCACTACATAGCAATTAACCTACTACTAGCAATTCAACAAGAAATAAGCACAAAATCATGAACCCCTCACCTTAGCATGGAGAAATTGCACAAAAATGGCTAGGTTGAGCTCAAACTTCTTCTTTTTCTTCTCTTTTTCCCTCTTTTTCCTCCTTCTTCCTCTCATTTCTCTTCTTTTTCTCCTGATCATTTTTTGGTCTCTTGTGTGGTGTGTATATGTTTTAAATAAAAAAGGCTTTACATATTTGCCAACAAAAATTAAAATTACAAAATAACCCCAATAGTTTGCATTTTCGTGTCATTAGAGGCAGCTTTGCCACATTTCACTAAAACGATCATAATTTATGTTAGAGGACTCCAATTCGTGATCCGTTTGAAGTGTCAAAAACTAGACTCGTAGAGCTTTCCATCTATATATAATTTTCCACCTAAATTTTTTCCAATGGAGTAAGTTTTTATTTCGAAGTTAGCCCAAAACCGATTCGTAACTTTCGAGTAAAACTTGATTAATTGAACTCGATATCCATTTTAAATGTCCTGACATCCCTTTCGACACATTTTGATCACGTATATAACTTGAATGCGTTGAAATGCTAATAGATCATTCCTTAATAATTTATCAATTTATCCCAATTTGCATGTGTGAGGGGTATTACACTACCCATATTTTCAAATGGATCTGCAAGTTGGCTTAGTAGTTCGATAGAAAGTTGCGGTAATGTTATCATGAGGCATACGCTTAATAACTGACAAATACAAAACCTAAGGGGGTGTTTGGTTCACAGATTAGTATATTCCCAAGAATGTTATTTCTGAGAATGTTATTAAAACTATTTAGTACATTAAAAATGTTCCTAGAAATATTTTGTCAAATTCCTAAGAATGTTATTTTGTTATGTTTAGTTTAAACTCAATATTCAAAGGAATTTTGAGCAATTTTTCAACAATGCCCCTAACTCATAAAAATAAAAATATCATACAATATGTATAAATAACGCTACATTTTGTATACTTTTGCTAATATGCGAGCAAAATTTAGAACTTAAATTTCTTATTTTAAAGATTTTGAAATTTTGAAATTTTAAAATTTTAGAATTATTTTATTTGTTTTTATTTTTTTTTAAATTTGAAATTTAATTTAAAATTTTAAAATATAGAATTTAGCAACAAAAAATTAGTTTAAATATAAATTTATATTATAAAATTTTAGTTTAAATTAAAAAATTAATAATTTTTATTAATTTCTTTTTATTTTTTATTTTTATTGTTCATTATTTTAGTTTTATAAATATTTTTTTATTTTATACTTATTTTATTTTTATTTTACATTTTTTTATTTGATTTTTTTTCTTATTTTAGTTTTATTTTATTTTCTCATTTTTATCTTTTTTTATTTTATTTTATTTTTTATTTTTATTTTTAATTTTATTCTATTTTATTTTATTTTCTTATTTTTAATTTAATTTAATTTATCTTATTTTTACTTTTTTGTATTTTATTTTTTATTTTTTTTATTTTTATCTTTTTATTTTTTATTTTATTTTTTGAATTATTTTTATTTTTATTTTTATTTTACTTGGTATTTGTGTCTTTTATTTTTTTTTAAAATATTCCTATAACTCGGGAATATGAGATTCCTACCCCCTCATATGGGAATAAAAATTGACCAAATCACGAGAATATTACAATTCCGGGAATGTGATATTTGCAGGAATATTTTTTCATTCCACGAACCAAACATGGGAATATCATAATTCAGAATTCACATTCCCATGAATCTTTTAATATTTCGCAAACCAAACGCCCTCGAAGTATCTATGTGTTTTCCACCTTCTAATGCAACTGCAATGCAAATATATTGTCAACCCACAACTGTTAATTGACCCATATATCTGTAGGTTATTACCAGAGTTCTATAGGCTAGATTACTAATGATTTTAAGCATTAAAATTGTAATTTATGGCAGCGGAAGAAATAAGAACCAAAAAAACCAAGCAAATACACATAAAACAGCTAGCATATATGCATATAACGTTGTTTAAAATTCGGAGATAGATTTGATTACCTTTAGTGTTGGCTTTAAAACTCAACATTACAAGATAATTCTCAACACGTTGGGCTGCAATGAGTGGGTGCCACTCCTCCTTGTTTAGCCTTGGCTGAGAATTGCATACTAAACAAAAGAGAATGAGGCACGACTCCAATAGATTGCCCTCAAGGTCTTCTCTTCTATTCTAATCCCAATATTTTGGTTTCAATCATGGTGGGATGATTCTCACTTTCTCTTTTCTTCCTATGGCTATGTAATCTATCTCACAAAAGGAAGAGTTCTATCCTCATTTTCTTAGTTAGCCGTGTATTAGTCATCAAAAGTCCTAAGTGACTCATGTGTATTACGAAGACTAGGAAAGTGATGAGTTTTAACTTGCATATAATTATGTATCTAGACTAGATATAATCCACATTATTTTATGCAAGAAATAAGCTAGATAATTTGAATATTATCTCTTAATATCTTTTATGAATTTCATATTTTCAAATTCATGAAAATAAATCCATAAAATAAAGAGTTCTATAATATCAGCTAGTCTACAATCCTATCTTCCAACTTCCTAGTCCTGCCACACGACTTTCTTTTGCTAAATATATACTTCACACGCCATTTGAAGAGAAAAAGATAGTGTACTTACTAAATTAGAAATTAGCTAGAAAAGGGACAAAAAAGACATATTCGTCATAGCTCCAAAATGATTAAAATGGCCTTGCTAGACCCTAGCTGCATTTTATCTATTTTAATTTTAGCTCATTCTACTAAAGAGCTATGATTGCACTCCAGAACGATTACTGATTCCCCAGAAGCTAGTCAAATGATGTTTGACCTTTGTCTTTGACCTACTAAGTGAAAAGACCGAAATATCCTTCTATGTAGAACCCGTAATCAATACTAGGTCTTAACCTTGTACTATCTGTTGGGAATAGTATGCCTAAAAGACCACTAGCACATTATGACTGATATATTTTAATGTTTGCAATGCATAATTACTGTCATCTTACTTTTATGAGCATGTTTATCTCTTATGTGGTTGACTATTATATATGTGTATGCAAGGTCCTTGCTTCAAGTGTTAACTTAGGTACGTAGTGGTTACGTATAGAAGGTTTATGTGAGGAATCCCATCCCACATCGGACGCAGATGAGACTGGGCTACTAGATATAAGAAGAAGTCTCCTCATATCGTGCAGCGCACTTTTCCTGGCAGTGGCTGGGGGAGACAAATCCGTGAGGCGTATGGGCACCAAAGCGGACAATACTGCATAGTGCACTTTCGGGCAGGTTCGCCATGGCCTCGGTGCACGCTCGTCCCCTATGGGCGGGGTGTATCCTGCAGGCGTGGGAGCTGGGTTTGGGGCGTTACAGTTTAGGTCATGGTTACTTGTTAAACAAAACTATTTAGTCCATAACTAAGTAGTAGAGTTGAATACTCTACTATGGTAGAAGTTATTGTGAATAAGTTCCCTTTATAGTAGGGTGATCTGCCTTGATCATGGATAGGGTTCCAGACTTACTTAACTTATGCATGTGTATGCATTGGATGGGCCACAGTAGGTGTGACACTCTAAATACATGCTATTAAAGAAATAGGTCACCTATACCTACAAGCTTCTAAGTGGGCCATTGCTCTTAATCTTGAGCATATGTGGATGAGTTGACGAAGTCAAGTTCTTGTACTTTGAGTCATTATGGGTGAGATCTTATATATGAGTCAATAGCTCCGTGATTTGGGTGTCTGGACTTGGTTAGAAGGGACATGTATATGCAATAAGGAATCTATACAATAATTACTCCTTTAGAATGATCCAGATTGATCATCTTGAATCTGTGTGCGCAGTAATACATGATGTATTGGTTGTTACACTTGTGGGTCGCTCCCGTGGTCAAGTGGTTAACTTTCGGAGAATGGTTAGATTATGGGTTACACGTTATGAGGAGAACAAGAAGTAGTTAAAAAGGTGATAGTACAATTTGGTAAACTTGTATTGACTATGAGTGAGTATAGAGGCGCAACATGGTCATTATCACTTAGTTGGTCTAGAGACTGAGCGTCATATATTAATGACTAACTCCTGTACATACAATAATTATCTTGGAATGCAGCCATAGTCTTTTAGTAGAATAGACTAAGGTTAAAATGACAAAATATTGTCAGGAGACTAGCAAGAATATTTTGGTAATTTTCAGTGAAAAGATAATTATGTCTTTGGTCCCCCTTCTAGCCATTAACCTTATAAGTGTATTTACTAAAATAAAGAATTACAAAATTGAAGAGAGGATTTAATCCATTGACAGTTAGAGATCATGAATAAAAATTCCTATTTGTGGAATATATTTTTATAATTTTGATTATTGGCTGAATTTTGGATTAAATAATTAATAAACGATAATTAAATAATTAATCAATTAATTAATTAAAGTCTAACGGCTACTAAATATTTAAGATAGTTTTTTCCATGACTGGAGAAAAGTTCTATTCTTAAATAGTAGACTAGATTTGGATTTTGGAATTAATTGGAATTAATTAATTTAAATTGGATAGAGTTTAGAGGACTAAACCATAGGCTTAACACGTGAACCAAGGACCTGGACTCATAGGCTAGGCATCCCATGTGGGTCCTAGGCGTGTGGTATGGGCTAAATTGCTAAGCCAGTATGAACGCAAAGTGTAAAAGGATTGCTATGTAATTATGGAATTAAAGGATAATTCAAAGTCCTAATCCTTTACTCTTTTGGATTATGTTTTCAGACAGGATTACCTTGCATATTTTCACCTATATAAAGGCCTCTACCCCAAGCTCTACAATTGCACCATCTCTTTTGAGATCTCTTTCTTTCTCTCATGAGTAAGCTTCAACTCTTTGAAGAAGCTCGAATAGTTTTTCTTTTAGTTTAGTTTAGCAAGATCAAGTCCCACAACTTGATCAACACTTTAGCTAGGATTTTGGAATAGAGGGAAATATCAAAGTTGATAAGCAAAAACACTGTGCCAGGCATATGCAGCTTCTCATTCAGTAAAGGTGAAGTTTTCTCGTTTCGTTCTTCGCGATAAATGTATTTCTGAAAATTTTACTTGCCTTTATAATTAAACTATGAACTGTTTAGATATTCAAATAGCTATTTTATGCTTTATTCATTTTAAAGATCTATGCATGAATGTTTTCACCTTATTCTTGCGATTATAGAATTTGATTTATGTGATATAACGTTTCCCTTCACTTTCAACCTTTATTGATTACCTATATTCTTTGTGCTTTTAATTCTCCAATAATTATCATCTAGATATTATTCTCTTGATCTAGAGAGTAACCCACAAGTTCAATATCTAAATATAGTCCCGATTGACTATACTATTAAATACTTAGGTTTAGAAGATTAATACCATGTCACAAAAAGGTTATAACCCACCAATTAAGATGACATAAAACGTCTTGACACATATGCATGTGCCAACTGGTTAAGTCCATGTATCCAAAACACCGAGCTATTGACCCATACAAGATTTCATCTATAGTGAATCAAAATACATGTGTTTGACTTCATTGGTTATCCACAGATGCTCAAGAGCGAGAACAATGGTCTCTTAGTAGCTTGAGATGTTTCTGATATCATACGAGCTATAATACTTTTACAGAGAGCACATCTACTATGGTCCAGTTCAATGCACTCTCATGTATTAATGAGAAAAGTCCGGAAGGCCCTTCCATTGACCAAGGTATGTCACCCTCCAAATAAAAGACTTTTTCATTATAACCTTCTATAGTAAAGTACTCAACTTTACTATTCGGTTATGAACCTATAGTTTATATTCAAACCACATGACATATACCTTCTGTGCGGATCACCACACACCAATGCCATTCACTCAAATCATGGAGCCTTAGCATGCATATATAAAGAATATAAAAAGTGTTTAGCGATGCTCATGTATGATGCGCTGATTATTAATTGTTATAATATCCCTTCACTGAGATGTCTTAGTACTAGTGGTCTTTAGGGCATACAATTCCCAACATACTCCCACTTGTACTAAAGAGCACTACCACAACCTAATTTAGAACCCTTCACATTCACAAGAGTATGAAATACTCTTCAGTGAGACTCACAGGTAAAAAAAGGCTAGCTAAATTATCTACCGAAGCTATCTTCTCCACCACATTTCCCTTTTGGGCAAACTTCCGAACTTAGTGGTGTTCTCACTCAACAAGCTTCTTATATAGTGGTTCCCTAGGTTCTTCTTGGTAACAAACCCCTATAGTACATAGATCCTAAGCTCCAGTACTATTTAAAAACTCTAATTCCACCAAGAATTTCTCGAGTTACTTGCCATATCTAGCAATCAAGATGACTGCCAATGACAAAGAGTGTCTAGATGGACCCAAGCCTGACAATTTGCAAATACACTTTCTTATAATCGGTCCTTTTCTTTCTGCGAAAAACTTTGTGACATGCCTAGCTTCGAAGATTTTCACCTTCTTGTCTATCTACTCCATTCATTGTATACTATTCACACCCTATGAGATTTGTTTCTTTGGGTGTGGTAAAAATGATAGATGGTTCTATATGTCTATATGTACATAGATAACTATTTCAATGTAACTTGTGGGATCCATTACTAGATTATCGGAGTCAGTTTCAAAGAAAAACTCTCCGAAGTAGCTATCTAGGAATCTGGAATTCTTACAACCTTTCAACTTATACAATACAAGACCATAGAGGCCTCAAAATAGAAACTACATAGAAGGCTACAAAGCCTCAAAATAAAGTGACAACCAAGCAACAAGTACATCAAGCATGGCCCGCCACAAAAGTCTAGCAACCAATCACTAACTAAGCAAAGAAAGTGCAATCAAGGAAATACCTCCACTTGCTCCTCCTCCTCCTCGACCACCTCAATAGGAACAGCCTCAACTACTCCTGTAAAATATGGTATAGAAAGGGATGAACAAAAACTACTACTCAGTGAGGGTTAAACGGTCTCATGGGACGGAGGTGAGAGAAGAGTGCAATGCAAGTAGCCAAGCAGGTCAATCAATTAAACATTTAAGAACAACAAGACCAAACCAATCAAATAGGTCAAGACAAGTATTATAAGAACTAAGGCTATAACCACTCAATTAAAGGATACAATTCACTTTCCACGAGCAACTTCAATCAGATTTCGATGACGACGTACCGGCCCAACCACCTTATAACTTTGGTTTGGAATACTTCGGAAGTACCCAGTCAATCTACGACCTAAATCTCCTTGGGCGGCAACCCAAGCAAGAAAGGGAATAGGACACGGAGCTAGAGCAACCAACCCTGGCAACCCGAGGCTACCTAGAGAGACTCATCACACCCGCGCCTGACTCTATGGATACAACACAATATGCAATGCAATAATCGAGCGATAGAGCCAGACGAGGCAGAATAACAAAATAGGTTACCCTCGCACGCAACAGTAACAATTGATATACATTCCAATCATAAACAACTATAACAAGTATAATAAACCACAATAAGCATTTTAAAAGCAAAGCATTGTAAAAACCAACAAGAACACAAAACGACCCCAACTTTCAAAATGCTACTACTTTCAAATGAGTCACGAGTTTTGAAAACCGACTTCACCACTCAACCTTGGACACTATAAGGCACGACTAAAAGCCACGAAACCCTACTTTAACCTAGGTTTCCTGCAAAGACCCGATTTTCCCCTTTGCTCATTTGAACTACAACTACCTTAACCAAACATCCAACTAACGCCATAATCACACCAAAAGTACTTCCATGGCTTCTCGAGACAATGCCATCACGTAAAACGATAAAATGCCATACTCGACCAAAACGACCCCAACATGAACCAAGGCATTTTTCTATGTTTTTCCATTACACAATCCAAATAAACCATACATTTAAGCATTTTAGCATGTCTAGCATCCTTCCACATCAAAAGAACGCAACACATAGCAAAATTTATGAAACGAGAATTTACTATTCATAGTTAACTATTTCATTGTCATTTTAAATTGCAATAGCCAAATTCAACTGCAGAAAATGCTAAAAACTTATAAATACATGTTCTACAATCATCAAGGAACATTCTCCAAGCAACAAAATAGTTAAAATAACGTTCTACGCATAAATTCCAAAAATTAAAGTTTGTACAACAAATATTTAAATGAGCAAATAACGATGCATCCCTTACCTTAGCCGCTACTAGATGCTAAGAAAACAACGTTGAAAGCCTCGGGAATGATCCTGTGCAAGCCCACGCGAAGATTTAAAGATTTGAATGAAAAATCTTTTTTTTTTCTTTTCCCCTTGATGTTTTGGCCTTCCTCTTTTTTTCCAGCTTTTCTTTGTTTTTCATGCTATTTTATTCTTAAAAAGATGATAACTCAAGGTCAAAGGTCAAGGTCTTGGTCAATGTCGCTTATAATTGGTCAAACTAGCTTATTTTGTGCATTTTAAGCTTAAAGCAAAGCATAAAACTATAATTCTAGTCAATAACTAAAACACTAAAACTAAAATACTAAATACTAGTTTTTACTATTTGCTAAGGACTAGAAAGCACTCTCTAGCTACCATTCTTGATATGCAATGCACTTTGCGACGATGAACGAATAACATTTAAATATCACAGAATATAAGAAAAATATAATTTTCAGAAAAAGAAACACAAAAATTTCATGTTCTGAGCTCGGGTATTATACTATCTCCCACTTAAAACAATTGCGTTCATGCAATTCTTACCTGATCGACAAACAACTCTGGATACTAACCCTGAACCTGGTTATCTCTCTCCCAAGTTGTTTCCTCAAACCCGTGATGACTCCACTGAACCTTTACCATCGGAATACTCTTTCTGCGAAGCTCCTGAACTTTCCGATCCACAATTCGAATCGGTATTTCCTCATAAGTTAACTTCTCCTCAATCTGCAAAGGTTCTGGTTCAAGTACATGTGAAGGATCTGGATGATATTTCCTTAACATTGACATATGAAAGACATCATGTAGTCTCGACAAACTCAGAGGCAAAGCTAAACGATAAGCTAAGGGACCCACATTTTCTGTGATCTTAAATAGACCCACAAACTTGGGACTAAGTTTCCCACTCTTACTGTGCCGAATCAACCCCTTTCGAGGAGAAATCTTAAGAAATACCTGATCACCCAATACAAATTCGAGATCTCGACGGTACTTATCAGCATAACTCTTCTGACGACTCTGAGATGTAAGCATACGCTGACGAATAAGATGAACATTATCCACCATTTTAATCATCTTAGGTAACACATTCGGATCAACTATTCTCATCTCTCCAACCTCTTCCCAGTACAATGGGGATCTGCATTTACGACCATACAATGCCTCATAGGGAGGCATGCCTATAGTAGATTGGTAACTATTATTGTAAGCGAACTCCGCTAAAGACAAGAATTTATCCCAGTTCTTCCCAAAGTCCAACATACATGCTTGAAGCATGTTTTCCAAGATCCTGATAGTTCTCTCAGACTGTCCATCATTTTATGGATGGTATGCATTACTGAAGCTCAATTTAGTTCCCATGGCCGACTGTAATTTCTGCCAGAAACGAGAAGTAAATATGGGATCTCTATCTGACACTATACTCTTTGGTACACCATGGAGTCTCACAATGTTAGCAATGTAGAGCTCAGCTAGCTTATCAAGGCTATCCTATTTATTCACGAAAATGAAATGTGAAACCTTAGTCAATCGGTCCATGACAACCAATACAGAATTACACCCCCTTGGAGATCTTGGAAAATCAGTCACAAGGTCCATTGTTATATGTACCCATTTTCATTGTGGAATTGACAACGGTTGCATAAGCCCGACTGGCCTCTGATGCTCAGCTTTAACCCTCTAGCAAGTCAAATACCTGGATACATACCCAGCAATCTCCTTTTTCATATTAGTCTACCAAAAGTGTTGTTTCAAATCTCTGTACATTTTAGTACTGCCCGGGTGAATTGTATATCTTGAATTATGTGCCTCGGACAGAATCTCATTCTTCAAAGTCGGATAACCAAGAACACACACCCTGTCCCTGAATCTGAAGATACCATCTGCATGTAATTTAAACTCCGACTCTCCCCTTTTTACTTTTTCTTGGATTTTCAAGATCTGAGGATTAGTCTTCTGAGCCTCTCTGATTTGTGTTAACAACCCAGATTGAATTTGCAAGCTAGTAAACTGAATCCCAGTTGTAGTAGCTTCTGGCTTCCACAAGCAATTTTTTTCCAAAGTCTCACAATCATTGATAATTAGACTTGCAACAGTAGCCTTTCAGCTCAAGGCATCCGCAAACATATTGGCCTTACTTGGCACGTAAGTTATAGAACAATTATAGCCACTCAACAGCTCAAGCCATCTCCGCTACCTCATGTTAAGATCTTTTTGTGAAAACAAGTACTTGAGACTCTTGTGGTCAGTAAAAATTTCGAACCGGCTACCCCACAAGTAATGACACCATTTTTTTAAAGCAAACATGATTGCAGCTAACTCAAGATCATATGTAGGGTAATTGACTTCATATGGTTTCAACTTCCTAGAAGCATAGGCAATCACCTTACCATTCTGCATTAAAACACAACCCAATCCTTCTTTAGACGCATCATTGTAGACAACAAAGTTTTCGGTACCTTCAGGTAAAACTAGTATATGAGCTGTAATTAGTCTCTTCTTCAGTTCTTGGAAACTAGATTCACATTTAGCATCCCAATTGTAGCCAAATTTCTTTCGAGTCAACTGGGTCAAAGGCCCAGAAATTTTAGAAAAGTCCTTGACAAACCTCCGATAGTAACCTACCAATCCCAGAAAGCTACGGATCTCTGACACAGTTTCAGTTCTCTTCCAGGATGAGACAACTTCAATCTTAGCTGGGTCTACTGAAACTCCTTGATGTGAAATGATATGACCCAGAAAAGAAATTTGATTTAACCAGAATTCACACTTGCTGAACTTAGCAAAAAACTTGTTTTCTTGCAAAGTCTGTAGCACAATCTTCAAATGTTGTTCATGTTCAGCCTCATCCTTAGAGTATACCAGAATGTCATCAATGAAGATTACGACAAATTGATCCAAATAAGGTCGAAAGACCCTCTGCATTAAGTCCATGAATGCGGCTGGTGCATTCGTCAACCCAAATGGCAGCACAACAAATTCATAGTGACCATATCCAGTCCGGAATGCTGTTTTAGGTACATCATCACTCCGATTCCTGAGTTGATAATAACCCTACCTCAAGTCAAATTTCAAATACACTCTCGCACCCTGCAGTTGGTCAAACAATTCTTCAATCAATGGCAAGGGGTATTTGTTCTTAATCGTAACTTGATTAAGTCCCCTATAGTCAATGCATAACCTTAGCGTGCCGTCTTTCTTTCTCACAAACAACACAGGCGCACCCCACGGCGAAGAACTAGGTTGTATAAACCCTTTCTCAAGCAAACTCTGAAGCTGGATTTTCAATTCCTGAAGTTCAACCGGTGCCATTCTATAAGGAGTTCTAAAAATTGGCGTAGTGCCCGGCATTAGGTCAATCACAAACTCAATCTCCTTATCCAGTGGTAAACCCGGTAATTCCTCGAAAAAAATACCAGGGAAGTCCTTAACAATTGGAACCTCGTTAAATTTCAACTTATCAGTAGGTTGATTGATTAAACAGGCTAAATAAGCTTCACA
Organism: Ehretia macrophylla; assembly: GCA_037974665.1. Taxonomy (NCBI): domain Eukaryota; kingdom Viridiplantae; phylum Streptophyta; class Magnoliopsida; order Boraginales; family Ehretiaceae; genus Ehretia; species Ehretia macrophylla. The sequence continues at coordinate 70,256,430 of CM075776.1, read as the reverse complement.
ACCCTTATTCAATAGCTTAGAAGCCTTGACTGATGATAGTAGAGGTTTTCCAATAGTTTTGGGGTTCCCAACAATCTCAATCACTGGTAGTTCAAGAATCTGAAGTTTAACAATTTTTGTTCTATAGTTCAATTGTGCATAGTATTTCCCCAACCAGTCCATTCCCAATATGATTTCAAAGTCATGGAAGGGTAGTATGATTAAATTAGCAGGAAAATTACGGTCCTCAATGCATATATCACAAGATTTGCAAATAGACTCAGTAACAAATTTCGCGTCCAAAGGCGTACTGACTTCAACTTTATGTGGCAATTTATCAATACTAACATTCACAAATTGTTCACATGTAGGAGTTATAAACGAATGCGTAGCCCCGGGATCAATCAAAACTTTAACTGGCTGAGTATTGAGAAGAAAAGTACCTTCCACTATAGTTGTGGTATCGGGCAACTCCTTTGCATCCAGAACAAAGGCCCTAGCTTGAACCCTTTGTGCAGGACCTGCACCTGCCGCCCTGTTTTGCCCACTCTGGCCTTAAGTACGGCCTTGAACATTCTTAAACTTAGGGCAATCTTTCACCCTATGCTGATCACTCCCACATCCGGTGCACTTACCACTCTTCTTCCAGCAATTAGCTTCAATGTTCCCCGATCGATTACAAAAGTTGCACTGCTGATTTTGTCTTACAACAGTGCCTCCCGTAGGTGCGAGGGCTCTGACAGTGGTAGTAGCTGTACCTCCCTGTTGGGGTCTAGTCACAACTGGTCTCATCTAAATCTGATACTGAGGCTGATACGGGCACTGCTGAGGAACCTGAACAAAAGTCTGATACTGCTTCTGCTGACTCTGGCTGCTCTGGCCCAAGTATTGTTTCTTACTCGGCTGGCTATTCTCAGCTCTCATCTCTGCTTTCCGTTTCTCAAATTTCGAGACTGCTTGGAATGCCTCGGGATAAGTAGCGTACTGTTGCCCAGTCAAATGCAGCTGTATATCCATTCTTAGCCCACGAACAAACCTACTAATCATTCTCCTTGCTGGCTGCACCAGCTCAGGCATATACCTCGACAACCTGACAAATCTGGCCTCATACTATGCGACAGTCATGTTTCGCTGCCTCAGGCTCACAAATTCCTTTTCCCACATTTCCCTAGCCATCTCGGGAATATACTTGTCCCGAAACTCACTCACAAAGTCATCCCACAAATGTGGAACATTCTCACTGTCCCACCTCAGCCGAACAGTGTTCCACCACTGTTTCGCATCGCCCTCAAACAGGAATACTGCATATGCTATCTTTCTCTCGTCAGTGTATTCCAAGGCAACATAAATTTTCTCAACACGGTTAAGTCATTTCTCGGTTGCCTCGTCATCCGGATCTCCGAAGAACTTACCTGGCTCATGCCCAAGGAATTTCTCCAGCTGATTGCTCTCAACCCTATGGTCCTGTCCACCAGGATTAACTTGATTTCCCTGGGGATTATTATTCCGCTCCTGTCTCTGTTCATGCAGCACCTGGGTGATCCGGTCAACTGCAGCGGTCATAGTAGCCATAAATTGCTCAGACATCGGTTGATGACCCTGTTCTGATGCCTCTTCCTCTGCCTCTGCCTCTTGACCTCGAGTACGACGACGTGATGCCATTGTACAACTTACAATAGCTGGCAACATGTAAAAGCAGTTTACAAACAGAAATATAACACATAAGATTAGATGACACTCAAGTCAATAACAATCAAGATATCCTATCACACAATTCACATAACACAAAATTGACATGTCAAACTAGTTCACTTAAGCACATAAACACTCCAAGTTCACATAATCATAGTACTATAACACTTTTCACTTAACAATCACACAATAACACTTTATCATTTTAGACCTTGACCCCACAAACCGAGAAACATATCCCGGCTCATGCAATATTATCATGCTCTGATACCACCTAAGATGTCACGCCCCGACCCGACTCCACAAAAGGCCAAGTCCGAACCTGATACACGGACGGAGTCTCCTCTATACCGTGGACGATCCGAAATCCCTACATTCAATAGAATACACGCATAAACTACAACTTTCATTTGAAAGAAGACAAATTCCTTTGAAAACATACATTCCTTCATTAACCAACTTGATTTGAACCCGAAATGTCATGCATACTACACAGGTACTTATGCCACTAAACAGTTAAGGTCATTAGCATGCAATCTGTTCACAGGTCATTTGAGTACTGTCTTTACAACTTTACAACCTTTCAACTTATACAATACAAGACCATAGAGGCCTCAAAATAGAAACTACATACAAGGCTACAAAGCCTCAAAATAAAGCGACAACCAAGCAACAAGTACATCAAGCATAGCCCACCACAAAAATCTGGCAACCAACCACCAGCTAAGCAAAGAAAGTGCAATCAAGGAAACACCTCCACTTGCTCCTCCTCCTCCTCGACCACCTCAATAGGAACAGCCTCAACTACTCCTATAAAATATGGTATAGAAAGGGATGAGGAAAAACTATTACTCAGCGAGGGTTAAACGGTCTCACGGGACGGAGGTGAGAGAAGAGTGCAATGCAAGTAGCCAAGCAGGTCAATCAATTAAACATTTAAGAACAACAAGACCAAACCAATCAAATAGGTCAAGACAATCATTATAAGCACTAAGGCTATAACCACTCAATTAAAGGATACAATTCATTTTTCACGAGCAACTTCAATCAGATTTCGATGACGGCGCGCCAACTTAACCACCTTATAACTTCGGTTTAGAATACTTCGAAAGTACCCAGTCAATCTACAACCCAAATCTCCCGGGCGGCAACCCAAGCCAGAAAGGGAATAGAACATGGAGCTAGAACAACCAACCCTGGCAACGCGAGGCTACCCAGAGAGACTCATCACACCCCCGCCTGACTCTATGGATGCAACACAATATACAATGCAACAATCGAGTGATAGAGCCACACGTGGGAGAATAATAAAGTAGGTTACCCTCGCACGCAACTGTAATAGTTGATATACATTCCAATCATAAATAACTATAACAAGCATAATAAACCACAATAAGCATTTTAAAAGCAAAGCATTGTAAAAACCAACAAGAACACAAAACGGGCCCAATTTTCAAAATGCTACTACTTTCAATTGAGCCACGAGTTTTGGAAACTAACTTCACCATTCAACCTAGGACACCATAAGGCACGACTAAAAACAACAAAACCCTACTTTAACCTAGGTTTCCCGCAAAGCTCCGATTTCTCCCTTTGCTCATTTGAACTACAGCTACCTTAACCAAACACCCAACCAATGCCATAAACACACCAAAAGTGCTTCTATGGCCTCTCGAGATAATGTTATCACGCAAAACGAGAAAACACCAAACTTGACCGAAATGACCCCAACATGAACCAAGGCATTTTTCTCTGTTTTTCCATTACATAATCCAAATAAACTATACATTTAGGAATTTTAGCATGTCTAGCATCCTTCCACATCAAAAGAATGCAACCCGGAGCAAAATTTACGAAACGAGGGTCTACTATTCATAATTTACTATTCCATTATCATTTTTAATTGTAATAGCCAAATTCAACTGCAGAAAATGCAAAAAACTCATAAATACATGTTCTACAATCATCAAAGAACATTATCCAAGCAACAAAATAGTTAAAATAACGTTCTACACATAAATTCCAAAAATTAAAGTTTGTACAACAAATAGTCAAATGCGCAAATAATGATGCATCCATCACCTTAGCCACTACTAGATGCTAGGAAAATAACGTTGAAAGCCCCGTGAAGGATCTTGTGCAAGCCCACGCGAAGATTTGAATGAAAAATCTTTTTTTTCTTTTCCCCTTGATGTTTTGGCCTTCCCTTTTATTCCAGCTTTTCTTTGTTTTTCATGCTATTTTATGCTTGAAAAGATGATAACTCTAGGTCAAAGATCAAGATCTTGGTTAATGTCACTTATAATTGGTCAAACTAGCTTATTTTGTGCATTTTAAGCTTAAAACAAAGCATAAAACTATAATTCTAGTCAACAACAACAAAAATACTAAATACTAGTTTTCACTATTTATTGAGGACTAGAAAACGCTATCTAGCTACCAGTCTCGATATGCAATGCACTTTCCGATGATGAACGAATAACATTTAAATATCACAGAATATAAGAAAAATATAATTTTCAGGAAAAGAAACGGAAAAATTTCATGTTCCGGGCTCGGGTATTACAAAGACTTAGGAGAAGCTAGTTATATTCTTCGGATCAAGCTTCTGCCAGATCGTCGAAACAAGACACTAGCATTATCCAGTCTTTATACATTGAGAAGATTCTTGTCAAGTTTGGCATGCAAGACTCCAAGATGGGTCAGTTAGTATGACCAAAATCTCATTGACACGTGATATTTTAGTTACATTGGATACATGTTTGTGATTGTTGGTATTAATGAAAGCATTCATTTATATTCTCTATTTCATTTATGTGTAATTACTAGTATAGAGGTCCTTGAACCATAAGTGTTTGACTTAGGTGTACGACGACCGAGCACAGAAGGTCAAAGTCATATATACTTGGTTTCTAGATTATGTTCATAACCGATTGGTCGAGTTAGGTACTTCATCATGGTCTAGGTTATAGTGATTTAGTCTTTTGTGAAGGGTGACCTGCCTTGGTCATTGGTAGGTTTCCGGACTAAGCCTCAGTAGTGTATGTATCACACATTTAATGGGCCATTTAGGTATGATCTCTCCAAGAGGTACTATCAAAGATAAAGATCAATATATATCTTATGCTACTAAGTGATTAATACTATTAATCTTGAACATATGTGGATGAACTGATGAAATCAGGTTCATGTGCTTTGATACACTATGGGTGAGACCTCAATTGTGGGTTAGCAGCTCTGTGTATTGGGCATATAGGTTTGACTAGTTAGGACGTGCGTATACAACAGAGAATCCATGTCGTCGTGTGATGGAATAATCATTCCCTTGTGATTATACAGTAGATCATCTTAATCTGAGCTAAGTGATGTACTCTAAGAGTGTGTCGGATATTTGGCTTGAGGGTCATTCCTTAGATCAAGTGTTCCATATCTAGGGGATGGTTACTTAACGGATTTAGATGATCCAATGAGAAGATGCAATCAAGAAAGAGATAGTACATGTAAAGTCTTTCTTGTTTGTGAGTGTTATATAGAGGGGTATTTTGGTCATTTTGCTTTAGTAGGTCAAAGACAAAGGTTATACTTAGTATGACGAGCTTCTGCATACAACAATAAAAATCTGGGAGTGTAGCCATGACTTTTTAGTGGAATAAGTTGGGTTGAAAAACCTTAATGTGTTATGGGGTTAGCAAAGATATTTTGGTCTTTTTAGTTGACAAGTTGTTTATGCCTTTTGGTCCTTCTTCTAGCCTATTTCCTTTTAGATGTTTGGTTATAAACCTATAGTTTAAATCCAAGTCTCATGGAATATACCTTATGTGTGGATCACCACACACCTATTCCATTCACTCAAATCAAGGAGCCTTAGCATGCATATATAAAGAATATAATGAGATGCTCATGTATGATGCACTGAATATTAATTGTTATAATATCCCTTCATTGAGATGTCTTAGTGATAGTGGTCTTTAGGATATACAATTCCCAATAAGATCATCATCTAATAGTGTGGTAGGTGTAAGTGTTAGAGAATTTAATTGTCGTGCCTAAAAATATTGTGTTCTACAAGAGTAACATATAAGATTATTGGCTATTCCACCAAATATTAATTAGTTTTAGAATGAAACTTAATGATTCTTAACATAGTATCAGAATTAAGAATTAGTCAAATCTTGTCTATCTATGTTCAACCCATTCTTGTTTACTACATTGATTATGGTAAGTAGCTCTTCTAAATTTAAACCTTCTTCTTCTATCGGGTCAATTTATATTTAACAATAAATCATGTGTCATATATAAAAAGCATGTTAGAGAATCTAATAGTTCTACCTAGAAAAATGATTTCAAGAGAAGTATAGATTATGGATTATTCTACGCAATACCAATTGATTTTAAGATGAACCACATGATTCTTCTTAGTAAGCACACCAAAAAAACCACAACTATGTTCTTCCCCTCCTTTTAGTGGTTGAGGGTTTGATGTCGAGTTTAGGTGTGACACCCAAGACCTAGAGCATGAACATAACATATATTGCATACCTCTATGTGCATTTTCTTACTTTAAGCATGGCCACTATTCACATTGAAATTTGACTATTTAATTTGCTGGACTTTATAATTTTCCTAGATTATATGACTCTTAGGAGGAAAGAGAAAAATGAGAAATTGAGCTTTGTTAGTTGGGAAAGCGTGCTAGAAAAATAGTTCTTGTATTATATAAATAGTGAAATATTAGTTAACATAGTTATTGGACTAGTTAACATTTAAATGAGTTTTTGGGCTTGTTTTAACTTAAGTCTTGCACTAATAGTGACCCAAAAGCCTACCATACTTAGCATATAATCTAAAAATGACCCATTAAACACATAAGCTAACAAAACAAATTAGAAAATGCCATCCTTGTCCCCCAAGGAAGCCGTCGGCCTTGAGCAAGCAAAAACACCAACAATTTTATTCAATCTTGCAATTTTATGCTTATCCAAGTTGATTTGAAGAGGATTCAAGGTCTTCCTAGCTTGTTCCTAGGATCTTCAAGAGCTTTTGGTGAAGGATTTAACATTTCAACATATTTTCATGTTTATGTCTTAAACTTTAATTGTTGGATTTGCTAGTATATGACTATATTATGCTTAATTCCTTTACAAAGTGTTGTCTACATATCTTAGAGACTTGATTTATGCAATTATTTGGTTTGTTTATTGAATTATTGAAAATGTTCAATTGTTGAAGATGGTGAATAGTGCCAAAGTTAAGGTTTTGTTAGAATTTGGTTATGGGCTTGATTTTATGCTATCTATAGATGCTAAAGGTGTTAATAAAGAAAGATAAATAATTGTATGTGATTATATGGATTTGAATTTAGGTAAAATTACATAAATAGCTCGATTTACAAAGGGGTTTCGGGTAATTTATGAATCCGGGTTAGTTTGAACGTTATATCTAGTGTTTATAAGGTGAGGTAATGCTAAAAGTGATTTTATGTCAACAAATTAAGCATTGGTTAGGGTATTTGTTGTTCAAACGCGTAAAGGGGCTTTCGAGTTAAATACGGTTTAAAGTGTTGTTTTAAGGGTCTTAAAGGTGTCATAAAGTGTTGTTAGAAGGATGGCATAGCTTGATTGGTAATTTGGAGTCTCGTGTTTTGTAAATGGGTCAAATTGCAAGAATTGACAAAGGGGATTTCGGGGTTTTGAAGTAATTTCGGGTTAAAATGAGTTCTCATGAATTGTAGAGTTGTCTTAATGTGTAAATCGAGAAATGGGAATATTGGTTAGCGTTTTTCTTAGGTTTCACTTGGTATGAACTTGAATTGGACTAAAGAGAGTATTTATGAACTAAGGTGATAATTGTTGTAGATTGCCTTATAGTTGATTAGTAAAGTGTTTAAATGCATTTGTGTAGTATGTGTATCTTGATTATATTGTTTATATTGCCTATAAATTGTATTGTATGTGTGAAGTTATGGATATGCCTTAAATACTAGATTACTTGAATTGCTATTTGGTTATATGCTAAATTGTTACCATTGACTATTTGGTTGTTATCCTGATTATGTGAATAATTGAAATGCGGTGCTAATCACCTGAAAGTGCCAGAGTAAGCCTCCTGAATGTACTAAGTGTCGGAATATAATTCCAGAATGTGCCAGAGACTATCTCTAGAATGTGTCGGAGGTTAACTCCTGATTGAGTCAAGCTTGACTAAGTGATATTCGTGCTAATCGATTTAATTGTTATCTTATTACGTGGCTATCTATTGTGTAACTCTTGCTTGGGTCCCTGTTCCTTGGAGAGTTGCCTTTAAAGGTGATCTTATATGATGTTGTATACTTGACTTGATGTGAATATTCTCATTTCTTGATATGTAACACTTAGTTGCTAATTGTATATTGATCTCATATTGCTAATTGTGTTTATGCGATTAATATGTTACAAAGTCTATCCCTTATTGCTTGTACTTAGTTATAGTTTCGAATATGTTATTTTGTTTTATCATCTCGAATGAGCACTTAGCTTGTTAATTGTTTTTATGTTTTACATGTATTGCACGAAACCTTTTTGAAAACTCCCCGATTTTATATTCCCTTCCTTACTGGGCATACATGTTGTAGGATGTTCATCCCTTTTCTAACCATTTTAGGTTCGGAGCCTTTAAAGTTGAGGTAAAGGAAGCTCGGGATTCTACATGATCGGACGTGCTAGTTGTAGTTGTTTGTTTCTATGTACAATTGTGTTAGTTATGTTTCTTTTGAGGCCTGCGTGCCTTGTATATATATTAGTTATAAGAAATGTAATCTAAAGTTAAAGTCCTGAATGATTAGATTATATATATACAATCTAGCTAATATATATACATTGTATATATATTAGCTAATATATATACATAGGCATGCAAGCTAATTTGATAACCTCTCACTCCGTCCATTTCCCCTAAAATTTCTGTGCCCGGGTTTGGAATTGGGTTGAGAATAGTATGGTTAATAGAAGTTCTGGTCTTGCGAGGGATCGGGGCATTACATTAAGGGGATGTAATAATGGAGAGGCAATGGTCAAATGGGAGTTTTATCAGACTATTTATGGTGAATGAATATGTGTGATAGGTGATGATGGAGAGTGAGAGGTAGGGCTATTGAATGAGAAAGAAAGAAAGGAAAAAGAGATGAAAATGGTGGGGAAAAAGAGAAAATTTTTGTGCCTACACTTAATAGAAAGATAATGGGTGGTATTATTTGATGACTTTTATGGAACATTGGAGATTACTTATCTGGCTTTTGGAATATCAGGGACTAAATTAAAAATTGATGTAGACAATAAGGACTACTACTGTTATTTTTCAATCACATTATATCACAATAGTATTATAAGACAAATTTCAATAGTATTATAAGACAAATTTCATTAGTAATCCTTAATTTTTACCTAAATTTTCAAGTTAGTTCCTAAAGTTATTAACACCAAATTATGAACAAAAGTTATTAATTTGATCATTCTTGTTATTATTTTGTCAAAATTGGATTTGAAAACTCACAGAACTATTTTATACCACTGCAAAATTAGCTTTAGAATTTTCTGTTGGCCCCTAATGTTTACTAGATTTTCAAGTTCTTATAGAAAAATTGTACGGGCATGGTTGCATAGCCATTTTTTTTATTGCATTTTAAAATAAATATATTCGTATGGCCCACATTAAACACTTATGGTAAACAATAGAGAATTATACTATGACTTTTGGAAAGAATAATTTAAAAGTGGAATAAACATTGAAGACTAGTAATAAAATTTAGGATTAAATCTACTTTATACCCCTATCCTATACATGTTGTAACACTTATTACCCCTTACCTTTAAAAACATCCACTTATTAACCTTTGACTTTGGTCAATTTTAATATCTGTTAACATAAAAACACAATTACTAAATGACCTTTATCAACTATTTATAAAGACAAATATACCCTTAAATAAAAAAATAACAAAACCCACACCTTTCATCCTCAATCCTAACCTAGCCCCACATACCCCCAACCCCAACCCCAACCCCAACCCCTCCCACAACTGAACCAAAACCCCAACCCCAAAATCTGGTGAACTCTACCCCACGCGGACCCGATCCACTACAGCCCCAGTGCGCGTGTACACTATCCCTCATAGTTCTACCCTGCGTGAATAACCACTCCCACAGTACCCTACCTCGCGCAAACCACCACTGCACAATCCTACGACACACTGACTACCACTTTCATAGCTACAACTCATGTAGACCACCACCACCACATTACGGGGACCATATGTGTGTGGCATTCTATGTGTGTGTTTGTGACTATTTGTGTGTGTGTGTTTTTTGTCTTTATGTTATAATCCTTTTGAAGTTGTAAGATAAAATAAGATCTAAAATCAGCTAGGGTTCTGCCATTTTTTCACCAAGATTTGCATATTTTGTTTGTGTGTGTACGTGTTTTTGATTATGTATGTGCGTATTTATAACTGTGTGTATGTGTGTGTTGTCACTCTGTGTGTGTGTGTGTGTTTGGTATCTCATTGTGTGTGTTTTTGAAGGTTGTGTGTGGATGTTGATGTTGAAGAAAGGGTATGTGTGTGGGTGTTGATGATGGAGGTATGGAAGAGTGTTTTTCCTGGTTTGTGGGTGTTTATATGGTAGATGTATTTTTGGCAGAAAATATGAACAGTAACACAATCTGTTAATTTTTTAACGTAAAGTTAGCAATAGGGTTAATAAGTGGGTATTTTTAAAGGTGAGTGGTAACAAGTGTCACAACATATATAAGATAGGGGTACAAAGTAGATTTAAACCTAAAATTTATCCAAATATTATATACATTTGTAGGTTACAATTTTCAACTATTCAATTGTTGTTGCTTTTTTTTTTTTTTTTGCAATCTTCTTAATTTTAGAGTTATTAATGTTTCCTATTGGGGTATATTTAATTACTAAGAATCACTCTATAAGAATCTAATATTTCTTTTTACAAGGATGTATTTGTTAACTTTTCGATATGTTTGATCCTACTACTACTATAATTGTGAATTTCTAAATTTTCTCAACATCTTATTTCCACAGGCACTGTTCATCAAAGATCTTGTGTGTATGAATAGCTAAGAGGAAAAAAAGAGACTTATTAGAAATGATTAGAGCTATGATGTTTGGGATGGATTTACCTCGTTTGGGCGGAAGCTGTGTTGACCGCAACTTGATTAGTCACAAGTTTGCCTAGTTTTAAGTTTTAGCACCTTCGTTATAGAAGCACATCTTTTCGACGCTAAGCGCAAAAGGCACTCGAAGGAGTAGTGGGACCAACCATTACTACCATAAGGCTCTAGTGGTAAATATTGCCACCTCAGACTCTTATTTCCCCTCACGTGTCAACAAGGAAGTTGGGTGCTCTCCCATAACGTGATAGGACTCTATTGCAGGTCTTGACATTGGCTAAATAAAAAAGGCATCCTCTGTTGGGAATAGTATTCCCAAAAGACCGCTAGCACATTATCATTGATATATCTGAATGTTTGCAATGCATAATTACTGTCATCTTACTTTTATGAACATGTTTCTCTCTTATATGGTTGACTATTATATATGTGTATACAAGGTCCTTACTTCAAGTGTTGACTTAGGTACATGGTGGTTACGTACAAATGGTCTAGGTCATGCTTACTTGTTAAGCAGAACTATTTAGTCCATAACGAAGTAGTAGAGCTGGGCACTCTACTATGGTAGAAGTTATTGAGAATAAGTTCCCTTTATAGTAAGGCGATCTGCCTTGATCATAGATAGGGTTCTAGACTTACTTCACTTCTGATTGTGTATGCATTGGATGGGGCACAGTAGGGTGATACTCTAGATACTGCTATCAAAGAAAGAGGTCACCTATACCTACAAGCTTCTAAGTGGGACATTACTCTTAATCTTGAACATATGTGGATGAACTGACGAAATCAAATTCTTGCACTTTGAGTCACTATGGGTGAGATCTTATATATGGGTCAACAACTCTGTGATTTGGGTATCTGGACTTGGTTAGAAGGGACATATATATGCAATAAGGAATCTATACATTAATCACTCCCTTAGAATGATCCAGGTTGATCGTCCTGATTCTATGTACACAGTAATACATGATGTATTAGTTGCTACACTTGTGGGCCCCTCCCGTGGTCAAGTGGGTAACTTCCAGAAGATGGTTAGATTATGGGTTAGAGGTTCTAAAGAGAACAAGATATAATCAAAGAGGTGATAGTACATTTGGTAAACCTATCTTGGCTATGAGTGAGTATAGAGGGGCAGCGTGGTCATTATCACTTAGTTGGTTTAAAGACTCTATGTCATATATTATTGACTAACTTATGTATATACAGTAATTATCTTGGAGTGCAACCATAGTTTTTTAGTGGAATAGACTAAGGTTAAAATGTAAAATATTGTTAGGAGACTAACGAGAATATTTTGGTCATTTTTAGTGGAAGGATAATTATGTCTTTAGTCCCCCTTTTAGCCATTTACCTTATAAGTGTATTTACTAAATAAAGAATTGCTAAATTGAAGAGAAGATTTAATCCTTTGGCAATTAGAGATCATGAATAGAAATTCCTATTTGTGGAAGATATAAACTATTTTGATTATTGGCTGAATTTTGGATTAAATAATTAATAAATGATAATTAAATAAATAATTAATTAAAGTCTAAAGACTACTAAATATTTAGGATAATTTTTCGATGATTAGAGAAAAGTTATATTTTTAAATAGTAGACTAGAATTGGATTTTGGAATTAATTGAAATTGGATAAAGCTTAAAAGATTGAACCATAGGCTTAACACACGAACCAAGGACTTGGATTCATGGGCTAGGCATCCCATGTAGGTCCTAAGCGTGTGGTATGGGCTAAATTGCTAAGTCAGTGTGAATGCAAGGTGTAAAAGGATTTCTATTTAATTATGGAACTAAAGGATAATTAAAAGTCCTAATCCTTTACTCTTTTGGATTATGTTTTCAGACAAGATTACTTTGCATATTTTCACCTATTAAAAGCCTCTACCCCAAGCTCTACAATTGCATCATCTTCTTTGAGATCTCTTTGTTTCTCTTACGAGTAAGCTTCAACTTTTGAAGAAACTCGAATAGTTTTTCTTTTCATTAGTTTAGCAAGATCAAGTCCCACAACTTGATCAACACTTTAGCTAAGATTTTGGAATAGAGGGGAAGATCAAAGTTAATGAGCAGAAGCTGAGCCAGGCATGTGAGGCTTCTCATTTTCATAAGAAGTAATTCTTTATTGTCCACTTCGATAGCTTTCAAGAGCTTCTTTCATACATCATTCCAGAGTTTCCAACCCTTTCTTTTTGGTGGGCATTCTTTCCTCTGCTTCCTTGTGCTTCTGAGATCGCTAGCAATTTTCCATTGATTGATTCACGAAGCCAAGTGTTGGAGCAAGCGAGGAAGACCACTTTTTCCATCATCTAAGTCCATCATCGGCCCCTTCTTCTTAACTCTCTGCTCCAGCCTGCTCTTTTATCTGTTTTCTAGTCGGCTCCCCATTCAAAAACTATCATCTTGAATTGAAAATTTTGGCCTAAAAATAGAAATGATCAAAACCAATTGTTATCTATTATAATATTATTTATGCTTACCATAACAACAACAAAAAGAAAAACTTAGTTTGATATATAGTAGTTGAGTTCATGACAAGGTAATTTAGACAATATGTGTCAATATCATTAAGTAACAATTATTGAATTTTCTCGTATCTTAATTTATATAGGTTTATTTATATTCTTTCTATTCTAACAATAATCTTATTCTTTTTTATTGGAAATATGATTTTTTATTAGAATCTTTTGTAATGATTAATTGTTATAGTATTTCAAATTGATCATTTCCATCCATATGTATTAGTTATTCACATGTAGAGTGGATAGAAAACTTACCCTAATCACTATAAATTAACTAGGAAAAAATTTACTAGTAATTCGTAATGTCAAAAGAAAATAAAGCTTCAGTCCATACTATAGTAACTTTTTCCATTATATTATATATATAGCATATATCTCATATAAATATGTGTTTTAATTGCAAAATGTGAGGGATATTGTACTTATAGTTCAAATAATTATTTATATCACGTTTGATTCATTTGCAATGTAACTAAAAACAATATAATTTGGCTAACAATTTGTATTATTATAGGAACAAATAAACATACAGGTATGGTTGGTAGCTTGGATGTTCATTCTTGCGAACGCATAATGCAACACTTTCAGGAAACAATGAAAATGGATCAGCTTAATTGCGGTAATGAGAAGGGCTTGAGCACCAGTGTATTAGCTTAAATTAAAAAATAAAAATAAAATTACACAAAAGAAAATAGAGACAAAAAGAAAAAGAAACTTTACAGTACTAATTCTATACTTTTGCAAGAGCAAACAGTGTTTGGACATGTCACAGAAATTAGTAGAAATACACGCTATATTTAAAGGAAAAAAGAAAAAAACTTACCCTTTTGGATATGGCTAATAACCGTTAGTATTCAATATGAAATTTTTTTCTCTTCTAGAAGATTTTTGTGGTATATTTAAACTCATAAATGAATTTTGTTTTTGACCCAAAAAAGAAAACTAAGCAAAATAGTAGAAACAAAAATACTTTAAAAAAAAGAAAAACAACCTGAAGGCTCAAGCATAGAGATTTATGCATATAAATATATTCATATGTTGCATGTGTACACATATAAGTATGACTTTTGGCATGTAAATATATTGTAAGAAAAATGAATCGGGTGGGCGCCTATGATGGGTCGACGCGACCCGTATCCATTTAGTACTTTCCCTATAATCCAATAGACAAAAACTACCAGAGCAGTTTTCTGAGATAAGCTTTTGAGATTCAAATTATGCTCAATATAAAAAGAAAAGGCAAGGGAAGTTAAGTTCAGTTTTTTACAAAGGAAAAACTGATCATAATTCATCATTGTCTCTAGCTCTATGTTACTCTCAACAGAAACTACTTAGAATCACAAAAAGGGATTTATTTTCGTGAAATCGAAACCTTATTCTTGTAAGCGGGTTCGACGCGATGAGTATTCAATATTGTAATTTGCTGTAAAAATGTATATAACGATTCTATTTGCTTTACAAATGGTATCAGAACAAGTTTTGGCTTATTTCATCATTAAATATGTCATGTTTATGCTTATATACTTGAAGTAAATATGTTATGGGTCTCAGTTAAGTGTCTCAAATGAGAAAACTAATTGCATATTCAGATTCGCCTTGAAATTTCGAGTCTAACAGACCAAATTTCATGAATTTTGGACAAAAGATGAATTAGTTATGAATTTTAGAATTTAATATAAATTTTGTATATTTTCGCGCAAGTCTAAGGAAGAAGATGAACGTTGTGACGTCGTTTTGGCATTGTCAATAATTTCAATTATATATTGACAAGTGTCAGTCTAATTTATAAAAGGACAAACAATTAAAATAGTTTGACAAAATTCTTACACAATGGGACTTGAACCCGCACTGTCATGTTGCAAAGTGACTGTTGACCGCTTGGCTAAGTGCTATTCTTAGTACATGTGCGAGATCTTATAAGAGATGATAGGTGAAGATCACTGTGTATATGTTAAGCGTTCCAGAGGCAAATTTGTAATTTTATCTCTTTATGTGGATGACATCCTATTAGTTGGGAATGACAAAGAATTTGTCAATGCTAATAAGGAGTGGCTATTTTTCCAATTTGATATGAAAGATATAGGAGAAGCAAACTACATTATTGGTGTTAAAATTCATAGAGAAAGATCGAAGAGACTGCTATTTGTGACACCCCGACCCGAGCATATAGTTAATATTATTATTTGTATATGTTTATGTGATTCTTTTAAGTATTTATAAGTGATTATGCGCTTACTATAATTAATTGCATGCCTTTTTTGATTTAATTTTCGTATTTCTTGAAAAATGTGCATTAGTAATTTATTACATCGTATTTCGAGAGAGTGGAATTAATGACATCAATTGTAGAACACATGGAAAAATAATGTCGGAATAGTTAGTGGGCTTTTTGGACTTTAAAATGAACTATATGGCATTCGGCCTAGATTAAATTTAGCAAAATAATTTTATGGCCCAAATTATAGCCCAACTAGCAAAAAAAAAAAGATAAAAATACTAGAAACTTCTCTTTGGGAGCTTGAGAGGATCAGACATATGAAAAAAGAGAGAAACCGTGAAGAGCAAAGAAGAAAAGGAAGGAGAAGAAGAAGGAAAATGCAGGAATTCAAGCCAAAACTTTGCATTTTCTTGCATTTTCAGCATGTCAAGGTGAGGGAGTTCATTCTTTTATGAATTTTATGTGTTAACTCTTGCTTATACAATGTTGGTTAATTGTAGTTGAATGGCTCATGAGTGTATAATTGCAAATAAAGATGATATGTGGCATTGGACAAGTTCTAGTAATGCATTTGTGTGTGAATATCATGCTTTGGTAGTTGATCATGTTGTAGGTGTTGTATTGTTAGTTTGCTCAATTAGATGAAGACCATGTGTTTGTTAAAAGTTCTAAGTGAGGAATAGAATTGCTTTACATGCTAGTATATTGCTTGTAGTTAGTTAATGCATGGAAACATCAAGTAGAACATGAAGGGCAAATTCTGACAGTACACTGCCCCTGTGTTCTAGAGTAGTTTTGGTATAGTAAATATGCTAAAAAATTAATGAAATTTCAACAAAAGCTAGATTAGGCAGTTTAGAACAAATGCTAATTTCTAGTACTAAGGCTAATTTTAACGTTTTGACCCTCCGATTTAGCCATTTTAGAAATGTGTCTTGAAAATCGCGGAACCAGGGGCAGTTTGCGCAGTTGTACGGAAAAGGTCATAACTTGCTGAATTTAACTCGAAATTAGGCACCGTTTGATTCTAAAGTTATCTACACTCGAAGAGCTACGTTTGTACATAAAAATAAGATACTTTGGAGGTCAATAGAATAGGTAACTAAATTGATTAAATTAAGCTTATGTTAGAGAAATTAGAAAATGTCTTAGTTGGATTATTATTTGATATTGTTACTTGGGGTCACTAAGTGGTGAAATTGTTAATGTCTATTGCTGCTAAGTGATATCTAATCATGTGGAATTGCTAGTTGAGCCATTAATGTGAACTTTATTATATTGGCTATCAATGACACCTATATGATTACTTGCGAATTATGTAGCTTGAATACTAACCATTTGAATTAGTGTTTTGTTGGATGACTTGTGTATTTGGAAGGCCTTAATTGTAATTGGATAATAATTGGATCATGTTAGATATTAAAGAGTTATGGATAGCTTGTCTAGTTGTAGGAGTGTAAAAAGGATTAATTTAAAGAATGTTAAATTAATTGTTGATAATCGGATTGAAGTTGTTTAGTAAATGTAATTGTGTGAGTATATGATTATGACTAGGGTGTATGCATGACTTACCGTTTAACCCATGTTATGACTTGGTTTAGTTTTGTAAAAGTTGTCTTCTAGAAAGAAGATAAATTACCTTTGTGATAGTGGTCATTAGGTAATTGGAAATAAAGTGTTAAAAGAGTTAATTTCTTACCCGTGTAGCTAAGTGAAATTCTAGTTAACTTATATCCTTTGTGATCTAATGGAGTATTGGTTGGTTATATTACTACTTTGATCAGATAAGAAAGATAATTAATGTGTTGCCATCTTTATGCTAATGATTATTAGTTGCTATGTTATAAATGTCTTGTACTCTAGTGCATTGTGGAATGTTTAGCTTGGTTACTTAATTGCTTGCATGAAATTGGTATAGGAATTTGTTAGAGTATTATACTAGTTACTTATATAGTATTATGTTAGTTTTAATTGTTAAAGTGTTATATTTATATGAACAATTAGGGTTTACATATTTGAGCTAATTCAAGGAGGGTTGGAGTGAAACTAAGCAATTCTCTTGCATGTTTAACCTAATCCAAGGTAAGGGAGTTTTCATCCTTATGTGCATAATAGTTTATTTTTCTTGCTCATAGATTGTGTGATTTAGTATAATTGTTAAAGTAATGTGTGCTTATTGATTGCCATATTGTGTGTGAGGGCAACCTACTTTGTTGTCCCTCAATTATGTGTTTATTTGCTTTTATTGTCTTATTGCTACTATTATTGTTATGGTGATATCGAATTGATAGTTGCGCAACCTTATCATTCGCACGGATGTGATAAGCCTCTCTAGGTGGCATAGGGTTTGTCAGAGTTGGTTGTTCTAGCTCCGTAGCTATTCCCTCATTTGCCTAGTCCGGAGATTGCCAAGGGTGTTGGGTCGTAGGTATTGGGTACATCTAGAGTACCCATTGGTATTTGAGATATTGGCATATCGAGATTGAGATCATGGTTCGTGATTCAAGGTTCGCTATTCGAGATTCAGGAATTAGAGTGATAAGGGCTATTGAATCGTATCATTTTGAGTAACTCTCGCTTGGGCCTTAAGTCCTTGGAGAGTTACCAATGATTGCATTATTTACTTAAGTGTTATTTAATTGGTGTTGTTATTCGATTCTCTTGTGATGATGTGGTTCGTATGAAATTGCATTGTTCATATTCTATTATTTATATGTAACTTATTACTTAGCTAAAATTCGTTACAAGTTTTTAATTGTTTATTTGATATAATAGTGTAAGTTAGTTCTTTAATGTATTAATTAATTTGGTTATCTTGAGTGAGAGTCTTTGTTATTAAATTCGTTAATTTATTTGCAATGCAAAAAAATAATTTCAAAACTCCCCAGATATCTGTTTTCCCTCCCTCATTGAGCAACCGTGTTGCTCATTCCGTAACCGTGTTGCTCACTCCCTCTTTCCAAATATTTCAGGTTCGGTGCCTTCAGAGTCTGAGGTAAAGAAAGCTCGGGATTCTCCTTGATCGGATGTTATAGTTTTAGTTGTTTGTTTCTATGTATACTTGTGATAACTATGTTTATTTGGAGGCCTGCATGCCTTGTAAATGTTGGTTTATAGGAAATGTAATGTAAAGTTGGAGTTTCATATGATTTGATAGGCGTAGTTGGTTCTAATAACTATAAGGATTTACTTTATTGTCTAATTAGCTTCTATGCTTGCATGTTTGTATGAAGTTAAATGAATGATGTAGGATGACTTAAAATATAAGAAAGTTAAGTGGATAGGATTAGAGTGGTATGATAACTGGTTTTATAACAAAGTATTTCAATAACTTATGGGAATGCTTGCTTGTGTGTTGTATATTATTGAAAATAAGAAGGCTCGGATGGCCTTATAGTCTTTGGAAATTAATAAATGAATGTTGTAAATTGCATTGTGCCTATTTATTCTAAATACAAGTTGTGGATAGTCCTATAAATAGGGGAGACTCTATCTGTTTTTCCTCATTTTTCGAGACTTTGGGATTTGGATCAGGGCTCCAGTCTCGTGAAGGATCAGGGTCGTTACACTATCTCTATCTTAAGAGCCTTATATCAAGAAGATACTTGAATGTTTCCGCATGGCCAATTATAATGGCATTAACACTCCAATAGTTAAAGGCATGAATTTAAATCTCAGCATGTGTCCAAACACTCCAAAAGAAAAGGAGAGAATGTCAACAATACTGTATTTCAGTGCCATTGGTAGTCTTATGTATGTCATGATGTGTACTAGACCAGATATTTGTTATGCAGTAGGTTTAGTTAGTTGTTTTCAATTGAATCCTGAACAAGAGCATTGGAAAGCTATAAAATGAATATTGAGATACTTGAAGGGCACTAAGGATTATGCTCTCTGCTTTAAAGGATCAAATTTACGCCTAGAAGGGAATACTGATGCTGATTGGGCCGGCGACATGGATGGGCATCAATCTACTTCGAGTTGTGTATTCTTGCTGAATAATTGTGCTATATCTTGGAGTAGCAAGAAACAAACTTGTGTTGTTTTGTCCACTATTGAAGCTGAATTTGTAGCTTGTTCTGCTGTAGTTCAAGAAGCTGTTTGGTTGAAAAGATTCTTAGAACATTTAGGATTCTCAAGTGACAGTAGGAGTCTTATTACGATATATTGTGATAGTCAAGCGGCTATGACCTATATGAAAGACCCAAAGTATCACAGTAAAACCAAACACATAGAAATAAAGTACAACTTTGTGAGAGACATTATTGCACATAAGAAGGTGGTTTTGCAGTATATACCTACACGCAATATGTTTGCAGATCCTTTTATAAAGCCCATTGTAAGGGATGTATTTTTAGATCATGTTAGATCTATAGGATTGCGTAAGATTTAATTTGCGAATATTTCAAATCAATGTGCATAACTCATATTCTATTATTAGTACACGTTATATTTCAATTCAATGATATTTGCAATTGTATGTATATGAGCATAAATGCATGTCTGGTAGACTCTGATTGGCCTACTCACACAGGCAATCGCCTTTGGTATGGAATATGTGCAAAGATGATACTAACTCAAGAAACAGAAGAACCCTTTTATGTAGAGAACTTGAGTTACAATAGTCGCCTTAACAAAAGGTTAAGATGACATCACAAGCATGTTTACAACATGTAGCATTTAATTTATGGTCAAAGTAGATCCCTATTATCTACTTAGTCTATTAAAGCCAGATGTGAAATTCTTAATTGATTTAAAGTGGGTTGATCAATTGAAGGATTCATTTTAGACAACGAGAATTGTCTAATTATACATTTGTACGGTGTTAATAATTACAAGGCATATGATGAATTATACAATAACACCGTAAAATGTGAGTCATGTTGCGTGTGCACAATTCAACCAATAAGGAAGTGAAGAATTGATCCATGTTTCTTCACTGTGTGAGACCTTATGAAGTTGGAATAATTTCGAAAAACACCCTTAGCACTTTTAATTGCTTCTTAATATTTTGATTTGGTGACTGCTACTTTAGCATGTTATCGATGGTCATGAATGATTCGACCTAACGAGACATATCTAAGAAAGCGACCAAATTATTATAGAAAGATTCAAGTATAAAATGAAGACTAAATTGAATACCAAAGTATGTGTGCTCATAGGTCGACAAATCATGTTAGGCAAATGAGACTAGAGCATGATAGTGAGACACATGATATTATATGAGTGAACTCTTAATATCATGGAGATAAAGTGATATTTAAAATAAGGGATTATAGTTGCTTATTATATTGACATTACAATTTTAGTCTGGGGTACAGCAAGATATGAAAGAAATGTGAATCATTCGAGCAGCCATATATCTTAACAGGTTTGTGGCAATCAATTCTCATATGCTTATCGGTCACACAATCTATTTGCCAAGTATGATGGATTCTATAAATCTTTGTTGAGATGAGAAACAGAAGTTCAAGCCATATAATGTTGGTATAAGGTCAAACCCATCATGTGTGAGTGAGAGATGTAAGAAAAATGGATCAGGTGGGCTCCCATGATGGGTCGACCCGACCCGTATCCGTTTAGTACTTTCCCTCTTATCCAACAGACAAAACACGCCACAGCAGTTTTCTGAGAAAAGCTTTTGTGATTCAAATTATGCTCAATATAAAAAGAAAAGGCAAGGGAAGTTAAGTTCAGTTTTTTATAGAGGAAAAACTAATCATAATGCATCAGTCTCTGGCTCTATGTTACTCCCAACAGAAACTACTTAGAATCACAAAAAGGCACTTATTTTCGTGAAATGGAAACCTTATTCTAGTAAGCGGGTTCGACGCAATGAGTATTTAATACTATAATCTGTTGTAAAAAGGTATGTAATGATTCCTTTTGCTTTAACATATATATACCAAAAGAGCATGACTAGACAAAATTTACTGTGAGATATGAGCCAAAAATGCTTCAAAAACTGAAAAGCTAAAAAAAAAGCTTATATTGTAGCTTTGTTTTCTTTATTTTCTCAGCCAAAAGTTTGTTGTTTTTCGAACACTAGCATATTAGATCGTATAGTGTCAAAACTCTTTTAGTAAAACATAAAAGTCAAAAAAATGAAACAAAAGCTTATATTGCACTTTGTTTTTTCTGCTTTCTTAGCCAAAACACATAAGCGAGTCAAAACACATAATACCAAAAATCTTTTAGCAAAACCAACACTAAGCGAGTGAAAGAGAAAAAAGAAACACACATATAGTACTATAAACAAATCAACATTTGAGATTTTTGTAGTTTGCACCTAGTTTAGGAAAGCCAACACTATGACAAAACTCTTAAGCAGCAAATAACACCGAACAAAGAAAGCAAAAAGTAAAAATATAAGCAAAAACACTCATAGACACTAAAAGGCACATTATCATAAGACATACCATACATAAACATTTGTATGTAAACTTGTAAATGATACTCAGAGCATAAAAAGAGGAGAAAAACAAATGAGAGAGAGAAGATGTAAAAAGGTTTACTTTATGATGCGAAGGAGAGAAGGAAAAAAGAAAAAGAAAAAGAAAAGGAGCTATAGATTACGCACCTTAGATGATGTGAATTAAGAAGAGGCTTTTATGAGATTACAAAACCCTAAGCAGATGGTAGAGATTATGGTCCATAGAGATTATGATCCATTGTTTTGGATGTATCTTTCATTTTTGTTTTCTTTTTTTTTTTTGCTAAAAGCAAGCGGTATATTACTATCAAGAAAAACAAAAAATACAACAATTACCAGTACGAGTGATCGTTAATGTTCCAGGCCCTACAGATTGCCTGGTTCAAAAGAGAGTATCTAACTCTTTTAACGTTATACAATTTGATACGAACATAAAAAATAATATTGTGTAATACTTGTTCTTCCGAAAGCGTTTTCGAGTTATAGATGCGATTGTTTCGTTCCTTCCAGATATGATAAACAAACGCACCAAAGAAAAGCTTCATACAGATATCCTGAAATTTGGTGGACTCAGCAATGCTGGAGAGCCAATCCACAATTTTGTTCCAATCATTCACAGAACTCGGTCCTTTACACATTTTCCAGCCACTACGCCAAATTCGACGCGTGAAGGAACAAAGAGAAAACAAGTGATCGCGGTCTTCAATACCACCATGAAAAAACACACAATTTGGATCAACAGATAAGCCCCATCCCACAAGTCTAAGCTTAATTGGTAGCCTGTCTAACCAACATAACCAAGCACAGAAAGCATGCTTAGGAATAAATGATTTGAACCACAAAACACCACTCCAGTTTACCTTGTCAAAGTGTGGTTTGATTAACTCCAATGCCCATCTCATCTTGTAATCACCATTTGGAAAGTTGATCCAGACAATCCTATCTTCAGAGTTTGGATGTGGGGTAATGCCATTGAGGTTTCTTCGAATAGCCTGGAAAATGTTGTCCTCATTCGGCCAAAGCCATTGCTCACCTTCAATGAAGTCAGCAACCATAGCATCACTGTTAGAACCAGAATCTCTAATAGTGTCCTCATCAAAAATATCACACAGGATCCCCAAAGGATGCCAATGGTCCTTCCAAAATCTTGTGTTAACTCCATCCCCAATACAATGGATAATAAAGTTTTTTGCCATATCCCTAAGTTTCAGAATTTTCCTCCAAGACCAGGATGGCCTAGAAGGCACATTAACATCCCAAACGTTGGCTCTACGCAGAAAATTTGAATAGATCCATCTACACCACACCGATTTCTGCTTGGTGTGAAGAATCCAAAGGTACCTTAAAATTGCCGCCTAGTTAATGTCATGGAGTCTGCAACAGTCGAGACCTCCCTCATCTTTACTCTTGCACACTGTATCCCAAGAGACCTTGGCTTTACTTCCTTGGTTATCAACACCAGTCCACATAAATGAGGCAAGAATATTCTCGATCTTTTTGATAGCGCCCCTAGGGAGGATAAACATGCGAGACCAGAAGGAGTGAACATGGCCAAGGATAGATTTAATAATTTGAAGCCGACTCGCAAATGTGAAGAAACAATTCGACCATTTGCCAATTCTAGCGGTAATATGCTGAATCAAGTGATTGCAATGACTATTGAGGAGTCTGCCCGAAATAAGAGGAACGCCCAGATACTTGATAGGAAGGCTACCTGGTTTGAAGCCAAAAATATTTGTGATTCTGAACTTCAACTGGTCATCACACCCACCAATAAAAACATCGCTTTTGTCATTGCAAAAACTCAAGCCTGAAAGAGCAGTGAATTGATCCAAGCCATTCTTGACCAAACGGGCTGAGTTCTCCTCACCTTTCAAGAAGATCATCAAATCATCTGCAAAGGATAAATGAATGAGGCGACTGGCCTTGCATCTTGGATAGAATTTGAAACCACTATTAGTAGAAACTTGTCCAAGAATCCCTGATAACACTTCCATAGCAAGCAAAAAAATATGGTGAAATAGGGTCACCTTGTCTCAACCCTCTTGCTCCTCTGAAGTACCCGTGCATACCGCCATTAATGGAGACAGAGTAAGAAGGGGTGGTGATACAATTAGCAACCCAAAGAACAAATTGATCCGGGAAGTTGAATGCCCGAAGAGTGTCAAGAACAAAATCCCATCCAATCGAATCATAAGCCTTTTTAATATCGGCTTTGATTAAGCACCGAGGGGTAGCACCCTTGTTGTCATAGCCCTTAATCAGTTCCTGCGCAAGAAGAATGTTATCAAAAATACATCGGCCTTTAATAAAGGCGTTCTGCGTGTCAGAAATAATAGACTGAAGCACAAGGCTGAGACGGTTGGCCAAAATCTTTGAAATACACTTATAAATAACATTGCAACAAGCTATGGGTCTGAATTCAGCCATAGAAGAAGGATTTGAAACTTTGGGAATAAGGACCAAATTTGTGGAATTGATCTCTGACAATATACGCCCAGACCGAAAGAAGGTTTTAACTGCACTCACAATCTCTGCACCAACAATATTCCAACAATGCTTAAAAAAGAAAGAATTGAACCCATCGGGCCCCGGGCTCTTATCGTTGGGGATAGAGAAAATTGCTTCTTTAATCTCTTCTGCTGAAACAGGCTTGATGAGATCCTCACTCTGTTCAAATTGAATGGTTTTCCTCACTAGGTTCTGAATATCAGAGACTGAGGACTGATTGTGATGAGCACAATCCGGACCAAACAGATGCTTGAAAAAAGAAACTGCCTCCTCATTAATATCATCAATATTATGAATAAAACGACTTTGCTGGTTCTGATACAGGAAATAGCACTCTTAGCGGCTCTCTGTTTAGCAACTTTGAAAAAGAACGAAGTGCTTGCATCACCCTCTTCAATCCAGGATATTCTAGATCTTTGCTTCCACATACTAAGCTCTATTTCCGCCAGAGACTTAAGTTCTACTGACAGTCGATTCTCAACTTCAAGATCCTCAGGAACCCAGTTGTCAGAGAGAATTTTATTTTGTACATACCCAAGGGTAGCTCTAGTGTCTGCAATTCTTTTAGAAATACTACTAAAATGATCTTTCAGCGGTGGCTGAGGAAGTCTCATCTGGCGCACCTTGAGCAGTGGCTAAGGAAGTCTCAGCTGGCTTAGCTGGAGATTCATCAAATCCCTTAAAGAACTCCATAGAGTCCGAAGTGGTGAGCTATCTGCGATGGTTTTTGGTTTTTGCCATACCAGTGGGGTAAAGCAAGGTGTGTAAAGGTTGGTAGGGAAAGGTGTATAGGTTCAGTGTTTGGAGCTTGAAGGAAGGGCTGCGGCGGAGAGCTGTGAGATTACGGTGTGGCGCAGGTTAGTGGCTAACATGCGCCGAGAGCGTTTAGGGCTTCATTTTTGAAAACCAATCTTTTTTTTGCTCCATGAAAAACAATGTTGCTTGTGAATAGTCATTTTTGGGCAACTTAGCTGCTGCTGCAGAGTAACGAAAAATGCATTTTTTATATGTATGCTTTATCGTACCCTTTTTGTCTCTATTTGAGACAAAGCACTCTATTTTCCATTGGTCATTTTTTAAATCTTTTGTTTGTTGTTTGTTTTAAAAAAAAAAAAAACATGAAAGGTCTGTTTGTAACAGGTTCCTCAACCTTTTGTCTCTTTAAGATAAATCGTCCTATTACGTATTGGTCTATTTATATCCTTTCTAGGGAGTAGTCTATAAATGTTAAGTTTAAGGATAATCCTTTGTAATTTGACCAAAAATAAAAGAGGCCTGATAGTCTTTTGTTAAGCCTTGAACAAACATTATTTCCTTTTCATACAAAGACAAGCTAATTAGCCCCATGCTATTCACAAAGCATTGATGTCATCAACCTCCCAGAGTCCTCCTCAATGTTGCCCAGTACACCATTGATGTCACACAAATCCAATCACATATACACTTCAAGAATCTAAAGTAGGCATTTCTCCATGAATCTTTGAACAAAAGAGCAACAACTCCCCACAATCCAGCAAGGAAACCAAGTCCAATACTTGTGTAAAACTCCTTGGTCACGAACCCATCATTATTTTCAACACTGTCATCTTTCCCATCATCAGCAGTTCGAGGCTCAACAATATCCCCTGGACACTTTTCAAGTGGAGGACCACAAAGATTATTTCCAGTATATGTTGAGGTATTGAAAGTCTGCAGTTGAGTGCTTGATGGAATTCTACCTGACAAGTCATTGTTTGACAAGTCTAGGACACTGAGAAAATTTAAACGAGCAAGACTTGTTGGAATCTCACCAGAAAGCTGATTTCTTGACAAATCAAGAGATTCTAACATCTCCATTTGATCAATATTACTAATAATCTTACTTGTCAAACGGTTGACTGATAAGTTTAAGGAGATTAATCCCCTCAAACTCGCAATCTCTGGAGGAATCCGTCCAGCAAGCTTATTACTAGAGAGATCAATAACCTTCAACTGACCAAGTATCTTTCTGTATTCTAATTCTTGTCTCTTCCATCGCACCCACATATTATCCATGTAGTATCCACCAGGCTTAGAACCAACAAAATCAGCATCATAGGAATTAAAAGTAAATGCAGTGCTACTAGATGAACTATTTTTTTGAACCAAAGAAGTGAAGTTGTTGAAGCAGTTTGGTATATTTCCAGTGAAATTGTTGCAAGATAGGTCCAAGACTCGAATATTGAAAAGATGACACACATCTGGAGGAATGTTTCCATAAAAGTTGTTTGATGGAAGGCTAAGGAAGACTAGATTTGTTAGGCTCGTCCCTATCCAAGATAGAACATTACCCGTTAGCTTATTCCCTCCGACATCAATGACTTTTAATTTCCTGCAATTTTTTATTGAGGAAGGAAATTCACCAACAAAAGAATTATTCCACAAGTGCAGTGCTTGAACCTCAGGAAAAAAGCTGAGAGATGCTGGAATTTGACCAGAAAAACTATTGTTTCCGAGATTCAGTACAACCAATTCTTTCATATTCATCCAGCAATTAGGAAGATCTCCTGAAAATAGGTTGTTTGAGAGGTCAAGAGACCTAAAGTGCTTACCAGTAATTGCACAAAGAAAAGAAATTGACCCCACAAACATATTTTTTTGGAGATGCAATGATGCCAATTTTTGAGGAATGGATAATATTGGGCCTGAAAAGTTATTAGAACTTAAATCTATTATAAGATAATTATCAAACTTTTGTGACAATTTGGGTAGTGTGCCATTGATTTGGTTGTCAGACAGGTTTAAGTATCTCAATTTAGGATTGAGATCCCAAAGCCAATTAGGTACAATGCCTAAAATACCATTAGATGTAAGATCAAGCTCAGAGAAACTACTTTGAGTTTTAAGCCATTGTGGAAAATGAGGTCCCATACTACAATTAGCTAGTTTTATGAGATTGAGCTGAAAAGTGGGAACCCACTCAGGGCTTATGTTCAAAGTGAGTGAGTTAAAGGACAAGTCTAAATCTTTCAAGTTGGAAAGTTTAGAAAAATGAACTTCTGAAACTGTGCCTTCAAAATCATTTGAAGAGAGATCTAAAATTTCCAACTTGAAAAGTTGTCCAATACTTTGAGGAATCCTTCCAGTGAATTTATTATTTTGGAGATATAGTTTACTCAAGGATAATGATACTGATAGGTTTGTAGGCTGTCTAAAACCGTCTAAGGACCTAATTAGAAGATTTCCAGTAATTTGGTTGCTAGACAAGTCTAAAATTTCAAGATTAGGAGGTAATAGAAAACTTTTCATTAAAGACCCATTAAATTTATTATGCCCCAAGTGCAACTCCCTCAAAGATGAAAATCTTGTTATGCCAGTTAATGGACCATAAAATTGATTGTTTGATAAAATTAATTTTTCCAATGAATTCTCTACATCCCTAGATAATTTATGTAATAACTCAGAAAAGGGTTCGCCCAAGTTATTATAGTCTAGAGTTAGTGAGCGTAAATGACTTAAATTTTGAAAAGATTTTGGAATTACCCCTGTAAGATGATTATGACCCATATCAATATCTTTGAGAGAGATCATTTCCCCAAAGGCATGAGGAATGGAACCTTCCAAATCATTAAGAGAGAGGTCTATGCTAACAAGATTGTTACTAATGCTAAACAACCAATTACATGTTGAGAAAGAAGTGAGACCGTTGTCAGATAGATCAAGGATCGATAGAGACTTGGAAGAGGAATTGGGTAAAAGAAGTGAGGATGGTGTGGTACGACCAAGTTTACAGTGAGCTAAGCGTAATTTCTCGAGAAAAGGGAGATCAACTATTACTTGTAGCCAATTGGTGACATTAAGGTAAAGAGCAGACAAGTCAAGTTGTTTTAACAGACGAAGTTGAGAGAGCCAGACAAGGTTGTCTATTGTAAAATGGTTCCAGCTGAGATCAAGAGTCTGTAGGCTAGTAAGGCTCCCAAGCTGATGAGGAACTACACCAGTAAAACCAGCAGCTGTCAGATTCAGGTATTTCAATCTGTGGAGGGAACTGATGGCTTCTTGCATTTGGATTCCAGTGAAATTATTGTAGCTGAGGTCTAAATAACGAAGATGTTGCAATCCAAGTAGTAAAGAAAGACTAACCTCTCCTCCCAACTTTCGTTCATCTCCATGAAGATCGACAACAATTACATGACCGGTTCTGTTGCTACACTTGACACCCCACCATCTGCAGCATTCCTTGTTATCCTCTACAGTGCCCCATGAAGAGAGGATAGCATAGTCATCTGAAATGCCTTGCTTAAATTTGAGAAGAGTTTGTCTTTCACTCTCGATGCATCTAACTCTAGCATCACTGAATAGTGAAGTTGATGCAGAAGCAGGTTTTAAGGATAGTAAAAGACCGAGAGAAAACAATATAAGTAGTTGATAAAACATATTGTAATTGAAGCAGTTTTGCACTTTTTTTTTTTTAATGCTTTCTGTGAGTTGATCATCAATTTATAGTTTCTGTTAGAATATGAAACGTGTAATTTTAGAATGTATAATAAATAAATTAGGTGGTTAGTAGTCGCTAGGATTAACTTCACTCGATACAATCAAGATGTATTTCTTATTTTCTCTTTTAAGCGCCACTTTTCTTTGCATCTTGATCATCTTCAACATTTTCAGTGAGCTTTGAGGATATGAACTAATATTGAAGTTAGTGAGTCAACAAAAATAAACAGTATACACGAGCTGATATTGAGAGGGGTGAATCATCTAAGTAGGAGATGGGTCACACGTGGATGGACATATCTAGATCATAAGGTTCTATACTAAAAATAATTGATACTAAGATGAATAGTTTTAAATATAATCTTATAAGGTAACTTTAGAATTTATATATATTTTTTCGAATGATTTATATCCTAACAATTAGTGAGTATATCACTATCCAGAAGAACTTGAAAGTCATGCATGTGTGAATTCTTGGACGTTTTCATGTAGAAAACTTTTAATAACTTAGACTCATGAGTCAATTAATTATTAATGAAGTGTTCCTTAAGTCTTTGAGGAGAAAACAAGTTAATTGTCCGATAATGAAAGTTCGTTAATTCAATCACTATCTAAAACAAAACAAAAACAAAAAACACTTCTACGATATCTAAGCATTGATCAAATGTTATGGATTTAAACCATAGATCATTTTGCTTTAACAACTCTGAACCGATATATTATATACTTCGACATGATCGAATTATTGCGGCAATTTTTTGATTGTTAAATAAAATAAAATAAAATAAGCCTAGCTTATATATACATACATATGTTTACCAAATTTGCAATTTGCTTTTATCATCCAATTTGATAAGTAATAACTGGTTCGTGAACTTTTATACCAATAATTTTTAAAGATGTGTACAGATTTAAACAAAATTTCAAGCTTTAAAAATTTAAATTGCTTCCTTTATTCTGTTCTTCATTCACAACAGAAGATTTAGATATTACAATCGAATAGCATAGAGAAAAAATTGCAGCAGTAAAATAACCAATCTGCAAATCTATTTGTCTCCCAATACACATGATTCTTTTAAAATTCATCGTTAGATTGGAGAATTCACTTGCTATGATCAACTATGAGTCTGAAAGGATTGTTGAGGAGATCTCTCTTGCAAATACCTAAACTGTGACCTCAACATAGTACAATAGTTGGAAACATTTTTGTATTTAATACCCAAAATAGACATCTAACAACCAAAAAATGGCTTATTAAATATTATTTAGGGGTTGAATAATGTAATTTCATTCTAGCATAGATTTGTCACCCACTGCCTCCTAGCATAGTTCATAGGTAATAGATTTCCTTAGGAAATAATTATTGAATTGCAGAATTGATTACGTATCCGAACATATAGAACTGTTAAATATCGTTTATATTGAACCAATGTTGATTGATGTAGAGTAAGTATATATTCTATTAAAATAATTATTTGATTATATTCTACAAAGAGCTAAGTATAATAGGTCAACACGCTATTCAAAACATTAAATTCCATCGTTTTCTATTCAATTGTCAACCTTTGGAAGTTGTATGAATGGCTGTTTTTTACTATTGGAAGGAACAGTACAAATTAAATGCTAATTAAGCAATTGGTTGAATGGTAGGTTGACAGAAGACTTGCCTGTAGCAAGTCAATCAACCTTAAGAAACGTACAATGAGGGGCATTGATAATGATGATAAGAAAAATTCCTACCAAAAAAAAAAAATGATGATAAGAACAAATATTTTCAAACCCGGATTATAGATCGACATATTGTTTAGTTGTTAGTCTATAGCATAGTATGATATACATGGAAAATATGCCGTCATTTAGGATTTATAATTAACCAATTTTTTCATTAATAAAATTTATTTACTTATGTTAAGGTCAAAATATAATGTAGATTAATTGGAATAAAGTTATAATAAGGTGGTGAATCACTAAAGATCAGTTAGCCTTTTTCCTCTTATGGAATGGGCTATTTATACAAGTGTGGGAGTACTTTTCTTGATTTGGTAGGATCTTGCCTCGTATCAGCTATTACTTGTACAGTTTTCATGTTGCTGTCACAGAGGTCGAAAGCGACTCCCCGAGACTTGAAAGCTCGGATCAAGAGACTCGGCTGGATCACGAACCATGGGTCAATCACCTCAGCTCGGACACTACTCACTTAGTTGCAAATCCCGTGCTTGTTTCGACTCTAAGAACTCCAAGTGGGGCCTCGGCTTGGCTCTACCCACATGAACTTATCAAAGAAGTTGTAATGAATTGGAAATCTATTACTGTTTCCGACATTAAACAAAGATTGTATATAAAGTCAGAGTCATTAAGGAGTGTGGAGATTATCCAAATTTCTTTTATAAATATGTGTTTTTTAAGTGTTTTTAAATTTAAAAATTAATTTAATCCTCACTAAAAAGTAATTACTATATTTAAGTATCAAATTATTTATTTTTAGTCCACATTAAACGAAAAAGACTGTCAAGATATACTATTTCATTCCTCTCTCACTTTCAATTTACTAAAGCGGTCATGGCTTTGCGTCCATTAGAATTAAATTGGCCTTTTTCACCCTTTTCCTTGGAATTGGAATAGTCTTTTGAGTAAATTTACAGCTAGTTGTTCCAGATGTATCAACTCAGGTGCTTTTTGCCCCTTTCAGTGAGCTTGAGATTTGCTTTTTTGGAGAATCAATCCTTTTTAGAAGCAATAATCTCTATTTTCCTACTGGAGCTAAAATCCTCTCACTCTCTACTGTTGAATAATAAACAACTTTCTATTCAAAAACTATGTTGTGTAGAAGGTGCTTGAAACGTGTAATGATCAGAACCATGAATATATATTGTCCCACATCAAATTCTACTTGAATTCTCTCAAGAAGTACACTTAATTATAAAAAAACATTTCATGTATCAAATTAAAAACTTATTACAATTGGAGGTCAGTATTTTTTTAAAACTCTGATTAACCTTTCCTTCGACTTACCCAGGAGCGGAAGCAAGGGGGACTGAGGGAGCTCGCCCCCTCCTCCCGAGCTCTAATTTTCCTTTTTTATATATATGTAACATTTTTTCAAAAAAATAATTAATTGCCCCTCAATTTTTTATTAAAAGAACAAATATTTATTATTCACAACCACACTCCCATCAAAAGAATCCATCTTTTTAACATAAAAAATACTTCTAGCCCCAATTTTTTAAATTAATTATTTATCTTTTTTATAAATTAAAAAACATATTATTTCATCTTTTACCCATATCATTTTTATATCTTTGCTTTTTTGTCATTTGTTGTCTTCTACAGTTGCTTTCTTTTTTTTTTTTTTCTTTTTTTTTGGTCTTCTACCATTGCTTACTGATTTGCAAAGCTTCAGATGCTCTGAACTAAAATTTTACATTTTTTGTTCTTAATTTTCTCATTTCTCAAGAAAAAACCACGGTTCTTCGCCATGTCTGATGGCCATTCATTTCATTTCCAAAAAGGCGTTAAGAGTCATCTCACTGATTTTCTTCTTGAGGTAACTTAGTTCCGAATAAAAACAAATTTACCATTCAGAACTGACAAGCATTGTGGTGATATTTGTACATCATTAGGGCATCCTCAATGGAGTCTTCAAATGTAAAAATTTCTTTATTTAGGTGTTTTTAGAGACTCCAATCTCTAAAAACAACACTATTCATGACAAAAGTACGTGGGGTCCACTACTTTTTGCTTAAAAGATGCCAAAATAGAGATCCAGTCTCCATTTTCTTCCACAAATTTGTTGAAAAAAATAGAGACTGAGTCTCTATATTGGCATCTTTTAAGCCAAAAGTGGTGGACCTCACATACTTTTGTCATGAATAGTGTTGATTTTAGAGACTGGAGTCTCTAAAAATACCCAAATTAAGTAAGTTTTGTATTTTAGAGACTCCATTAAGGATAGCCTTACAGCTTCAAGTACTTAATTTTTCGCGGGGGCTTCTGATAACTGTAAATATATATAGATTAAGTTGAAGCTGAACTAGATTGCGTTTAGCTTCTAAACCCCCCTCTCCCTTGTATATTTTGATCACATTGTGAAAGCTGTAACTAGTATATAGGCTCTTTTAAAATGTATGATGGTACGAGGAAGGAGACCTGTAATGCATATGCCTATTTTTACTAGGAGTAGTAGAATGGTGTAAATTCTTATTCGCAATTAGAGAAAAGTTGAAGATTGCTTCTTTTACAAATCTTTATTGACATTCAAGGAATTAATTGTTTCCTTTTCATACAAAGACAAACTAATTAGAACCATGCTATTCACAAAACAGCAACAACGTCCCCCCAATCCAACAAGGAAACCAAGTCCCATGCCTGTGTAAAACTCCTTGGTCACCAACCCATCTTTATTTTTAACATTGTCGTCTTCTCTATGATCAGTAAGTCGAGGGTCAAAATCATGAGATAATTAATCTCTTGACAAATCAAAAGATTCTAGGGCCTCTATTTGATCAATATGACTAATAACATTACCCATCAAATGGTTGATTGATAGGTTCAAAGAGATTAATTCCTTCAAACTTGCAATCTCTCGAGGAATCTGCCCAACGAGTTTATTATTGGAAAGATCAATGCTCTTCAACAGTCTAAATGTCTCTCTGTATTCTAACTCTTTGTCTTTTCCATGGCACCCACATATTATTCTTGTAGTATGTTGTCATGTCTCCAAAATTCGTTTAGACAAATCTCAGTAATGTAATTACCGCGCACTAAGAAAGAACGTCCTTACTAAATACGCAAAACACTAAACTTACGTCTATCTAAAACCACAACAATAAATAGATAACAAGCCATCAGAGTATCTAAATCATATTTAAGCACAACGTAATTAAATATCCAAATTAATAAATGGAAATCTTTATAATACATAATTACCAAAGCCTTAAATCGAAATAAGGGATTAACATCGATAAGTCTCACTCCTAACTAAGAATTACAAAGATTGTATTCACTTCAAGGTAGTCCCTACCCCAAGCCAAGGCCGGAGCCTATTTTTCACATTTTGTAAAAGAAAAACATTTTTACAAAAATGATATACAAATCTCAGTAAGTGACGATCTCCAACAAATGACCTTTAAATAGTTGTATATGTCAAATACTCATATTATCATAGTTCATAAGTATCATAGATTCGAAACAATATGAAGTTCATGTGAAAATCATAATATTTCATTCTCTAGAATCATAAAAATTCATACCAAACTAAATTCATATACTAAGAATTCATAATGCCAGAAATCATAGTTCAATGAATCCAATACTAAGTCAATGTAGGCATTTATCTTCTGTCATATAGTCAAAATATGGCATTTATCCTCCACCATTGAGTTAGAAATATTGGCATTTATTCTCCATCATTGAGTTAGAAGTATCGTCATTTATCATCCGCCACAGAATTGAAATATTGGCATTTACCCTCCAACATAGAGTCATACATCTTGACGTTTATCACCAACCAATAACGGTTATAAATATTGACATTTATTCATAGGATCTTAAACATTGGCATTTATCCCCAACCAACAAAGATCTTAAACATTGGCATTTATCCCTACCAAATAAGGGTCATTAATTATCAATATTTCTCCACAGTCAATAAATGTTGTAAATATTGGTATTTATTCCCAACTAACAAGGTCATAATATTAGCATTTATCCCCAGTCAACAAGAGTCATAATTTCACAACCATTTTTATATCTCAAACCTCAGCTATTTCATATTTGCATGTGATAATCAACTAATATATGTAACAATATAATCAAATAATATATGTAACAATTCTAGTGCAAAATATTCTCATAATGTATCATATTTCAAAATCATGCAAGTATATTTCATTCATAACCATTTTATACAATTAGTACAAGTATATAGTTTGTTTAAAATTTTCAAACTATGAAAGCAGTTGGAACTTTATCTTTTTCTTCTCCAAACTTGAAAGTCAAGACCTTTAAATACGTGAACAGTGACCGAAGTCACTATTTATATGAGCAGTGAAGTCACTGTTCCAACACTATATGCATAGTCCATGTTCAAAACTATATGTGTATGAATACATATATATATTTTACAAAACCTTTTCCTAGTACATACATATATATATATATATATATATATATATATATATATATATATATATATTTTTTTTTTTTTTTTTTTTTTTTGCTCATAATATATATTTCTTTTTACAGATGGACAACTGCTCTTTTTTTTTTCTTGAACCATGAATGTTAACTTCTTCAAGGAACAGTGGATCTAAATAAAAACTTGGGATCCAAACTAGAAACTTAAGAATTCAACATATAATCGAGTTCCAGAGTTCTAAAAATTAATCGATGGGTTGGAATATAAGGTTACAAAATAAAATTGACAAGATTCTTTAGGGAAGGTACAATACATAGATAACCATATTCATGGAAATACATTTTCTCAAATATCTAATGAACTCATTATTTGTTTATAATTAATTCAAAAAGTCCAAACTATGGTCATAAAGTCAGATGCAGCAAGGATGAGCCTCAATTATACTTTCAAAGTGACAATAAACTCGAAGTACATCTCATATGGTACCTTTTTAACCGACCAAAATTCATATTTAATTCTTAATCAGCATTTATCTAAAAAATATAAGTTTATACAAATAAGCTTGAGTCCATACGAAATGATACAAAGAGGTTTATCATATTTATTTTAGATATACCCTAGACATAAGAAATAACTACTTGATTCTCGTTTTTACTGGCTTAAAATAGTTAATACAATATCCATAAAAAGTTGGCTGCCATCTATGACTTTAAACCAAAACAGGTTATGCGTAATGCACATCAATATTGTAATGCAATGTCAACAAATTTATTATGTTGATAATGTAAAATTTTCTATTTTGGTTTTCTGTTGATGTCTATTGCTCTTATTAGGTGATCTTGGGTGGGATGAGAGAATGAAGATTGTTATTCAAGTTGCAAACTTGTTGTATGAATCTCATTATACCTTGAAGATTGTAACTGGCAGTATTGATTCTACTAATATACTTATTGATGAGGTGAACATGCATTCTTTCAATTGGTGTTATAGGTGATAAATGAATAATTGTGTGTGAAGATTTACACTTAATGTTTGTCAAAAATGGGTTTGTGCCGCAAGTGTTGAACAATCTTCTCTACACAGGTGTGGGCTTACAGGGCTAGGGCTCATAAACCCTTTCCTAACATATGCACTTGCCATGATGGTGTCCAAGGAGACGATATAAAATTGTGTGAGTTTGGTCTCACTGCTCGAATGTCAAAATCCCGGAGGGCAAGTGTCTTTTTCATTGTACTACTGGGCTATATAGTTATTATGCTCCTGAGCTTCACGCCTCGGGAGATATATGTTATTGTTTGTCTTAATGGTTTATTCTTTCTCATTTATAATCCTTATCACAATCTCTCACTTTTATCATCTTTTTAGTTAATTGAATCAACTCTTATTTCCTATTTTGCGTATCTATAATTTCTTTTTGGGTATTTTTAACTTAGACCCCTCCACTTTTAAATATATGAGACTTAGACCCTATATATCTTGAAAAATGAAATTTACATCCTTTCGTGTATTGGAAAAATGAGATTATACCCTATACTTATAAAAAAATCAGTTAACTTTTATGTTAAAAATATTTTAATGACAATTTTACCCTCCCATCCCCAATATCCCCAACTGAAAAACGCTACTCAATACATGCACATAGTTCTTTGTCCTTTTTTTTTTCCTTGTTTCTTTGTCATTCTTTTTTGTTCTTTGTTGAATACACACGGTTCTTTGTCAATCAAAAAGAAAAATTGCAGGTTGTTTTGGGGTGGGGAAGGGGATGGAATTAGTAAGAGTGTATTGAGGTTAGAGATTAGTGAGGATAAATATGTTATTTTATGAGGTTTTAACAAAAAAATTAATATATTTTTGATAGAAGGGATGTAACTCTCATTTTTTAAGAAATATAGGGAATATATAAAAGTAGAGGGGTTTAAATAAAAAATACCCGTTTCTTTTTAGTTGGAGGAGTATATGCTTATATGTATTACGTAATACATCATCAGCTACGTTTGTTCATCATGAATATTTAGAACTAAATTGCGAAATGCTCACTTAATTTGTTTATATGATTTAAGTGCAATAGGATCGAAACTCTCTTGTTGTTTTTAATAGTCCCAACCAAATATAAATCTAGAAATCGCAAGCTGGTGCATGATGCATGGATGAACGTGATAATTGTTTTATACTAAGTCAGCAAGTAATTATTCAATTTCAAATCCAAAAATACAAATTAAAGTTGCAAGAAGTTCATGCTATATGTCGTGCGATAATATTGGTTCTTCTTACTTCTATACATTATACAAGCCACCGTCACTGAAAAATAGAAAGTCAAACGTGTAAGTAATAAGAACATTAGGTTAGGAGAATATAAACTTCTCTTATTGTTGGACTATTCTACATAATATTAATTGGAATAGAAAAAAAAAAACAATTTTTCCATATTGATTCGTTGCAAATTTTATGACCACCGTATATTATTAGAGGATACTCAAACTAATACCAACACAAGTACAAAAGACAAGGTGAAATGTATGAAATCTACTCTTTTTGTTGGACGACTTGAGAAAACTGAAAAAAGCAAAACCATCAAGATATATTCCATTAGCAAGTTATTGATTAAACAACAAATAAATAAATAAGCAAAACAATCAAGATATGTTCCATTACCAAGTTACCGGTGTTAAGTAATTGGGAGAAAATATTTGCTTATCACAACAATGCTTAAAGGTGCTGCAAAAACAACAACACTTGATACGTGAACAATAAATAAGACTCCATCCAATAACTTCGACACAAAATATAATTTTTGTATCATTATTCTGTTAATTAATTAAAAGGTTATTCCAACTGTTAGATTTTTTAAAAAGAATAATAAATGTATTCTACTAAAAAGATAATTATACCCTAGCCTTCTTTCAGGTGTAAAGAGAGTTGACAAATAATAAAAGAACAGACCCATGTTCACCTTATCTATGGTTTCGAGCTTTGACCCAAAAACTAAGGTTTCAAGCATTTTTGTTTTCTCTTGTGGAATTATTGTAACGCCTCGATCTCTCACGGAACCGGAACTATTATTAATCTTGCTATTTTTAATCCAATTTCAAACCCCAAACACGAAATTTAGAAAAAAACGGATGGAGATTCCCCTATATATAGGACTATCTAGAAACCTGCAAATATCAACATACAACCACAAGACCATAATCCACAACCTCAATTCATTTCATCCTTACAAGCATGCAAGTCAACTAGACAATAAAATAAAGATTACAAGTTAATAACATTACAAGTCATTCATAACCTAATGTTCTAAACTTAACTTTACAATTACAAAACTGAATTCAATGACAATCCACGTAAGCTAGTATAATCAATCACGAAACTCACGAGCCATCTTTTTACCTCTGATGGCACTGATCCTGAAAGGTGTTAGAAACGAGGATGAGTATACAACATTTATACTCAGTGAGGGGGGTGATGCAATATACCGGGAAATGCTTTCATGAAATGCACAAAGATAACACATAAATATCACAAATAAGCAAGCTATTGAAACAAGTAATTAAACACTTTATAAAAGGATACGGTTCAACTCCATGTCTTCAATCTCAAACCACGAACCACGATCTTCAAGCAAATGCTGACAAAACCTTTATTTTTCCAAAATAGGGTACTCCGAATGTACCCCGATCCTACGACCCATAATTTCCCGAGGTAAATCCGTATGCCCCAACGAGGTGAACCACGCCTCTAGGGTAGGATAGCATGCCTCAGCGATATAGGGACTAGGAAACCATGGTAGTCGAAGGAGCACGACAAGCCCGACGTCGCCCGTGTTACTCGATACTACCATGCCCGAAAAGATTGCGCAACCCCGAGTCAAGTCATGAAAGCCAAGATTTTCGAATATCACATAAGAGAAACGACAAAGTAGACCGCCCTCACAAGTAGTTGCAATATGAGCTTTATAACAATATAAGCAAGAGATAAGCATATTCACCTAATTCTTAACAAGGTACACATAAGTATAAGCAATTATATTAAACTCCACAATTTATGAACAATAAAATAAACTAAAATGCACAAAAGAATAAAAACTCCCTCACCTTGGGTCTGGCTAAATACGCAAGAAAATAGCTCCGATTTACTCCAAACTTCCTCAAATTAGCTCGAATATGTAATCTTGACGTGTTCATATAAGTTTAGCACTTTAGCAATTAACTATATCAATTCCAACTTAACTATAACTTATCTCAATTCACAACAATAGAAGTTATATGTAATCACCCTTATATCATATTGCCACATAGCCCAAAAAATCACACAAATGACTCTAAAGCATTTCTTTAGTCTTGCAAGGGCATTAGCTACGTTACCATCTAACAAGTTAAACTCCCTAACTAACTTAACTTCGTTTATACCACAAGAAATATCAAGTTAAACATCCAATCAAGACAACTACTTTAACACTTAAACATAATTCAACTATAACATGTTCTAAGAATCATTATCATGCTTATCATCCAAATACAACATATATAACTCAGTTAAAAATCAAATATAGCAATTAAGTAGTCCAAATAACTAACTAAGCAACAAGTCCAACCAATTCATATAAATTCTAACAAAACTCTTTTCCAATTGCTTACGAATTAGGTTCTAAACTTCACATACGATATGGAACTTCAAATCTAACTTTACGAATGCCATTTAGCCATATTATGATACACCTAAATGCCACAAAACCACATTTCCAAACATGATTACACAAAAACACCAAAAAGCTCCTTAAGTGATTTGAACTACAGTTACCTAATTCGATTAATCAAACCACGTCATAAATACATTTTAGAGGCTTTCTAACATGTCTAAGATTATCTAGCTATTCAAACAGGACAAATTCAATATTCGTTCCAAAGTCCCCTTTTACAATTAGACAATTCTAATTTCATACGAAATTCAAAACTCCAATTCTATAAACCAACCATACTATATCCCTAAGGATACCAAAATACACCTATCCAAACCCTGAAAACTAGCTTTGGAGACAAAAGCTCGGGAAGGCCCCCGAGTGGGTTATAACTACACCTAACCTATACAAACTCCAATTTAACGCATGGTTTGCCAAAGTTTTTTGAGAATAGAATGAAAATAGCTTTACTTGCTGACCCAACAACAACAACAAAAAAATAGTGGACAATATTCTCACAAATCTAATGATGATAATTAAAATTTAAACTTTTGGCTTGGTAAAGGGATGATATTTAATTGTCACAATCTCCTCGTCTTTGGTTTTAGGAAGAAATTTATTGCAGACATATCGATAGGCTCCCCGGTTATGTTATAACGGGATAGTTATTATTCGGCTAGCCAGATTGAAGCCTAACCCCCTGGATAAGTGAAAGACTAAGCCCAGGATAAGTGAGAAGTCTCTTCTTTCCATTCTCTTTCTGCTATTCAAGTACATTTTCTGAGTACTTTTGCCTGATCGTTTTTTCTTTAACATGAAAAGAGACATTTATGAGAACCTTTTATGTCAGAGTGTTTGTTCTATCAGAGTGTTTGGAAGTACTTGTGGTGTAAAATTCATTTGATTTATAAATGAATTCCGTAAGGATTTATACTTACAACGAAATTCTTTATTTAGAATTGTAAAATAGTATTAAGTCAATTATGTGATGCGTAAATATATTTATTGTAGGTATTCTTTTTTGTCCCTATTTTTTAGAGCTTTGTTTTTCAAACTTTGACACAAATATGTATTGCATCAATAGCACTAATCAATTTTAAAATTAAACTTAATTAATTAGTATTGATGATATATAACACAAATAAATAATTTGTGATTGTAAATGGTTAAGTATGTTTAGACTCCCTAAGGATGAATGAATAAATAACTCATAATTTGGACTTCTAATTTGAAGACGAAAAAGAAGGTTGTATTAAAGAATATGGAAAAGAAATTCTTAGTGAAGAAGCTTGGAAGAAGAATAAGTAGAATTAACTACATAGAGAATAAGAGTGATCAAAAGAATAAGAACGGTAAAAATAAAAAAAGATATTTTGCTCAAAGTCAAATAGTCAACGATGAAAATGTTATTCTCCAACATGATACAATAAGGAAGTAAATATCTTATTTCACAATAAAGAAAGTCACAACTGAATGAAACAACATACCAGCAACAATTATTGAACTTAAACAATTCAAAGGATGATAACAAACAAAGTTGAAAGAAGATTAAAATCAAATAAGCCATCACGAGCGAGCCAATGAGGAAGACAATGCAAGCCACGTACACGTCCTTCACTTAATAAAAATAATCCCATGCATTCCTCCTGCAAGATAATACAAGTGATGTTTGAATCTTACTGACAACCATCTACCTAATTGAGTGTATATATATCTCAAACTTTCGAAATAGATAGATATAAGTAGCTAGGGATTATAAATAAAATAAACAATGAAATAAACCTCATAAACGAATGAATTGACTCATCTGCTTCCTCTTCTTACCATCTTTCATGGACCGTATCATCACCACCTCTTTCACATTTCGATTTATTCCCAACTTGGAGCCTTTCTAGAATGTTCTTCAAGGCAGGGCAATCTTCTATCACAACTGTCTCTAGTTGTCGAAGTACTCCACCATCAACCATCACCCCTATTAAGTTCTTTAATTTTCTCAGTAGCAGCACTTTGAGGTGAGGAAAGCTGGCAAGCCAGGAGCAGTGTATACTATATCCCACATAGGATTTTTCACACAATTTGAGAATCTTTAATTTGGGTAATCTTCCCAATGTTTTCATCGGATCTTCTATTAACCTTGAGTTCCTGAGGGTGAGCTTGATGAGTTTTGGAGGGAATTCATCAGGGTTGGGCAACGTCTCGAGTTGTACGTTCAAACGCAAACAAACAAGATTCAGGTACCTTGACAGGTTTATTCTTCTCCACTCGAAATGGGGACAATCAAACTTTAGGATCTCAATTTTTGGCATCATACAAGTCGTACCTGATAGTGCTTCAATCATGGCATCCACGTAACGACCACTCACTTTCAATCTTCTTAAGTTCGGTAATTTGTTGAAAATCAATAACATCTCAGGCTCCCAAACTAAATAACTTATATCGAGGGTTTTGAGGTTCCGCAAACACACCTATGTTGGAGGTGATAATTCACCATTTATTCTTGCCAAATGTCTCAATTCTTCCATTTTCCAAATATGACTAGAACGAACATATACCCAACTTCCGATATGAATGCTTTGCAGATTTTTGAGTTTTTTGAAATGGGAACTGTCTGCATCTAGCCCATTCACTTCGAGGTAACTCAGTTGCCTCATTTTTCGTATTCTTTTTGGAACAAATTCCGTAATGCCACCAATAGCTACTTTCAGTACGCGTAAAAATCTATGTTCTCCAAAAATTATCCTACGATGTTGCTCTTCTAGTGGCTTGTAGATTCCAGCAAAGCATAGCAAAGCACGAAGCTTAGGCATTTGAGGATTCAGATCAATGTAATCATCAATACTACAGTGGTGGGTTGTAAGTCTTCATACTTTTATCACTGTATTAGGATCTAACTTTTCCAAGGTGTCCATAGTGTAAAAGAAGTTATTCTCCTAGGCCACATTAATGCAAAGGTTGTGCAGAAGATCATGGATACGACAACTTTTTAACCTGCCATCAAATCATCTTTTAACAACTTGAACCAAGTTCCTAGCTGCCAAGTCCTATAGGTATTCTTCCCCTACCTTCTCAACCTCCTGTGTGCCCTTAGCTCATATGAACTTCTCAGCCACCCACATATTAATTAAATGGGACACAGGAATTTCATAGTCTTCGGGGAAGACTCCCAAGTATAGAAAGCATGGTTTCAAATCACTTGGTAAATCCTTGTAGCTCAAAGCTAAAACTTCTGCACAATTGTCTTGCTTGTTATGGCCCATGCTCTTGTGTACAAGACTCCATTGTCATTCATTTCTTTCTCGTGCACGTAAGATTCCTGC
Organism: Ehretia macrophylla; assembly: GCA_037974665.1. Classification (NCBI taxonomy): domain Eukaryota; kingdom Viridiplantae; phylum Streptophyta; class Magnoliopsida; order Boraginales; family Ehretiaceae; genus Ehretia; species Ehretia macrophylla. Next base: position 70,213,329 of record CM075776.1, on the reverse strand, counting down.
TGTCACCACGATGGCTAGGGGCACACCACCATATTTTTCTGCTATTTTTCTGCCGATATCTTCCAGGTCTAGCAAATACTTGGTATCTCCTTCATGAGTCATGACCGATTTCCAGAAGAGTTTCAAACTATCTTCTGAATTTAAGGGTTCTAACTTATGAAGAGAGCTTTTTTCCTTCAAAATTGAATGCAATTCATGTTGCAAGTCCTCTAGCTGCATTTGCTGCTGATTTAGCTTCTCCACGACCCTTACTTGCTTGGCTATGCTTTGTAGGAGTTGTTTTACTTTTGGCACTTGGGATACATACAACATAGCTGAACAATCAAATCAGTCTTTGACACGATTGTAGATTCTTTTCGCGAGAGTCGTTTTTCCTACACCGGGCATACCAAACTATTAAGATCACACCATCGTGCTTACTCGGGCCAAGTAGTTTGGCCTTTAAGATATTTGCATTTTTGTCGCGGCCAATGATCTCTAGCTCATCAGCATGGAGGATTGTTCTTCTAGAAATCCCTTCATGAATGTTTCTTTCAAGGATTCCATCAGTCTCCCTGATGCCATAAGTTATCCGAGCACAATCAATATCCTCCACCCTTTTTTTGATCTTTTTAATTTCCATAGCAAACTTACGGGCATTGAGAGTAGAACCAAAAAGGTGAGCAACCTTCTTAAGCCAACGGAACCGCCCCTTCCCCTTAAATGATTGTAGTTGAGGCAAATATGTGTCTGAGAGATCCTTGACATCAAGAGCAAGCTCTGCAATATGCTTCATCAAGGTTGCCATTCTACGATCTCCAGCTTCCTTTTGTTGGGCATTTTCTAGATAGAATTGCATAAGATTTAACTCTCTTTGAAGCCAATCAATATCACTTTTCAACCAATACAAAAGTGAAACTTCTTGGACAATAAGATTACCGGCTATTTCAACAGTTTTGTTGATGAGTGGTGTGAGAATTAGTTCTGCTCCCATTTTTGTTTTAACTAGAAAGATATATCTCAAGATGCCCTTCTCAGTTTTAAGGATTATTTGATAGAGGTAAATGCAATGGGAGAATTTGGGCACATCAAAAAGCTCGTAGAGGTAAATGTATTCAAAGTCCAACGGCTTTCTTCTTCTTCTTCTTCTTTTATTATTATTTCCATCTCTGTTGAACAACTTGTCATTATTAATTTAAAGCCTCTACTTAACTCTTGTTATTGTTTATTTGATCCTTACTGAGTTATTCAAATTCCCCAAGTTTTGGAAATATTTTTAACCTTTTGACAACTCTACCAATACGAAAAACATTTGGTCCCCTCTCCCCTGTTTTTGTTTATATTTACATGAACAAAACACGCATTTTGCCTCGGACAAAAAAAAGGGAATGGCCGATTTAAAGATAAAGCATTTAATACTTTAAAATAGTTATATACTATCATAAGTCACAAAATTAAACTAAATCAAATTTTATCTTATTATGTGATATCGGCTATTTTGTAAATTTCACCATTTACTCATATAGTCCATTATCATATTTCCAATCTAATAACTAAAAATAAATAGTAGTAATGTGTGAATCAGATATAAGAATAAGAATGATATTGATTGATTGATTTATTTATTTTTGGGTAAATATCACGTTGTCCCCCTGAGTTATTCATATATATCACGCTACCCCCTGTATTCCAAAAACTATCATAAAACCCTCTGTGTTTTATAGAAAAAGACACTCCGCCCCTCTCCGTTAGCCTGTCGTCTGTTTTTCCATCCAACGTGATACCCACGCCCAATAGCCGCAATTAATAGTGGTTTTGGCTATATATAAAGTAGATAATTGACCAAAAAGCCCATCCAATTGGAATAAAAAGGGGATGCACCTTTTGTGGACATGAACTCATCCATTTCTTCATATTTTTTGCAGGTATGCTCTCTAACTTAGCACTTTGTCTTTCTTTCCTTTTTTTCCTAATCCCTTATTGTAATTTTAATTTTATACAATGTTAACGATTAAAAGCATTGAAGCAATAATTCTAATTGAATAGACTTCTCTGCGTTAATTCCTAATAGCATTATGTCTTTTTTTTTTTTTTCCTAATCCCGTATTTTATACAATGTCTTTTTTTTTTTCCTAATAGCATTATAGCATAAAGAAATGTTCAGTTAACTTTATTAGCTTCAATTTTACCCTTATTATATGTCTATAATTTGACAATATGTTTTGCATTTTTTGAAGAATGTCAACAGAGAGTAGTAGAACATAAAGATATGATTCACTCGACTTGCACTATGTAAATCGCCGGTGTCATTGTGGTCAATGGTGTAATATTAGATTAGTGTCAAAAGTTTCAAAAACGAGAGGTCGATTGTTCTACTGGTGCCCTACTTGTAGATCTTTTAAGGATTGGTGTGTCCCACGTACTGCAAGTTGGATATCGGGTGGGCCACATTTGCTTCCACCTGGAGATTTTGACGTAATGGAATGCGTTGAAGATGGGGAGGAAGTTAATTGTCCTATGAGGCAAGAGATCCCTAACGATGAGATTGTGAAGTTGAAGATGGTTCTAACTGCCTCTTATGCCTTTGTTTTGTCAATGGTCCTAGTCATTTTCATCTTGTTATTTAAATAAATGTTTACGTGTGTTGTAAAAGATATTATGTTTATGAAAATGTTTTGGTTTGTCAATGGTCCTGTGACACATTAAAATGGTGCAATTACCTGTGACACATTAAACCAAATATATGTGACACATATGTTAGCAAGTGGTGCAATTACCTGTGACACATTTAAAAAGATTCCAAATGAAAGCATAATAAAGGGACACATGTTAACATTCATAATAATGAGACCAATTACTCACAAAACCTGTCCAAAACAAGAGTTCAAGGTCACCGTACATGATAACATAAATCCATCCTAAGCATAAAGTTGTCCAGATACCTACCCAAAAACATCCAAAAGTAACTACATAATCCCCACATTAACATCATGTCCAAAAATCTATCAATGATAAACCTACCCAAAAATAACTATATAATCCCCATACTAACATCATGTCCAAAAATCTATCAATGATAAACCTACCCAAAAATAACTATATAATCCCCATATTAACATCATGTCCAAAAATCTATCAATGATAAACAGCCAAAAGTAATATGAAGTATGCATTGTTCAATTTTTCTGAAGTGGCTAATAACTCAACAAGGTATGAAAGGCCTCATTCTCTTCCTCAAATTTTCTGAATTGGCTCTTGTATCAACATAAGTAGAAGCAGCTGAGGATGCACCAGTTAATGCACTACTATCATTTTCTCGGCCTCTATCAACGCCATTGCCTTACCAATGCCACTGCCCCTCACAATCCCTTTCCCATGTACCCTGCCACCTCTATTTACTCTTGGGGGTAGTTGAGTATTTGCTGTAGATTCTTGAGTATTTGGACCCTATAGATGTAAAAAAAGAACACATTGTGTTATAACCCATACCTCTAAGCCATTCAAATGCAATCTCATTGCCCCTTACCTTAGGGTCAGCCTTTTCTATCTCTCTCATCCATTTTTCATGTTCTCTCAAATTCATAGTTGATGCCGCCTTCCAGAACAAATCTTTCAATTCTAAACTTTGGAACTTCTTCTTGAAGTTCTGATACATGTGCCTCAGGCAGAAACGATCGTGTGTCCTCGGATATTCTTTTTCAAACACCTCCATCAACCCTTTTTGTCTATCTGAAATGTATACCCATCCCTTTTCATCAAGGTCACCAATAACATTGTGCAATTCTCTCAAAAACCAAGACCATGACTCCTTGTTCTCAATAGGCACTACGGTCATAGTCAAAGGAAACATGTTGTCATTACCATCTCTTGCAATTGTAGTAAGTAACTGACTTCCATACGCAGATTTAAAAAAGCATCCATCTAGCCCGTTCATGGGCCTACAGCCAGTCAAGAAGTCATCTTTCATTGCAGCAAGGCAAAAGAACATTTTCTCAAATGTAGGAACTTGGACACTTATGTTCACAGTTAACAACAAAGTGCTCCCAAGATTATGCAACAACACTGTCGCATAATAATCTCGTACACTTGCATACTGCTCATCCAAATCTCCATGTATCAACTTCAATGCCACATTTTTAGCCCTTAAAGTTGTTTGAATCCCCACATTAACATCCAAATTATTCTTGATTAGCTTTACCACTTCAGATGCTGTTATAACTTCATTTAATCTCACGTTTTCCACAATCCTTTTCCCTAGATACTTGTACGTAGCATGTTTTTTCTCATGATGAACCCACAGTCATGCTCACCTCTCAATGTTTTCACCAGAAATAGAGGCCCACCTTGGACTGGTGAAGCATGCATCCTCCAATCACAACCGAATTCACATGTTACCGTAACTTTTCTCCTTTCATTTTTTTCGAAATGCAACACAATTCCATGTTTAACCGACCAGTCTCTAAGTACATCCCTAAATTGTTCAGCTGATTCAAAGGTCAACCCGACCACAAACTCAAAAATCTCCATGTTTGTTTGCTCATCAAATTCAGGGAATGCTTGTCTCTTACAGTCACCCACATCCTTCAAGTTCTCTTCTTCAACATCACTATACCAATCTGGTTCGGAAGATGCTTTTTTGCTTCCATCATAATCTCCATTAACTCTCCTTTTGAATTCAGTGAACTTCTGCCTATATTTGTTTCTCAACCTATTGTATTTTTCTCTGTTTTCTTCTCCCATATTATTGTCATCAAATATGTCATCATCACTTGAACCTTCAACATCTTCAAGCATCCAACTCGGTGTGTCAGACTCAGACTCGTACAGTATTCCGTCATCCATGTTCTCATCGTCATTTGGATTGTAGTCAGGGTCATCGAAATCTGTGTATTGCTCATTACATTCAGCAGACTACTTTTCATGCCCAACTGCTTCATTTTCTTCAATGTTACCAGCCTCTGAATGTTCTGCTGCATTTTCTTCACAATCTTCTGCATTTTCTTCACAATCTTCTACATTTTCTTGACAATCTTCTGCAATTTCATGTTGATCTGCATGTTGTTCTGCAATTTCCTCAGTATTTTCATCATTTTCTACAACTTCTGCTGGTTGGTTTTCATGTTCTTCAGACTGTTCCTCATGTCTAGCTGCATCATTGTCACCAATTGGGTTTGATCTTTCAATATGCCCTTGTTGTTCAGTTGGCCCTTCATACAGTATGATTTGGTTTGAGGCCACAATATGTCCCTGTGCATCTATAGTTGCAATAGGGTCTTCTATCTCTTGCATGTAAATCGTGGCACATAGCAAATGTTGAAAAGTATTATGAAATTGGTTAACAGTTTCATCATCATATATTTTCCTCAACCCATTTTGTAACGAATGACCTGGCCTTAAATAGAATACCTCAATACTTCTCTCATTGCTACCACCTATGTCCTCATATATATCATAAAATTTAAACAGATTTAGTCTATATAATTCCACAGTGGAAATAATCTCCATTTTACCCCCTACATATTTTAGGGTAGAATTGTTCACAAATCTACCCCTACCCATACAAAAATGTCAACACAACCCTCAACTATACCAAAACCACCATCATCCTCCATTCTGCATTTAAATACCAAACATAAAAAAAACTTTAGTCCATTTTCCAAACATAAAAAAAGCTTTACCCTCAACTCCACATGTAAGTAACTTTGGGAATCATATGATAAGTCAACAAACAGATCGTGCAATCGAAACGTGAAGTCTAAATTATAGTAATACATTTCTAATACAAATCTTCTTCAATCGAAATGTACTGCTTCTAGAAATTAATTCTTTCAAATCAGGAAGCACCAAAAGCAACAAATAAAAATTTAATTTTCTTTCTTTTTCCTATTCAAAAATCTAAACTCGTATCCTTTGGCTGGAATATATATAAGCCGAAGAGATAAAACCACAACTTATAACCCAGTTTCAAAAAAAATTCAATCTTTTATGAAACAATTAAGAAAACTACAACCTATGTCCATATATCAAATCACCTGGTCAAAAGTAACATTGAAAAGCCAGACAAGCAATACAACTGAACAAATAAACCCAATATTCGCACATTAACTTAATCGAAGCTTTAATTTACTTTTTTAGGGGACCGCATGTTTACACCCTAATTTTTGACAAATACCCAAATATGTATCTGACATTTTATACCCTATTTGTATGGGTTAACTATCGTTTTGAAATCCGACATTAGGGGACCGCATGTTTACAACATAAAACATTGAGGGACCACATGGTGTGTATTCAGTTTGCCGACAATACACACCTTTGTTGTCCATAAAAAATGCAATAATGGTGGACCACTACTGATTAAACAACAAAAAAATGCAAAACAAAAATAAACAGACCAACAATACACACATTCATACTCGTCGACACAAAAAAAATTAAGTGTGTACATACCTTAATCTACCTTAATATTGTAGTCTTCGACTAAACTATTATGGATTTACTCTCAGCCACGTGATTTAGAGTTGAGATTAGGAATTAGGGCTTTTATATCTCTTCGATTTGGTGTAGATAGGTTTAGGAAATTTTCTCTCTCTTCGAATCGTGTATAATAGGCTGAAGATTGTCTCTACTCTCTCTCTCTTATAAAGTATCTTAAATATAAGGGGTAAATCAATTAGTTCACCTAATATTTTAACGGTGTTAGTGAAAAATGAACGGAGGGAGGCGGTGTGGTTAGTTTCAAATAATACATGGGATTTTGTGATAGTTTTTAGAATACAGGGGGGTAGTGTGATATATATGAATAACACAGAGGGGCGGCGTGATATTTACCCTTTATTTTTTTGACGTAGAGATTGAATTGTTAGCTACTAGAGAAAATGACAACAAAACTAATTATTGTAACAAGTTGCTATTTAAGTACTCCACCTAATTAACTTTAGATAGTCTCGGAAACATTTTTTCAACCATCTTGGGGATATATTCCTCCTCTTTTGCAAAGGCTTTTGCAAGTTGACATTGAGCCAACAAGCATTGGCTGATTTCAGTTTACATGTTTCTGTTTCTTTTGCTGATTATTGAAATTCTAGTTTTAAATGACCACAAATGAAAAGTCTATAGCCATTAAGATCAGTATAGTCCATACTCAAAAGAAAAAAAAATTACAAAAAAAGAAGATAAAACCAGGGAAGGTGATTAACGATGGTACCGGCTTTCAAATTGATTGGTCATTTTGTTCATAGAGGTCAACTTCTACGACCAAAGTTTTTTTTTATTCTTTTGGTCAATTCCATCAACATCTGATGTGAACAGAATGGCAAACAAATGAATTTTTCTTCCTAAATATTACTATTATAAATACTATCAAATGATGGCATTCGTCCATTGATTTTACCTTTTTAATGTTATTTGAAGATAATTAAAGAGCACCTACCATTATAAAGGAAAAAAAAAAAAAAAGCAGTTCCCTAAATAAAGACAGTGCAGATGCACCTTCTGAGTTATAAGTCAATTCAATCTTGTTTAATTATTAGAGCAGTTATATTTTCTTAGACAGTCGTAAATATTTTTGAAGAGACTATAATTACTTAAATTAAGTACGGATCACTTTCTTATGGTCCTCCTAAAATATTCTTTTAATTATCTGAGTGATATATTCTTTAAAGTAAGAAATCTATAGTATTCCCTCATTGCCTTGGGAAAAGAATATTGTCTTGAGATATCTTTGTATGACAGCAAAACTAATTATTACATTATTGACATTGCTGGTAATCTTATTATTGAAGAAGCTTCTCGTTTGTATTAGTTGAAAAAAGACATTACACCCCACTCCACTGGACCTTTTGGAGAGAAATCGATATTTAATTGATGGAGAAAAGGTGCTAGCTTTTTCTCTTTCAATAACTTCCTATTTGTAGGAGCGTAGTAGACATGGGTTCAATTATTAGCTAGCCCGATCTTATTTGCCTTAGGACTGTGGACTAATATTAGGATTGTTCTAATAATTAATTAATTTAACCTCTCTTTTCTATTTAACTTGAACGATCTCTTCTGTGTTTAACCTATTAGGTTCATGACTAATTGCTAGTGAAATATTATTAATCAAATTAATATAAGGGTGAAGTGTACCAAACCCCCTTATACTTTAGCGAAAGTGCACAACACCTCCCTATAGTTCAAAAACTCCCTGAACTAGTCCTTATATTTTTTAAAAGTGCACAACACCCCCCTACAGTTATAAAATCCGTCATATTTAACGGATTTTGTAAAAAAGACGTAAATACCCTCATTTTTTTTTCATTTCTCTCTTTTGTTTTGTTTAGGCCAAAAAAAAAGTAATTTGGTCAATTCATATAATTATTTAATGAATAAATTCGTTAAAAATAAAAAAAAAATCTCACTTAACGAGTGTGAAATACACTTTCTGTTAAATTTAACTGATTTTTTAACGGTAGGGGGGTATTGTGCACTTTTGAAAAACTATAAGGACTAACTCAGGGAGTTTTTAAACTATAGGGGGGTGTTGTGCACTTTCGCTAAAGTACAAGGGGGGTTTGATGCACTTCACCCTTAATATAAATTAGAACTCTTCTATGAAGTTTTTATTTTCGTCTCTCTTATGGACTCTCTCGTGAAGATGTACGTATACTAACTTCTGTCGAGCATGTTGATTCACCCTCTCTAGAATGTGTCTATATCTGCAAGCTCTTCTTTTTTTATGGCTTTCCTCTTTTGCTTCTAGGTCTGAGTCGTTCTATTTTTCATTAGAAATTTACCCAAATGAAATTTATGCTTTAATTGACCACATTAGAGCTTTTCCAAAACAAAACAAAAAATATATATATATTTTGAGCTTACTATAGATGCTTGTTCAACTGTTATGGCTGCTTATTACAATAATTAAAGATGACTAAGCTGACTTATATCTAAGGAAAGTGCACCTGTATTGTCTTCATCTAGGGAGGTTGGCTTTTTCTTTCTTTATAATGATAGGTACCCTTTATTCTCAAGAATAGCGTTGAAAAGGTAAATCAACGAAGAAAAAAAGACTCTCTTTGGGATCGTCAAATAAAAGAAAGGCTTTGATGGAATATGTCGACCTCTATGAGCAAAATGACTAATCATTTTTGTTGATTTTTTTTTCCTGGATTTGGACTATTGTGATCTTAATGGCTATAGATTGAATTACACTTTTAAAAACCATGAAGAGAAAATGAAACTTAATTCTTTTTTCAGTATTCTTTTAACAATTGTGAAGAGAAAATTAAAATTCTTTTTTCATAATTCTTTTAACAACCTTGAAGAGAATATGAAACTTTTTTTTGTTTTGTTTTTTTGATTTAAAGGAGGTGTAAGTTGTTTACATCACTTAGGATGTTATAGACAAAACTTGATCTCGAGACCTATCGCATTTAAAGCGAATATCATATCAGTACGCCAAATGGCTACTGGTATGAAAATCTCATAGATGTGATGAACTTTTTTAAACTTTCCCTATTAGGTAGCAACCACTAACTATGATGGCGATGGGGAAAATCCAAAATTTATGTTCATTGGGTGCTAAAATTGTGTAATTTTATTACTCATATATAAATAATTAACTTTTTTCAGTTGGGGCTAAATTATTTTTTAAATTAAAACTACTTTTGTAACACACACGTTTTAAAAAAATTGGGTTCTCCACTCATGCAAATATAGTTCTGCAATTGGATGGCTTTATGATTTTAGCGTACTTTGCTATTCAATCAAAGGATTTAAACGTGTTGTTTGGTTTAAGCTTCTTTTTCACTCTAGAAACCAGCATGATTCATTGAATTTGTTATTAGCTTTGCATCGTAAAATTTCAATAGTTGTTTTTTTTTCTATTTTTTATGTATCGTCTGAATAATTGTGATATTGTTGTAAAATATGATATTTCATTTTGTATCATGTTGTAGAATCACATTTTCATCACCAAAATTGGTTTTCTTACATTTGTTTTTTTGAGCAAAATATCTTTCTCTGACCAAAGTTTACATTTCTCTATTCGAAACTCTAATGGTACTGATGTTTTTATTACTTTTGTTTATGGTCAGAATGATAGTTCAAATCGCAGGAGACTTTGGAATACTTTGGCTCAAATCCAGTCTACTATCCAATCTAAACCATGGTGTGTGATTGGTGGCTTCAATAAGATTGTTCACTCTGAAGACAGATTGAGATGTTGTTCCTTGCCTAATAGTGTTGTTGAGTTCGCTGAGACCATCGAAGCTGCTGGTCTTCATGAGCTCCATAGTTTTGGACCCCACTTTACGTGGAGCAGCAAGGGTTCCGATGAAGGTTTTCGAGCTTCGAAGTTGGACCGTGCCCTGGTGAATGATTTTTGGCTTGATTCCTTTCTGAATTCACACCTTGCTATTGGTAATCCGGGAGTCTCGGACCCTACCCCACTGATCTTAGCTATTCTTCCTCCCTGCTCTAGGAAGATTAAGCCATTTAAGTTCTTTAATTTGTGGGCTAGCCATGACAGATTCAAAGAGGTTGTGTCTAAAGCCTGGAATTCTCCTTTTACTGGCACCCCGATGTATCGTTTATATCAGAAGCAGAAAGTAGTTAAAAAGGCCCTCAAAAAATTCAACGAGGATTACTTTGCGAATCCATCTAAAAGAATTATTGGTATTTCTGATAAACTCAAGCATGTTTAGTTTAGTATCTTGAATGGTGACTCATGCCTTGCTAGACGGGTGGAAGAACAGTCTCTACTCAAGGAGTTGGAGTTCTTTTCTAATGTTGAAGAAAGTATTGCTAGGCAAAAATCTCAGGCACAGTGGCTTCAGGAGGGAGATTCTGACTCGGCTTTTCACAAGATGGTCAAGGGCAGAGTTACCAGAAATTCGATTTCGAAGTTGCAGATGGATGATGGCTCCTGGATCACGGATGGGGTGAAGTTAAGGATGCCATTGTTGATTGTTATTTTCATCTTTTAGGTTCTCCAAGTGATGCCTCTGATCCTGTGTTTCCGGAGGACCTTGCACCTCTGATTGAAAATTTTCTCTCGAAGGACGACAAATTCCTTCTTTCAAAACTTGTTTCATGGCATGAGATCAAGAAAGTTGTTTTCTCTATTAATGTAAGTAAAAGCCCAGGTCCCGATGGTTTCATTGCTTATTTTTACCAGGTCATGTGGGATGTTGTGGGTATTGACTTTTGTAGAACAGTCCAATCTTTTTTCAGAGAAGGGAAACTTCTCAAAGCTGTTGATGCTACTGCTATTATTCTTGTCCCAAAAAAGAAGAATCCTAGCAGAATTATGTAGTACAGGCCCATTGATTGCTGCAATACAGTTTACGAATGCATTACTAAAATTCTTTCTAACAGGATGAAGCCTCTGTTGGGTAAGCTTGTGTCCCTTAATCAATCGGCTTTTATTAAGGGGAGACAAATTGCAGATAATATTATGGTTGCTCAAGAAGTGGTGAGAAATTATGGGAAAAAAAAAACCTTTCTCCTATACGTTCGCTTAAGATTGACCTTCTGAAAGCCTTTGATTCAGTCAGATGGGACTTCATTCTTTGTGTTCTTAGAGCAATGAAGTTTCCAGTTTACTTTGTTAATCTCATTGGAGTTTGTATTTCTTCGCCCAGTTATTCTATCGTTGTGAATGGCGAGCTTGTGGGTTTCTTCAAGGAAGGGAAAGGTTTGAGGCAAGGGGATCCTATCTCACCATACATTTTCGTTATTGGGATGGAAATTCTCTCATGCATTCTATCCAAACTTGGATTGAAGAAGGGATTTTCTTTCCACCCAAAATGTAACAAATTGAAATTGAACCATCTCATGTTCGCAGATGATTTACTTATTTTCTCCAAGGCTGATGGTAAGTCCATTTCCTCCATTTTTGAGTCTCTGAAGCTGTTTTCTCGGATGTCGGGGCTGAGGATGAACCCGAGTAAAAGCTCCATTTTCTTTGCGGGCTGTTCTAACCAGGTCAAAAGTCACATTCTTCAGCTGATTAACTTTAATGAAGGTTCTTTCCCTATCAATTATCTGGGTCTCCCTTTGATTTCTGGTAGATTGTCCATGAATGCTTGTAAAGATCTTGTTGACAAGGTTCTAAGCAGAATCAATCACTGGGCTTCTAGAACTCTTTCCTTTGCAGACAGATTCAACTTATTAAGTCTGTACTGATGGGTATTCAATACTATTGGTCTAGCATCCGGCTCCTTCCATCAGGGACACTCAAAGCTATTGAACAATGTTTTGCACGCTTTCTTTGGAATGGGGATGCAGCCTGTCATGCTCGAGCTAAGGTTGCCTGGATTTCAGTTGCTAAGCCTTATGAAGAAGGTGGAGTAGGTATTCGTTGCCTTGAGGATTTGAATTTTGCCCTTCTCTTAAAACAGGTATGGTCTCTCTTTCAAGATACTAAATCCATTTGGCTTGTTTGGGTTAAGTCGAACCTCTTAAAAGGTAGGAGATTCTGGGATATTAATCTGCCCGCTAACGCTGCGTGGGGTTGGAGAAAATTGTTGAATATTAGAGATTTTGCTAGACCTCTTACCCGTGTTAAGGTGGGAAATGGCCTCAACACGCTGTTCTGGAAAGACTTCTGGAATAATGATGGTATCCTTGTCGATAGTTTTGCAGATGTGTCTCCTCATGAGGTTGGGATTAGGCTGGACATGTCAATTGCTGATGTCTTTAATCTGCCTAGGATTTTTGATCCTGAGAATAGTTTTGATTCCTGTGTTGCTCTTGCTCAAGCTCAGTGCTCTGGTGATACTAGGAGAGAGAGGCTTGTTTGGTGGCCGAGTCCAATGATAACTTTAATCTTTGGCATACTTGGGATGTTATTCGTGAGAGGGAGAATTTAGTTGACTGGCATCATCTTATTTGGTTTGATCGTCGAGTTCCAAGTCAATCCTTTATTTCGTGGCTTGCTCAGCTGGACCGCTTAGCTACTAATAACAAATTGAACATTTGGGGTCTTCTTGCGAATTCGGTCTGTCTTCTTTGCGGAAAGGATATCGAATCGAGGGACCACCTCTTTTTCTCCTGCAAGTACTCCAAGGCAATTTGGTTAAAGGGGCTGAGCTGCCCGTGTTTTTCATATCTTCCTTGTGACTGGAATTTGGTGGTTGATTGGCTGACCGGAATTTGTCGTGGTAAGGACCTTCAACCACTCGTGCTTAAACTTCTCTTCTCGGCTACTATTTATGATGTTTGGCTTGAACGTAATAAGAGATTGCATGACCAACCAAGCCTCGTTGCCGACGATGTTTTCAAGAGGATTAGTTTCGTTATCCAAAATAGAACGCGAAACGTTCATAAATTTAGGAAAATGCACATAAACATTCAAATATGTAATTTTTGGAATCTTGATGGCAATCAACTAGCAAATGTTTAGATGTGGGTGATGCCTTGTTTTGGATTTGGTTTTGTATCATGTTATAGTTTGTTGAGCTTAATGGAATCACTTGCTTAATTAGCAAAAAAAAAAAAAAATCTTTCATCAAAGGAATTTTGTCAATGGGTCCTGATTTGGATCCTCTCAATTAAAGGATAAAGGGAGGATCTCCAATTACCTTTGAGAAATGTGACACATCACTTCTATTAAAAATCAATTATCAATTTGCTCAATGTCAATAATCACTTATATGTATAATTTCTTTTTTAATGTAAATGATTTGTGAGTTGGTGTCAAATCTGCCCTTTAATTTTAAGTAAAGATGATATATCAACACTTTTCTAAAAAATAATTAAAAAATCCTCTAATTACTTCTTAATTGGAGATGATCCAAATCGAGTAATGGTCTATTATAAATTTATATAAAGCTCCTTTACTGAAAATGGAGAGAATAACCATCATGGTAAGTAAACTGATTACACAATAGATAAGATAAGCCCGCAAAGCTTCAAATATATTATTTCTTCTAGTCAAATATCTGACCAAAGGAACTATTGTTCTTAACGTATGTATATATTGCATTCACATTCTTTAGTTGATTTATCATAGTTAGTCTCTTACTATAGTTAGCATAGCTTGGAGCCCAAGTAGTCTTACATCTATATAAGGTCCCATGTACATTGTAATTCATACAACACTTTCTCTGTAATAAAATATGTCAGTCTTTCTCTCATTCATAGAATCTTTATTCTATTTCAACATGGTATCAGAGCTACCATCCTGGTAGCCTGTGACACTGTCATCGTTTTATCTCTATCCTTATATCGCAATAAAACATCATAAATTGGTCTCTTTTGGGATTTTTAGATTTTTTTTATTTCATCTCCTTGGGCCACGCGGCACACCTTCTCGTAGTACTCGTCGAGACGATTCCGACGATGCCAAGATCGTCAACAAACTCCTCCGAACGCGCCTGTAATCACAGGTCAAAGTTTCAGCACTGTTTGACCTCTTCAGCAATTTTCAGTCAGCCAAACAGGGCCTTGCTGACATCATCCAGCAGCAGCGCTGACATCAGCCCTAGCCATCTCAATATCCAGCTATTGCCACATCAACATCCAATTAGCGCCACATCACCATACACGTCAGCATCCAGTCAGCACCACATCAGTGTTCTTGCCACGTTATCACAGCCCCAAAAAAAAATGGGCAGACCCTTCCTAAGGTTTTTCGACGTCTTGAGTCAATTTTTGTCATCCGTTTCTTTAAATTATCACTCTAAATATCATTTTTAACTCTACAATAAAGCGTGTTGATGTCTTAATGAACAATCCAACATCTCACTTATCCTCTCAACAAGAGTGTAAGTACTGTCATCTTTTTGGTTACTTCCTCTTGCACTGTCCTACTCGAACGTGTTCCGTTTCCGAGAAAATTCATCCCAATCATTACCTACATGAGTGCTCTCGGAATCCCAACATAAATTCTCAAAGACATCGACCAAATGATGGTTCCTTCAAGGCTTAGAGTACGTCAGGCACCTCTCTTGATCCTCTTTCCTCATCTTTATCAGTTGCAAGCCTCTGACACCTCCTTAAACAGGTTTTATCCAAGTCTAGTCATTCTTCTTCTACTGCTCTCTCCACCACACTCGATAAGTCTTCCTGGTTCTTCGATACTGCTTACTCTAACCATATGACTTCTGATTCTTCTTGTTTAACCAATAAAGTCATCAATTCTTTTGCACCTTCTATTTATACTGCTGACAGTACATCCATGCCCGTAAGTCATATCGGTTCTGTATCTACATCTCATGCTTCATTTCCAGATACTTATCTTGTTCCTAAACTCACCCTTAACCTTATCTCTGTCGGTCAATTATGTGAACTTGGTCTCACAGTCACTTTCTCTGCTTCTGGTTGTCATGTGCAGGACCCTTAGACAGGACAAACTCTTGGGATAGGCCGCAAGGTTGGACGACTCTTTGAGTTTGTTAGCCTGCCCCTTCCTGCTTACCTAAGTACTGCTGTATTAGTCACCACCTCATCAAATTCTCCCTCTCTTCACTTATGGCATTCTAGATTAGGTTATGCCTCTTTAGGAAAATTGCAATCCTTATTATCTAGTGGTGTATTAGGCAAACCTTCTATGCTCTCTTTTGATTGCCTATCATGTCTTCTTGGGAAACAACCTGCTCTACGTTTCAATCAAAGTGACTCTTCATCTACTGCATGTTTTGACTTGGTCTACTCTGATATCCGGGGTCCTTCTCCTACATCCACCATGGGAGGTTCTCGGTACTTTGTAATATTTGTTGATGACTTTTCAAGATTTACTTGGATATACCTTATGCATAGTAGGTCTGAATTGTCTTGCATCTATTCTGAATTTACTGCCATGCTTTTTACTCATTTCAAACAACGAATTAAGATTCTTCGTATAGATAATGCCATGGAATATAAAGAGTCAACCTTTATTTCCCTTCTCCGTCAACATAGAACTATTCACACCGCTCTTGCCCTCATACATCTTCACAAAACGGGTGTGCAGAATGAAAACATCGCTATATTCTTGACATCACTCGCAACTTTCTTATCTCTGCCTCATGCCCTGAGCGCTTTTGGGGAAAGGTTGCGCTTACTGCTGTTTACATTATAAATCATTTGCCTTCTCCCATTCTCAATAATTGTACTCCTTATGAACCTCTTTATGGTCATCCACCCGACTATGGTCACTTCGTGTCTTCGGTTGTGCATGTGTTGTCTCACTTCCTCCCCAGGAACGTACCAAACTGAAACCACGAGCCCGTTTATGCTGTTTCTTAGGGTATGGTATCGAACACAAGGGGTATCGATGTTGGGATCCATTATCAAAACATCTTCGGGTTTCTCGTCATGTGATTTTTTGGGAAAATAAGATGTTTTCCTCTCTCTCACCATTCTCTCTTTCTCATGCTGTCTCTAACCCATATTTCACAGATCCTTCCATTTTCTTATTTCCTGATGATGACAGTGACACAGGTACATTTATAGGTCCTGACTCCACGCTTGCCGTGGCCCTTCCTGAGGAGACTGTCCCACCTGATGAGTCTGTGCTCGATGACGAGACTTCTTCTACTGCTTCACCCTCTATCTCTACTGAGTCATCTCTCCGTCGACCCATCAGAGTAAGATCAATTCCTTCTCATTTTCTTGATTATCACTGCTTTTCCACTATTCTTTCACTCCATGAGCCTCAATCTTATCATGAGGCTAGTTTTGACCCTCTATGGCATCAAGCTATGACAAATGAATTACACGCCTTGGAAGCCAAGCATACCTGGGATTTGGTCGATCTTCCTCCAGGGAAGAATGCTATAGGATGCAAATGGGTATACAAGATCAAGACTTGATCTGATGGTTCTATAGAGCGATACAAGGCTCGGTTGGTGACAAAAGGTTTTACTCAGGAGTATGGCATTGACTCTAAGGAGACCTTTGCCCCTGTTGCTCGTCTTACTTATGTTCGCACACTTATTGCAGTTGCTGCAGTCAGACAGTGGAAGTTATTTCAGATGGACATTAAAAATGCCTTCCTTAATGGTGATCTTATAGAAGAAGTATTTATGAAGCCTCTTCCAGGCTACCATCATCCGCCTCACAAGGTGTGTCGACTTCTTCGTGATCTTTATGGTCTCAAGCGCTCCACGTGCTTGGTTTTCTAAATTCAGTTCGGTTATTACTGATTTCAGCTTCACTCTGAGTAATCATGATTCTGCACTGTTTATTCGGCGTTCTAATTCTGGTATTCTTCTCTTGCTCTTATATGTGGATGATATGATTATCACTGGGGATGACTTAGCGGGTATTTCTGATCTCAAGTAGTTTCTCAGCCATCACTTTGAGATGAAAGATCTTGGTCATTTGAGTTACTTTCTCAGCATTGAAGTCTTCTCTGATTCGGCTGGCTACTATCTTTCTCAGGCCAAGTATTCTTCTGATCTTTTAGCTCGTATTGGCCTTACTAATAGCAAGATGCATCCACCCCTCTTGATGCTAATGTCCGCCTTACCCCATTGGATGGGACACCACTTTCAAATGCATCTTTGTATCGCCAACTGGTTGGCAGTCTTATCTATCTAACTGTGACTCATCCTGACATTGTCTATGTTGTTCACCTAGTTAGCCAGTTCATGTCTGCTCCTCGTACCAAACACTATGCTGCAGTTCTCCGGATACTTCGTTATATTAAGGGCACCTTATTTCATGGACTCTTCTTTTCTACCAGCTCATCATTAACTTTGCATGGCTACTCAGATGCAAATTGGGCTGGAGATCCTACTGATCGGCGTTCTGTGACTGGATACTGTTTCCTCCTTGGTGATTCTCTTCTTTGTTAGCGCAGCAAGAAACAGAATGTTGTTGCTCACTCGAGTACTGAAGCCGAGTATCGTGCACTTGCCGATACTACTCAAGAGGTTATCTGGCTTCGTTGGCTCCTCGCTGACATGGGTGTCTCTCTACCTCCTAGCACCACTCTATATTGCGATAATCAGAGTGTCATTCAAATTGTTCACAATGATGTCTTTCATGAGCGCACTCGTCATATTGAATGTGACTACCACTTCATTCGCCAACATGTGGTTAATGGTACTACAAAACTTCAGTTCACTCCTTCCGCTAATCAGCTTGCGGATCTCTTCACCAAGGCTCACCCACCAGGGCGTCTCCAAGAATTAATTTCCAAACTCAAGCTCGTGTCATTCGCACCACCTTGAGTTTGAGGGGGGGTGTTAACGTATGTATATATTGCATTCACATTCTCTAGTTGTTTTACCATAGTTAGTCTCTTACCATAGTTAGCATAGCTTAGACTCCAAGTAGTCTTACATCTATATAAGGTCCTATGTACATTGTAATTCATACAACACTTTCTCTCTAATAAAATCTTTCAGTCTTTCTCTCATTCATGGAATCTCTATTCTATTTCAACAATTGCCTTCGTAAAGCTCTTATGTAGTCAAGGATGTTTTTTTTATCTTATTTATATTTTTCACAAATAATGGTATAGTCTCGTTCACTTCAGGGGCGGAGGGACAATAGGGCAGTGGGGGCTGCAACCCCCACTGATCCTGTGAATTTTTTTATACGTATATATAATTTTGAGTAAAAAAATAAGTCAGAACGTTTAATTAATTTTAGTTTTCAAAATTATTTAATTTTTATAAATTTTAAGAATTTAATTTACTTATTTTTCATTCAAGATTTTACGAATCAACAACAAATAAAAGACAAAAAAGTTAAACTAAAAAGAAAAAAGAAATTATAGTCAACCTCTTATTTTTTTGCGGTCAGAATTGCATTTCAACTTGACAAGACAACCCAATACCCATTACTACTCTTTTTTACCAATTACCATTTACCAAAACCATGGATTCTTCATGGTTGGACCATCAGGTAAGGAAAAGTGGAAAACCGTGGATGCTTGCCTGCTTGGACCATTAGGTAAGGAATGTGCTAGTTTACTTATTTTTTTCCCCTTGTTAGATACTAGTTTGATCAAGTAAATATTAAAGCTTTATGTAATCTACATTTTAGCCAAGAGAAATCAAGATTCAAGAGCAAATGCAAGTGAGATAGGTGCTTCCCTTTTTCAATCTTCAATCTTCACATTCCAAATATTTGTGTAGTCTAAGCTTTCAAGGTACTTTAATCTACATTGATAATTTATATTCTTTATTAATTCTTATCTAAGTTAGTTTATAGTTTATTTGTTAATTTTTAACCTATTTCATAAGTCACAACTATTAGATTGTGTTCTATTAAATGATTATTTCTTCATGAATCATGTTTGATTTCATATATGAATATGGTGATTGGTGCATATTTGATTTTTTTTTGTATACATTAGATTGGCATTATTGACAATATATGTTTAATTAAAATTTTTGTTAATACGTAATTATGATTTTTTTATTCAATAAGTAAGTAAGTAAATAAGACTTATTTATTATTCATTAGATGGAAAGATATTTCAAAAGGAAGATCATTGTAGAAGAAGGTGCTACTAGTGAAGGGGTTTGTATCGAATCCACTAATGATTTGCAAAACTCTACTTGTTGAAAGGTCCTTCAGATCCCAGGTTAAGGAAACAAATATCAGATTTTCATCCTAATGAGCAGGATAATATTCGAAGAGCCTACTTGTTGAAAGGTCCATTCCAACCTCATGACCTTAATTTTCCGAAAAGGAAATTTGGTAATCAATGGCGCCGCTTTTCGACAAATTGGTACAAGAACTACAAAAATTGGTTGGAGTATAGTATTGTGAAGGATGCAGTTTTTTGTTTGTGTTGTTATCTTTATAGACCTGATTTTATAGAGCAACCAGGGGGTGATTGCTTTGTTATAGAAGGATTTACAAATTGGAAAAAGAGAGAAAGGCTTGATGTTCATGTTGGGAATGTTAGTAGTGCTCACAATGAAGCTTTTAGAAAGTGCGGAAATTTGATGAAACAAAGTCATCACATTGAGAGTGTATTTGTTAAACAATGTGATCAAGCTCGAAAGGATTATCATATTCGTCTAAATGCATCAGTGGATTGTATTACTTTTTTTCTACTTCAAGGATTGGTCTTTCGTGGACATGATGAGTCTGAGAAATCAAACAATCAAGGAAACTTTCTTGAGCTTCTACACTTTGCAGCCGATCATGACAAGGAAATAGAAAATGTAGTTTTGGACAATGCTCCCAGAAATATCAAGGTTACATCACTTGATATACAAAAAGAAATTGCAAATTCTTTGGCTAGTGAAACCACTAGTGTCATCATCAATGATCTTGGAGATAAATTGTTTGCTATTATGGTAGATGAGTCGCGAGATGTATCAATGAAAGAACAAATGGCACTTGCTCTTCGCTATGTGGACAACCATGGAAGTGTTATTGAGCATTTTCTTGGAATAACACATGTCAAAGATACCACAGCTTTAACACTCAAAAGTACTATTGAAGCTTTATTATCAAGACATGGATTGAGCATATCACGTGTGCGTGGTCAAGGATATGATGGAGCCAGTAATATGAAAGGTGAGTTCAATGGTTTAAAAACGTTGATTATGAAAGAAAATGGGTCGGCTTATTATATTCATTGTTTTGCTCATCAACTTCAATTAGTACTTGTTGTCGTGGCCAATAAACATGCTCAAATATATTCCTTTTTCAATACTACTTCAACTTTGATAAATGTTGTTGGGGGCTCATGCAAAAGATTTGAAATTCTTAAAGAGAAACAACTTGATAATGTTATTGAAGAATTAACAAGAGGGGAAATTCTAAGTGGCCGAGGTTTGCTTCAAGAAACTAGCCTCCAAAGAGCCGGTGATACACGTTGGGGTTCACATTATGGCACATTGATGAGATTGATTGTAATGTTTGGTTCCGTAATTGATGTTCTTGAATTTATTGTGGAGGACGGTACAAGTGCGCAACAAATAGGTCAAGCATATCGTCTTCGTAGTTGTATACAATCATTTGAATTTGTATTCATCCTACATTTAATGAAAAATATTTTGGGGATTACGAATGAGTTGTCTCAAGCATTGCAGAGGAAAGATCAAGACATAGTTAATGCTATGAATTTGGTTAAAATGTCCAAGCAACGTTTGCAAAAAATGAGGGATAATGGGTGGAATTCTTTGCTTGAAGAGGTTTCTTCATTTTGTGAAAAAAAAAATGAAATTAGGATTCTACATATGGATGACATTTTCACAATTGAAGGTCGGCGTAATGCTCCTCAAATACAAAATTTGCATCATTATCGAGTTGAGCTCTTTTGTTCACAGTTATTGATATGCAACTTCAAGAACTTAATCATCGTTTCAATGAGGTAAATATAGAGTTGCTTCTTTGTGTTGCATGCTTGAATCCTGCTGATTCTTTTTCTGCATTTGATAAACGAAAGTTGATTCGTCTTGCTGAACTTTATCATTATGACTTCTCAGAAGTGAAGCGTCTTGCACTTGACAATTAACTTGAGACTTTTATTGTTGACATAAAATCTGACATCGAATTCTTGAAACTTAAAGGGATTGGAGATCTTGCAAAGAAAATGGTGGAAACAAAAAAGAATATCGTGTATCCCTTAGTTTATATGCTTTTAACCTTGGCTTTGACATTACCCATTGCTACAGCTACAGTTGAAAATGCATTTTCTTCAATGAATATTGTGAAAAGTCAACTGCGGAATCGAATGGCAGATTCTTGGATGAATGATTGTATGTTAACATATATCGAGAAAGATGTACTTCGAAGTGTTGGTAGAGAAAAAGTTCTGCAACGCTTTCAAAATATGAAACTCGTAGAGAGCAGTTGTAGTCATGAAAAATATTATTTTTGTAAAGAGAATTATGACATGTATATAACTATTTTAATTTTGAACTTTTTATTATATATCATTTTATTATTATATGTTGTTTATTAAAAATTATTCGCATAGTTTCAACTTGCTAAATTGTCTGCTATAGCCCCCACTGAAGAAAATTCCTAACTCTGCCCCTGGAACAAAAGAATATTCCGTAAAGACTACAAAGAAATTGATCTGTGCTTGTTCAACTGTTCTGGCTGGTTAAGGAAAAACAACAGTTCCAATAATTAAATACTTTTTTGTGTGTGGAAGGTGCACCTACATTGTCTTCATCTAGGGAGGTGTCATTTTTCTTTCTCTATAATGGTAGGTGCCCTGTGATATTATTTTAGAAAAATAATTCACTACTTTGTTATTCTATTCACATCAAGATTTTGATAGAATTGATCAAAAACATAAATAAATAAAAATAAATAAATAAAGAATCTTTTTGGGTCATCAAATTAAAGAAAGGTTTTGATGGAAGAATGTCAACCTTTATGAACAAAATGACCAATCATTATTTTTTTTTGGGGTTTGGACTATAGTGTAATGGCTACAGCTGAAGGGAAGTGCAACTCAATTCTTTTTTCATAATTTTTTTAACAACCGTGAAGAGAATATGAAACTTAATTCTTTTTCCTTTATTTCTTTTATATCTTGTTCAATAAATCTTGTAGAAGAAAGAAACTTTTTTTTAACCTTCCCTACTATAGTAGGTAAGAACTGCTAGTGCAATAATGATTCTCTTCTAACTTGTGCTTTAGTATAATGGCTGCCGAACAGATCTAGATTTTATGTTCAATGAGTGCTAAAATATCACAATTTAAAATTCATATATAAAAATTTTGTCACAGTTGGAAAAAATTACTTTTTTAACATAAAAATATTTTAAAACTTTTCAAAAAAATAAAAAAATTAAATTGGGTTCCACACTCATGCAAATATAGCACGACCCGTGGCTAGTTGTATGATTTAAAGGGTATAAATCATTTTGGTCCATGAAGTTTGACATAAAGACCAAATCGATCTCTCAAATTTGGGAAAAGACCAAAGAGGTTCTTTCATAATAATATCTTTATAGTACATTTTACTATTGTTCTCATTTTTTAAATAAATATAATTTTTTCCGCAATCTTCTTAATTTTGGAGGTGTTAATGTTTCTTGTTGGGGTATATCTAAGTATTGAGAATCATTATAGAAGAATCTAATATCTTTTTACTTAGGGGATGTATTAGTTAATTTTTTAACATGTTTGATCCATTATTACCATAATTGGAAAATTTAGCTTAAAAATAAAAATAAAAAAGGGCAAACCAAATTGTCATGCATTAGACTATTGTTTATGTTTATAGTAACAGCAACGAAAAAACTTAGTTTGATAGTAATTGTGTTCATGACAAGGTAATTAAAACAATGCAACTTGAATTATAGTCTTACAATACTACAATAATGTTAATGTTTTGATTGGATTATGATTTTTTTAGTAGAATATGCAGAAATAATCAAATAATATAATAGTATTTGAAATTGATGATTACTATCCATGCGTATTAATAATTTTCATGTAGAGTGGAGAGAACATGTACATAGATTGATGACTATAAATATATTAATTAGAACAAATTTCACTAGTAGTTCCTAATCTCAAATAAATCAAGTGCCAGTCTTCGCTATAGTAAATAAAAGTAAAATGTGAGAAAAATGATTTGTCAATATCATGTACATGGTTAAAGTTTTATTAGATCAATAACATAAGGACTTCTCGTATTACTCAACATTAGGATAGTTTTGCTCTTACCAAATAATAGTAATAATCACTATCAACAAAAAACTAAAAAAAAAAAAAAGATTGTCAACATAAAGAATCAGGTACAAATAAAAATCAACTGTGTTACAAGAATTAAGTGCATTGCACAAATTTTTCTTTAGTTTTAGGACAACCAATAACCCTTTAAAGTAAAAACTAATTTGATGGTCAAAATAGTTTAATTGCTCCTAGAATATTTTGCCCAAGAGAATTTGATGCATCTCTCTCCTATGAGATAATTAAAAGATACGCACTCTTTCAAGGGTGATTACTTCTAGACAAACCTCCTGACTGTCTTTGCACCCCTACCTCCTTTATCACTGAACAGTCATTTTAAGGCCTTAACTGGTGATCCGGACTGTTTCCCTCTCGACAATAATGCTTATCCCCCATCGTCTCATCCCTTGTTATTTTGAAATCATATCTAATATTCAGAATTTGCCTCGATTTAGTACCAACCGCTCTCGCAGCCCGCACCAAAACAGTGCTTTTTCAATAACCCTCTAATTAAGGAGGATCCAAATCCTTGTTTTAAATCCTCTGCACCCTTCTACCACCTAATTTTCCATTACTTGTTCTCCTATCCCTCTGCAGACACAGAGATCTTATTTCTTAACAGGAATAGAAGAAAACATGCAGAAAATTAAACTAAGACAGGCAAGAAGATATGAAATTGAACAATATACAAAGGAGTTGCCTCTGTACATATACAGCTAGCCAGTAAAGGATGAGAAACTGTATGCCACCAAACATTACTCAAGAGGTGGAACAAGCATCCTTTCAAAACCCATGAACTCAGTTGCAAATTCCTCGTCATTCTTACTCAACATATCTCTCAAGCTGTAGTCACTGTTTCTGCCCTTCAGCACCCAATATCTAGGCTTTATTTTCTTCTCCAACGAGTAACTGAAGTACCTCGGGTAGTCGACCACGTCAATTAGTGGCTTCTCCATTACGTTCACCAGAAATTCTACTTTAGGTTTCAAAACTTCTTCAATGTTGTACCCCAATAATGGCGAGAATCTTCGAACCATGGATCCTATATCCCTCTTAGATAGCCCAATCTTCATCAAATACTTCATTCTGCCCAAGACATAAATTTGTTAGCAAGAACATAATTAGCATTCAATCTCCTAATGATTTGACACTCAAAGCCAATATAAATATATTGAAAAACTAAGATATTACCTAGGACGTAGAGCTTTGTTTACATCACACACCAAAAACTCCGGGTATTTTCTAATAACCCTGGGAAGATGACTTCTTGAAATCCCAATACCCAAGAGGAAATCAAGCTTCTTCTTGAGGGTTTTATCTATACTTGTTGCAAAAATTTCAGGGCAACGACCAAGTATCCTACCGATTGTTAGTTCATCAAGTCCCAAATCTTGAAGAAAATCTACCACCTGGACATAGAGGTATGAGTATTGTCAAGACAAGAGAGAAGTACCCTAATACCAGGAAAATGATTCAAATACTGAGTCACCAGGTTCAGAATCGAAGTTAGGTCCTCTGCATATATCACTATTATCTTAACTCGTAAAACATTCCACATAGATACTGCAAGGATTCTCCTGGAATGATATAAAAAGTAAAGTCACCGCCAACCTGAAGAAAATCCTGAGGTCGTTGCGACAATAGCTGAGGACTCCTACTGACAATCTGGCCTAATATCTTGCTTCTAACACCTAAGCCATTAAATTGTTTGACCATCAACATCACCTTGTCAATGGAAGAACCTAAAATATGTGGCCGTTTCTTGATTGCACGAGCAACACTATCTTCTGGTACCTGCTAAGAATATAGATTCTCACTGCTGTGATATTGAGAGAAATGCTGTTCAACCAGATTATACACTACAAACACACAGAATTTACACAAGATGCTCAATCTCTTTTTTCTTTTCTTTTCTTTTCTTTTTTTTATTTAACAGTTGCCATTAACAAGAAGATATAAAAGAACCAATAGTCTAACAGAAATTAAATTTAGCCAGGCCAAATTCTGAAGGAAAATGTTAAATTAAGAATTAATAAATTAGGAATAAATACCTTCTCCTTGTCAAAAAAATCAAGGAATTTCTCAAAGTTTTCCAGAATGCTTGTGGAAAGAATCCATGGATACTTCATCCACATCTTGACAATATCTTTATCCTCCAAACGAACCTGAAAGACAAGATGCATATAAGTGAACATATTTTCCACTTTTATAAAAGTATAGCCCTTAGCCATAACAGAAATGTACAAATATTTATCTATAAATATTCAGACCATATGGAAAGAATGAAAATGAAGTTGGTGCCTTAAAAACTCATAATAATATTTGTTCACTGGGAAGGTAAAGAAGGATAGCAATAATACGCAGCCTTAACAAGGATTTGAGGTCCTAATAGAAGTATATCACTCTACCTCTTGCAACCGGAGGAGCCGGCAGGCCTCTATGTAACTACACATTCTAAGACAATTCAACAACAATATATGATAAGAAATTTAAGCCTAACATGGTACCTTTTTTAAAGCCTTCAATCTCGGTTTAATGTCCTTTTCTACATCATAGAACATCATAGGTGGAAACAAAAGAAGAATTTTTCTTTCGCATCCTTTAGGGACCCCAATGCCTTGAAGAAATTCTACGATTGGCTTCATATGAGTTTGTAAAGGTAGTAGTAAAAGGCGTGGAAATGATTCAATAAGATACCGGAAAGAGGCATCTTGGCTACCCAACAAATCAAGACCTCCCCGCCTTGCTTGAATCTGCAAGAAAGATGTCAAAAGGGGAAAAGAAATGTTCAAAACAAGAGGAAGTCTTTAATAAATTTGAAGAGTTTTTAACTAATATATCCAAATTAATTAGCAACTAGCGAGGTTACCTTCTCGAAGAATGATAAAGTTTGTTGCAAATCCTCATCGACAGAAATTGATAGGTGTATCATCATACGCCGGGCATTTCTGCCAAGAAGCCCTTCATCATTACTGCCAGAAAAGAATATTTCCTTGACATACTTAACCTATAAATAAAGAAGTTGAAAGTCAGAAGAAGGTACAAATAGAAGAAAAACACAAGTATTTAATTTTAATTTACCTGGTGAATGAGATGAGGAAGGGAAGGAGAGGAAAGAAGGCGAGCAAAGTAGATGGCAGAAGGCAGAGTGATTCCAAGACGACTCTCCAACAAGGGAAGCACGCCTTTATCACCTTTCTGCTTAACCATTTGGTAAACCTTGGCCTTAAATGACACTGGAGCAAAACCATCAGTTGTCCAAGAATTGGTGGACAAGGAAGAAGAAAGCTCATCCAGGTCACGTACTCCATCAACTAACATGGCCACATACTTGGGACAATTGAAGGCAATTTGTTTGGCTTCATCTCTAGATGCCCCTAATTCATATTCAAGGTACTCCCACACCACCTCTCTCGCTAATTCTTCTTCTTCTTCTTCTTCTTCTCCGCCATTAGGAAAAACACAAGATGATGATGAGGATGAAGCCTGCGGCTGTAGTGGCAGGAAGAGATAGGGGCTTTTCTTTTTCTTCTTCGGTGGAAATAGCAGCAGAGGACTGCCTCTGCTGCGGCGGCGGCTATTACCATTACAACTACTAAGCTCACGAGAACGAGGAAAGAAATCACTGCTCATTTTGCATCTTAGACACCTCAGACCGTGTATTTCAACTGCCCAATTACCCATATTCATCTTTTTCAGTCGATACACTAAAACCCTCCCTCACTCCTCTTCAGTTTCACTTCCCAGCTTCAGCCTCCAGGGTCTTTATTTTTCCTTTATATATATACTAGTTTAGCCTACCGTGCATACCCAATGTTTATTAAGAAAATATCGCAAATAAAACTATTATATGATTACATAAGTTTCAAAATGTAGAGTAACAAAAATTCAAGTAATTAAAATGAAGAGTTAAAAATAAAAAAACAAAAAAAGCAAAGTGACAGTACCACACTAATACAATCAAATAAGGAATATTGCTACAACAATATTGCTACAACAAAAAGGAACATAGAGTTTTGAATATAGAGTTAACTATTAGATTAAATTTACAAGTAATTTCTTATTCTTTTTTCCTTTTTTATGAGAATTTAAAACTTACGAAAGGCACAATTATATTAGACTCATTGTAAATTTATAAGTCACGTGGTTTAGCGGTTACCAATCCAATCGAAGAGAAAGATCAAATTCGAAATCTTAAACAAAATAGCAACATTTTTATCATTTATTTGTATTTTTGAAGCTAAAAGAGAAAGAGAGCCCACTCTCACGAAAGTTTTATATTCTTATTTTTCCTGATAACAAGCTAATACTTTTATTGCTTATTCTCATCCAAAATCTTTAATCAACAAGCTAATATTTTAATTGCTTATTTCTCATTTTTTAAGCTAAAAACAAAGAGAGCCCATCATTACAAAAGTTACATCATTCACAAACACATCTTATGTCAGTATTGTGAGATAAGGCGTAGATTGAGTCGCCCCTAGGCTATTTTTCTCTATCATCATCATCTTATGAAGCCTTCAAGCTAGCACAAGTAAGGTGAGTGTTTTATGAATAACACTACAACAAGCATTAACATATATGTGTGTGTATCCACTTTGAGCTGGTACAATCAATTGTGCACAATTAACTCCACACTTTATTTCAAAATGAATTGTTGACACGAAAATTCAATCACAAAATATGCAATTATTCAACACAAGCTGCTCAAAATCCAAGCTTTTCACCACAGCACAGTGCTTTCGGCTCATAATTGGAATTATGTAAAACAGACAAGCTCAGCTCTGATCTATCCATTAAGACCACAATTTCATGCCATCAAAGATGAAATCTTTTGTGAATTCGACTAAAATTGTCTTCACATAACATCCTTTCTAACAACTAATCACCAATTAAACCCCCAAAATATTCCAAACAACTCATCAAAATCCAATCTTTCACCCAACCAACACATCAAGTTCTAGAAACTTCCACAAACTCAACAATACACACACCCACCCAACATTCAATTCTCACACAGTAAACAACACACAGAACTCACCATCTCACTCCTTTTTCCTATCTCTAAAAAATCCCCTTATCAATTCAGCTAAGAAAGATGAAAATGTGAACAAAATGCTTGTTCAGCCATTTGCATAGTTATTTACTAAAGCATTTCTACTTTTCACTTCTTTTTCCACCACTGGTTGGGGTGGGATTGGAATTGGCCGGCTATAAAGAATCAGTATGATTAATGCAAGTACAATAAAATAATTCATGTAATTATCCTATATGGGTTGACATGTTTAGCCAATAACGAAAACCACCCGTAGAACTCTAAAAAGCCATATTGTCTCCCTCACTGTGCTTTGAAAACTCTTTTCATATATGAGTTAATGAAAGCTATAATCTGAACATAAGCACCACTTTATCAAACTGCAGTACCACATAAGAGCACTGCCCGACCCATTCTTATATCGATATAAGAGAGGAATAAGACAATAGACAGCTCCCATTTTTCTGTAAGCAATAGAATTTATATATAGAACCTGGTGTTATAAAGCTTCAAAATATTATTCAAATATACCTAAAACATCAAAGATATTAGAAATATAGTTGAAAAACACATAACGAGATAATAGCATAATCAGAACAACTTGAAGAAGAAGAAAAAAAAAATAAGCACACACACACAAACACACACAAAAGGTTAGACAATTTAAATTTTTTTAAATTTAATTAGATCTACTAAAACGAAAGATATAATTAGATCTCCTGAATATTAAAGATATATACATTGTGGCTGTCGGAGATAGAGGTTTTGGGATCATGAGGGAAAAAAAAAAACAAAAACAAAACGAAAGCACTTACTCAGTTGAAGCATAGAAAAAGAAAACGGTGAGAGAGGAAAAAAAAACGATGAAGTTCAACAGAAAGTCTCTAGAACTTACAGTGGAAACATGTCAAATGCCACTAAGGGTGTTTTCGTTATATAAAAATGTACAAAATTTTGTTCGGTTTATTTTGGTTTGGTTTAGTTTGATTAGGTATTAGCTTACCACACTTTGTAGATTAGTGGGATATAAAACTTAGTTCAGTTTGTCTTAATTTTGTTTGATTTGGTATCTTTTACCCTTTGTTATTCAGATATGACTACTCAAGACAAAGTAAAAATAAAAAAAGATAGAAATAGTCATTATGATTTACATCTCTTGCTTTTGAGTTATTAGTTTAATTATTTTCATAAGCTCTAATGTTCTGTTTGTTAATTCAATTTGATAGGACAAACAGGGAAAGAAGATACTAGCAAAAATTAAGAGCAGTATAGAATACTTATATAGCAGCCCGGTGTATAAAATTCCCGAATCCGGGAAAGAGTTATGTAATTTCAATGTCATACATCTTTGTTTGTTATGACTCATTATTAGAAGTTGGTTTGCATTATAATTCAGATATTCTGCACTGTATTTGTGGAATTTGAGAATATGTCTAATTTTTTGTCTTTATTTGGTTTGTCTTTGCAATGCAGCCATGGAAATCTGGTGATACTGTGCATTACTGATAGCACTATCTTCAAATTGTTAAACTCATTCTATGTTGAAGTTTGTTAACATCTTTGTTTAGTTAATGTAACACCATTAGTATAGTTTCTTACTTTCCTCCATATTTTCATTGTTGTTCTTATTTCTCCAATCTTCACTGCATATCCTTGTGTCGCATCAAGTTGTCGCGTAAATTGTAAATCTCTTATCAGTTGAATTAATGTTTTCCTTGTTCTACTTGATGGTCATGTTGATTTGAAATGGAACCTCTTATGGAAAATGTACAAGAGTCACTGCCTCCACCCCTCCTATTGTGACAGCTAATGTTATGCCTACAAAGCGGTCAGTTGCAAAACGCTTGCCAATGGCTAGGCGTGGCCTTGGTACAAAGGGGTAAAAGCTTCAGCTTCTACCAAATTATTTTAAAGTCAGTGTAGCCAGCAGTGATGGACAATTTTTCCACTACAGTATAATTACTCTACTAATCAGTTCTCTCTATGTTTGTATTAAAGAATGTGAAGAATAGAAAATTTGAAGATTGTTCATGTTAGGAATAATGCCCTAAAAGCAAGGGATGGCAATGGGTACCCGCTTTATCCAAAACTGACGGGTAACTGCCCGATAAAAATCAAATAACAAAAATTGATGAGGAATCCGTTAGGATTTGGGTTTTATAAAGGGAAATCGATGGGTAAACTAATAGGTTTTGGTTTTTTATGTTAAAAAAAATCGAAATCCGAAACCTGATTATGAATTTAATAAAAAAACTAACATATATATATACACTTAAAATAATAGAAGACTAACTAAAATTGGTAAGTAAAATGATAAAAATTTGAACTAAACTCAATTAAAAGAAGTGAACTAACCTCAATTAAAAAAGATAGGCTAAATCTATTAAACTAATACTTATACTCTTAAGAATTATTGTATTTACTTGTCGAAACGAAATAAGAGAGGTTTCTCGCTCAGCGCTTAGGAATGAATTTCTCTTTGCATAATTTATTGATTTTGATTTTTACTCATTAAATTATTATGTAATTTATTTCAAGTTTTATCATTGGCTTGAATTCTTTTATTTTTTATTTCTTTACATTTAAACTAATTTTTCTTAAAAAATTTTAAGTTTTTTTATTTAAAGTAATTATTTTTTAGTTAAACGATTACGGTTACGGTTACGGTTAACCACCGTTTTTTAAATCCTTAACGGTTACGGTTATGGTTATTGGTTTTTAAAACCATTAGGTTTCGGTTATGGTTATTAGTTTGCTAAACGGTTTTGGTTACGGTTTTGTCATTTTTCGCGGTTATACAAACCACTACCATTCCTACTAAAAGCCAATAAATTGTATTTTTAGAATTATAGATAATGTATTATTTAATTTAATAAATCATTTATTGCGGGAAGTTTATTTATTTGTTAATATGTTTTAATTAAATAAATAAAGTCCTTAGAACACTATTTATAGATTTTATCCTAAGAGTAAGGATATGAGGGACGGAATCTATATTCACAAATATGTTCTAAAAGTTATCCCTGATCATAGGATAAATTAATTGGGCGTTAATTTATTCGGATAGATCGGATTACATTCTACTAACCAAACAATATGAGATAATAATTTGGGCGATTAGTTTAATATCATTATAGTAGATGTATAAGTACTTGTTGCAAACAAATGACTGGACTTGACCACCAATACAACGAATTACATGGAATGTCAATAATTCATTATATTATGTAATCATGCAATTAATCCTCAGACCTGAGACACCACGGTTATCTCATGATTAGCAATACCATAATTTGCTAGTATAATTAAGCTAGTCTTAATCATAGATTAGACAATGTATTCAATGGGTATAATATATTCCGTCATGGAGGTATGTGCGTGTAGATACGAGAACTATCAATTAGGAATCCTATGCGATCTATTAATTAAATAACTAAAAATCCTTGGCCAATGTAGAATAGTGAAAGTCGTTCTGCGAATTATTCATTAGTTACTAATTAAGTAGATTTTGGTATATGATCGAGTAATAGAGTGTGACGACCCAATCCATGACTCTGGCTCGATCAGGATGATTAAGACAGTAGGATTCGATTGCATAAAAATTACTAAATGGATTCCTATACTTGCACTTCATCTTTAATTGGGTAATCGCGATATATTGCTAGGTATCACTAGCGATTTGCAAATTAATTAGAAGGAGTTCTAATTTAATTAATTAGTTGAATTAATTGTTTGCTACTGATTAATTATGAATCCAAGAGGTCACCACAAAAGGAACTTGCAAATGAATTGGATTAGAAAAAAGATTAAATTAATTTTAGGATCATCCTAATATTAATTTAATTGGGCTCGTAGTAATTAGATGATGCTCTAGTTATTATGAGGTCCAAGACAAGTTAGTTTCAGACCGGTCTACTTATGACCCTAGATCATGTGTGTCTCCTATATATTGTACTATTCTAACAGATAAAGAGCTAACACACTTTTCTAAAGTTAGAAAAATATAGGATTTCTCTAAGAACTCTAGTGGGGGTGAAATCCAGTTGATAGTGCGAATTATGTGCATACTAATCCCGGAGGCTTCACGCGTGGAAGTTCGTTTCAGATTCTACCGTAATCTTCACGACAAGAGGTAATCCTAAAACTACTGCTATGATATTTAATAAGATTAATTATTATATGCATTAAATCTGCGCAATCAACCATGAACGGATACATGAATATTATTCAACTGCGTTAATTAAAAATTTTAATCATCATGTATGTTTCCCAACAGTGGTATCAGAGTCACTGTTCATGCTTATTTCGGGATTTGTACGTTTATGGCACAATTTTCATGTCTCTGGTATTATTGATTAAAAGTGCTTTAATCTCCATGCTCATAATAATAGTCCTATTAGATTAGTTCTTAGTAGATTAGTTCTTCCTATATTATTATGTTAAAAGGAGTTTTTGAATAATTAGAAGTTTTTCATGAAAAGGGTTTTCTGAAAAATTTGTTTATTCTATTTTTATTAATTTTTCAAAATGTTTAAAACAGTTTTAAAAAAATTCTAAAAAAACCCCCTCCCTAGTAATGGCGTCGCCGCTACACCCAACAGCGCTGCACAGGAGGCAGCGGCGCTGCTATTGTAGCAACGTCTCTGCCAAGAATTTCAAAAGGAAGGGGGTGGCGCTGGGAAGATAAGGAAAAAGAAAAGAAAAAAAAAATTAGGGTTAGGGTTTCTGATCCAAACCTGGATCCAAATTTGGATCCGAGTCCAGGTCCAAACCCATGATCCAAAAAGGGTTGTTAGGTTGTTGGGTTTTAAATTGGACTTGGACACTTTGATTTTCTTTTCAAATTGGGCTATTGGGTTAGTTTTAAAAATGAGTTTTTTAAACTATTGGGCTAAGTGTTTTAAATAAATTAGTTAGACTAGTTTTATTTAAATTTCAGACCAAGTTTATCTTGACCCAATATTATTTGATTTAAATCCAAAATAATATTTAGAGACTTTTATTTGATAAATTGTTTATTAAATTAAATAAATAAACGGTTTTTTATTTATGAGATATTATGCTTATTTAATAAATGATTTATTAAATTAGGCAAAATAATATAATGAGATTATGGAATTAATTGTGCCATATTCGGAGGATTACATTTGTATGTATAGTTGTGTGCATGGATGATCATGGACTAGAATGAATGAATGAATGAATAGAATGATTTTATTTATTTATTTATTCTTTTGGGTTTTATTTAATTATTTAAATGAGGCTTGCATGCCTCTTACCCATTTTTGTAATGTAAAACCCCTATTCCCTTTTATTACCCCACTAGATTAGGAATCTTTTGTACATAAATGTAAGAAGAAGATCAAGCAGGACGCATCAAGGAATTGGTAGATCCGATTCGTAGAATGAGTTTTGTGAAGCCTAACAAGGAGTAGCCCAATTATTGGGCCCTAATATTATTTTAGGAATTCAACCCAGTGGCTCAGGTTGATAGTATTTATAGTTCATGATCATCCAATTTATTTATTATGCGATATATATTAAATGCGTGGATGTTTCTAGTTTTAGTTTATGAGATAAATTAAAATCAGAAGCATGTGAAAAGTAAGACCTTAATTAAAGACCGACAAATCTTCCCACTCCAATTATTAAGTTAATAATGATGTAGTCTAGAGTAGATTATATCATTGTCTTCTATGATCGTAGATTAGTTTATGTATTAGGCAAGTAAGTGGCTGGCTATGGACACATAGGGTTATTTATTTGTATTAATATGTAAATTAAGTCAATAAAACATGAGATGTAAGAAATTTTGGATTCTTACTACTACAAAAAATCTATAATGTGAGGTGTCGGTATTGCATTGATCTAAATTTCTTAGGATAATAGGTTTGACTTAAACAATTCTTAGAGACCAAAAATCTATAATGTGAGGTCAAAAGAATTGTCGACAAGTAAATTGGGTTTGTATGTGATACATTGAATAAAATGTTATTCACCTATTAGTCTTTGATCCACCAAAAATCGATAATGTGAGGTGAAACAAAGATTAATGGGCCCTCCAATCCACTAAGAAGCTCATTCATTTGATTTTTGGTTTTCTACTAAGGAAGTGTAGAATTCAAAAAAATTAGTAGGGGTACTATTTGATTTAAAAACCCAAATCAAATAGTTAATAATATGTTGTCTAATTTCAATTAATTATTTTTCTATAGTTACATGTCAAAAATGAATCTTTTTGCAACTATCTTAGATAATAACTGTTTGACCGGACCGAACTATGCTGACTGGTTCCGCAACTTGAAAATTATACTGAGTTCCGAAAAGATTGAGTATATGTTTGATGGTCCATTTCCTAAAGAGCTGCCTGAGGAGCCAACTGAAGAGGAACTGGAAACCATTAGGAAATGGCGTGATGATGCGTTGAACGTCACGAGCTATATTTTGCCTTCAATGTCAAATTAGTTTCAACATCAACATGAGAACACGAAAGATGTCACTGTAATCATCACACATTTACAAGAGTTGTATGGTGTGAAAAACAGGGTTGCCAGATATGAGATATCTAGAAAATTGTTCTGATTGAGGATGAGTGAGAGATCAGATGTCAATGAGCATGTTCTTAAGATGATCGATTTGATCGAGCATCATGAATCCTTGAATTTCTTGATGGATTCGAACTTGCAAACAAATCCAATACTTCAATCTCTTCCTGAATGCTTCCATCCTTTCATTGTTAATTTCCAAATGAATGACATCGAACGCACCTTACCTCAACTCTTGAATATGCTGTTTATATATCTAGGGTAGGGGAAATGAGCAAAGCACGAAAATTGTTTCCATTGTGAGAAGGAAGGACATTGGAAGAGGAATTATCCAGAGTACCTCAATAGTTTGAAGGGAAAGGGCAAGGCCTCTGCAGATATGTCTCGATTGCTCATGTTTGAGATTAGTCTTTCGATTAATCATGACTTTACTTCATGGGTGTTAGACTCTAGTGCCACTTCTCATATATGTACTTCTATACAATAGTTGAAGAGAAGTAGAGTTTTGGGAGAAGGCAATGTGGTCCTGAAGGTAGGAAATGGAGCAACAGTTGTTGCATTAACTATTGGGACATGTTGTCTTACTTTGTCATTTGGCAAGTTAATAAATGAACTTTATATACTTGATATAAAGAAAAATGACAATAAAAATGAGCAATACATGAATATTCAGACCTTTAAAAGGTCTAGAGATACTCTTAGCTCTAAATATCAGTGGCACTTGAGATTAGGTCACATAGGAGAAGCTAGAATCACAAAGTTGGAGAAAGAAGGACTTATAAGCCCATGTGGCCCGAGTTCATTCCAGCATGTGAATCTTACATCCTTAGTAAAATGACCAAATCACCCTTTGTGGGACAAAGGCAAAGAGCTACAAACATTTTAGAGTTAGTACACACTGATGTGTGTGGGCCTTTTAGTGAATTGGCTCGAGGTGGGTTTGCCTACTTTATTACCTATATTGATGATATGTCTTGGTATGGGTATGTGTATCTTATGATACACAAATCTGAATCCTTTGAAAGGTTCAAAGAATACAGAGTTGAAGTAGAAAACCAGACTGGAAAGAAGATTAAGGCTCTTCGATTTGATCCAGGAGGTGAATACCTTAGTGTAGAATTCCAAGGGTATCTCAAAGAAAATGGTATAGTCGTATCATTGACTCCACCTGGAACACCTGAGCTTAATGGTGTATCAGAAAGGAGAAATAGGACTTTGTTAGACATGGTCAGATCAATGATGATTTATTCCAATTTACTTGTTGGCCTATTGGGCCATGCTCTTCTCACAACGGCGCACATCTTGAATAGGGTCACTTCTAAATCAGTTGTAAGTACTCCTTATGAGATCTGGAGAAATAAGAAACTCAGCTTTAATCATATTAGAGTATGGGGTTGTCCTGCTTACATTAAAAGCTTAAAACTAATAAATTGGAAGCGAGGTTTGACAAAGTCAAATTCATTGGTTATCCTAAAGATTCATTAGGATACAACTTTTATTCCCCTACTGACCAGAGAGTCTTTGTCAATAGACATGCCATATTCTTGAAGGAAGAGTTCATCCAAAAATATGGTTTGGAAAGAAAAGTGGAGCTCAAAGAGGGAAACATTAAGCAACCAAATGACCATAATAAAATCTAGGATCCAATCCAGATAAGACTATTCAAGAAGAGCCAACTATTTCACCACAATTACGGAAATCTTTAAAGACTCCTCGTTTTCCCGCAAGATATAGCTACCTACATTGCTAGGGACAAGAGTTGTTCACGTTGGATGATGGTAATC
The DNA here is from genome assembly GCA_037974665.1 of Ehretia macrophylla. Lineage (NCBI taxonomy): Eukaryota > Viridiplantae > Streptophyta > Magnoliopsida > Boraginales > Ehretiaceae > Ehretia > Ehretia macrophylla. Next base: position 70,176,412 of record CM075776.1, on the reverse strand, counting down.
ATATTGATGATCCCTTAACCTACGAGGAGGCTATTTCTAATAGCGACTCAGGAAAATGGCTTGAAGCCATGAAATCTGAAATGGATTCAATACACACCAATCAAGTCTGAAATCTTGAAGATCCACCTGAAGGTATTGTACCTATAGGATGCAAATGGGTATATAAGATAAAGAAGGGTGCAGATGGAAAGGTGGAGACCTTCAAGGCAAGGTTAGTGGCAAAAGGTTACCGTCAGAGACAAGGAGTTGACTATGAGAAAACCTTCTCGCCAGTAGCAATGCTCAAATCCATTAGGATCTTATTGGGTATAGTTGCACACTATGATTATAAGATATAGTAGATGGATGTCAAAACGAATTTTCTTTATGGCTTCATTGAAGAAGATATTTATATGGAACAACCAAAGGGTTTTGAATTCATAGGTGAAAGTCACAAAGTGTGCAAGCTAAAGAAATCTATTTATGGACTCAAGCAAGTCTCGAGGAGCTGGAACCTACGTTTTAATGAGGTTGTTAAAACATTCGGCTTCATTAAGAATGAAGACGAACCTTGTGTTTACAAGAAAGTCAGCAATAAAGCAGTTACGTTCCTCATCTTGTATGTAGATGACATACTACTGATTGGGAATAACATAGACATGATGTCATCTATTAAGGTCTGGTTATCAGGAACATTCTCCATGAAGTATTTGGGAGAAACAACCTATATCCCAGGAATTCAAATCTATAGAGATAGATCGAAGGGATTGATAGGTCTTTCCCACAGTACGTACATAGATAAGGTGTTAAAGAGCTTTAACATGCAGGATTCTAAAAGGGGGTTGTTACTTTTTAGACATGACATTCATCTCTCTAGGGTTATGAGTCCTAAAACGGTTGAAGAAAGAGAGAGGATGAATAGGATTCCATATGCATTAACTATTGGAAGCTTTATGTATGCCATGCTATGTACTAGGCTGGATATCGCACACGTTATAAGTGTTACTAGCAGATATCAGTCAGATCTAGGTGAGGAACACTGGATAACCGTCAAGAATATCCTGAAGTACATGAATAGGACTAAGGATATGGTCTTGGTGTATGGAATAGGGGAATTGAAAATTTAGGGCTTCACTAACTCAGATTTTCAATATGATGTGGATGATCGTAAATCTACATCTAGATTCATATTCGTTTGTAATGGAAGAGCGGTCAGTTAGAAGAGTTCCAAGTAGAGTACAACTACAGATTCCACTACAAAAGTTGAATACATCGCAGCATCAGATGCAGCAAAAGAGGTAGTTTGGATCAAGAAGTTCGTCTCGGAACTTGAAGTGGTTCCTTCTATTGAGATCGCAGTGCCTTTACATTGTGATAATAATGGAGCAATAACGCAAGCTAAGGAACCAAGGTCTCACCAAAATCCAAACACGTAGAGAGGCGCTACCACATTATCTGACAAATTGTGGGAAGATGTGACATAGTGTTGCAGAAAGTAGCATCAACAAATAACACTATTGATCTATTGACCAATGCTCTGATTAAGTAGTCTTTGGATCGACACTTAGAGGGGATGGGTATAAGATACCATTCAGATTGGCTTTAGTGCGAGTTGAGGATTATTAGGAATAATGCCCTAAAAGTCAATGAATTGTATTTTTAGAATTATAGATAATGTATTATTTAATTTAATAAATCATTTATTGTGGACACTTTATTTATTTATTAATATGTTTTAATTAAATAAATAAAGTCCTTAAAATACTATTTATATATTGTATCATTAAGAGTAAAGATATGAGTGACGAAATCTATATTCACAAATATGTTCTAAAAGTCCCCGATCATAGGATAAATTAATTGAGTGTTAATTTATCCGGATAGATCGGATTATAGTCTACTAACCAAATAATATGATATATTAATTTGGGCGATTAGTCTTATATCGTTATAGTAGATGTATAAGTACTTGTTGCGAACAAATGACTGGACTTGACTACCAATACAACAAATTACATGGAATGTCAATAATTCATTGTATTCTGTAATCATGCGATTAATCCTCAGACTTGAAACACCACGGTTATCTCATGATTATGAAAACCATAATTTGCTAGTACAATTAAACTAGTCTTAATAATGGATTAGACAATGTATTCAGTGGTTATAATCTATTTTGTCATGGAAGTATGTGTGTGTAGATACGGGAACTGTCAATTAGGAACCCTATGCAATCTATTAATTAAGTAACTAGAAATCCTTAGCCAATGTAGAATAGTGGAAGTCGTTCTATAGATTATTCATTAGTTACCAATTAAATAGATTTTGGCATATGATTGAGTAATAGAGTTTGACGACCCAATCTATGACTCTATCTCGATCGGGATGATTAAAATAATAGGATTCAATTGAATAAAAATTACTAAATAGGTTCGTATACTTGCACTTCATCTTTAATTGGGTAATTGCAATATACTACTAGGTGTCACTAGCGATTTGTGAATTAATTAGAATGAGTTCTAATTTAATTAATTAGTTGAATTAATTATTTGCTACCGATTAATTATGAACCTGAGAGGTCACACACAAAAGGAATTTGCAAATTAATTAGATTAGAGAAAAGATTAAATTAATTTTAGGATCGTCCTAATATTAATTTAATTGGGCTCGTAGTAATTAGATGGTGCTTTGGTTATTATGAGGTCCAAGACAAGTTAGTTTCAAACCAGTCCACTTATGACCCTAGGTCATGTGTGTCTCCTATATATTGTACTATTCTAACAGATAAAGAGCTAACACATTTTTTCTAAAGTTAGAAAAATATAGGATTTCTCTAAGAACTCTAGGGGGGTGAAATCCAGTTGATAGCGTGAATTCTGTGTAGACTAATCTTGGAGGCTTCACGCGTGGGAAGCTCGTCTCTACCGTAATTTTCGCGACAAGTGGTAATCCTAAAACTATTGCTATGATATTTAATGAGATTAATTATTGTATGCATTAAATTAGCGCAATCAACCATGAACGGATACATGAATATTATTCCACTGTGTTAATTAAAAATTTTAATCGTCATGTATGTTTTTCAACTGTACAGCCTATTAAAATCCACTTTTTCTTGTTTGATTCCTTTGTATTGCTTGTTCAGGTTGCGATATTTTACGAAGATGGAAATCCAGTCGAGGCAAAAGGTGTTGGGAGGAAAATTCTGGATAAAGTCCAAGAAACTCACAAATTTGAACTTGATGGAAAAGAATTTGCTTATGATGGTGAGAAGAGCTTGTTTACCATTGGTGCTCTGCCAAGAAACAAGCTTGAGTTCACTGTTGTGCTCGAAAATCTTGCTTCAAATAGGTGTTGTACGCATCTCTTTAGTGTATATAGCGTTTTCTTTTCTATTTAAGAAGTTTCAAGAAGTTTTTCGAAAATCTCATCAGTGGAACAAGGGACTTTTCTTTGTTCAAGGACTAATTATGCGTGAATTTCGTATTAAATCCCTTGAACTAACCTTTTAGACCCCGTGGGTGGCATATTTTGGGGAGAGATTAAAATCCATGATTCTATACTCCTGCCTTTTCTTTCTTCTTAGGACTCAACGAGTGACTATAAGCGATTATGTTACCAAGGTTTTCCACTAAAATTGTGGTATTGCAAGGCAGATCAAATGTACAATGTGGATCATATTCATTTATTTTTATTTTTAAAATAGCATAGTACGCCAAAATTGAAATTTTCAAAATTATAAATACTTAAGAATAAATATATATAACATCCTATATGGCATAACCTAGTATCAACTTCTTATAATGTAATTGTCACGATACAATGGATACTTTGTTTTTGGTAAAAAAATAGATGCCTATTCCAAGGTCAAGTTTGGGTGGTGCACAACATTAGAGTAAATAGTTTTATAAGGGGAATTATATCAGCTCACCCAAAAAATATTATCACTTGTAAAAATACAACCCCACCTAAGGTGGGCATCAATCTACTTTTCTATATATTAAAATTGAAAGCAAGGCGAATCACACGATGTTGGTTTCATCATATTTGTGAGAGCGGTTGGATCCAACCAATTGGACCCTATCAATAGCTGACCATCTTGTAAGTAAGATGACAATGTTGATTTGTCATCATCATAATGACAAATTTATTGCTACATTAGTATTATTGGTGATGCCATGCCTTCTATATGTATTACATAATTAAAATACTTGTTATTCATTTTATATCTACTTATAATGCGGTTTAATCTGTTTTGTAGCACTTGTTAAAATTTTGTTGGTCAGCTTGTAAGATTACAAGACATGATCTATGAAGAATTAAGATATAATTATCAATAAATTAAGAGATTTGTGTACAAGATAATATTTGACGAATTTTTTAATAGGGTTTCAAACAATACATAAACTATAGTTTACACAAAAACCATGAAATATACAACTCGGGTAGTTAATATCATACTATGGCAATGGTCTTAAGGAAGGACATGAATTAAAATATACTACAAACTAGGGTTGAAAGAGTAGGCTCGGGTAAATACGTAATAACCATAAAGGGCCAGGGTCAAAAATTGTAAAGTCAAAAGACTTCTGCACTGCACTTTTCTTTTTCAATTATTTGACAAAAGAGTCCCCTCAACACAACAAAATAAAAAACAAACCTGTCCCTTTACTGAGTTACTTCATTCATTTTCTAAATAAGATGTAATGTAAACTGTTCAATTTAATCCTATTAAATCTGAATTCACAAACTAATTTTTTTTTTTAGAATCTGTTTAAAACAAGATTACCAAATGAGTGATTGTGGTTTAAAAAAAAAAACAAATCTTATACCTCATTTCATAAATTAAAACAAGAGAGAAAGAAATGAAATATCAAAACCATAAATAATCCTCCCCACCCCCCCCCCCCCCCCCCCCCCGAAAAAATAATAATAATAATAAGGACCATAGGGAATCTCTACAGTCTCATCACGTTTTCCGTCTTCTCTACTTAACTTCAACACTCAGCCTTCTCTTTTTCTTATTCTCTTCTTCACATCATCTTAAGGTACTTATTTCCACTACACCTTTTAAGGTACTTATTTCTACTTCACCGTTTTCTCTCTTTTTTCCATTTATTTATATTTTCCTCGTCTCCATATCTGCATGTTTTCACACGTATGTGCCCTGTATAGTATGCATGATTAAGTGTTCTGTGATTTTGTGTGTGTATGTGTTTTTTTTTTCTATTCTTTTTCCTTTCTTATTTTTGTGTAACTTGGTGCTGATCAGAGTTTTATCATAGTGCTAGATTTACTAAAACAGATATGAACCTATACGATCTCTCATATCACACATAGGTTGATTTTCTCCAGTGTGCGCGTATGTTTATGTGTGTTTTCATTTCTCTTACCCTACCCCTACCTTTCCCTTCCTATCTTCTTCACATCATCACTACAACTCAACCTCTTTGGCTTCCTTATTGTTTTTCTCTTCTTCACATCATCTTAAGGTATATATACCATGTCTCTTTTTCTTTCTTTGTTTTTTTATTTTTATTTTTCTCTTCAGCATATCTGCATGTTTTCGCACGTATGTGTTTGTATCTTACGCATGATATTGTGTATTTGTTTTGCTTTGTTTTTTTTCTTTTCTTTTGCTTTCTATTTAAGTGTTCTTTTTACTACTAAGAGTTTTTTCATAGTGTTGGCTTTGATAAAACAGATCTCATATGTGATATGTTCAGTTTCTTCTGTGTGTTTGTGTGTGTGTTTTTTTCACTTTTTTCTCATTTTGCTGTGTTTTTTTCTCTGCTTAGAGTTGGTTTTTCTCTAAAGTGTTGTGATACTATAGAAGATCTGCTATGCTGATGTTAAAAAAAAAAAACTTATTTTGGCTAAGAAAACAAAAAACAAAGATGCAATATAAAAGCTTTTGTTTCAGCTTTTCAGTTTTGGCTTTGATGGTTTTTCTCCATTTTTTGCTTGTATTTGGCTATGAATGTATATAGATGTACATATATATATGTGTGTGTATATGGATACACATATGTGCCTGAGAACATTAACTTGCTTTTCTGTTGTTTATTATTATTATTATTTTTAATCTTTTTGTTTCCATTATTTTCTTCTGTTTTTTCTTTTTCTTTTTTTTTCGCGGTTGAAAACAAAATATAGATATTATCTGTTCTTTATTCGACTTTTATGTGTTTCTTAGGACTTAGCTTTTGAATTATTAATGTGATATTATGTTGTATATTGAAGTAATAATTATTAGCCCATTTTCATGAGGCTGCATTTGTTTCTTCTTTTTTAAAAAATTATCCTTTTATAGTTTAGTGTTTTTCCTACACTCATATACCACAGTGGTCATTATTACTTTTGCTACATCAAGTTTCCATTTCTGTAAATATATTGCTATAGATAAGTGCAATTATGTATTCTGACATCTTTCAATTTTAAGGCCTTAAAAGTTGTTTGCTTTTCCTTTCAACGTTAGAGTAAATAGTTTTATAAGGGGAATTATTGCAGCTTACCCGAAAATTTGAAGTATAGTATAAACTCTTTAAATTAATAGCACTGAGATTGTTAAATTTTATTAATTTAACAAGTTATTAATTTATCGATAAATGAATAATTATTAATTTATCAAAATATTTAATTTTTTTGAGTTAATAGTAAATATATTATATTTATGTTATCTCTTTTGAAAAACAAATAATATTTTTTTAGGCCAATTTAAAAAAGTAAGTAGAAAAGTCTAATGAGATTAGAATGTAAAAATCTAATTTAATAGGATTAGATTTTTTAGGCACATTGTGCACAATTAAATATGAGATTCATCTAGATTTGAAGTTCAACAAAAGACAAGTTATTTTTTATCCATATTTTGATAAAAAATTATAGTTAATTTATTATATACTTTTTAGCTAATTATTAATTTATGAAATATTTGGGTCGATAAAATACAAAAAAAATATTTTAAATGTATTATCTTATAATTTTATCAAAATTATTAATTTTTTATATTGGTCCCAAGTCAGGACCATACACTTTTATTATTTAAAAAAATTATTAATTTATCGAGTATTAATTTAAAAAAGTTCTACTATAATAATTATTAGCCCATTTTCATGAGGCTGCATTTGTTTCTTCTTTTTAAAAAGTTATCCTTTTATGGTTTAGTTTTTTTCCCACACTCATATACCAAAGTGGTCATTAGTACTTTTGCTACATCAAGTTTCCATTTCTGTAAATATATTGCTAAAAATAAGTGCAATTATGTATTCTGACATCTTTCAATTTTAAGGCCTTAAAAGTTGTTTGCTTTTCCTTTCAACGTTAGGGTAAATAGATTTATAAGGGGAATTATTGCAGTTTACCCAAAAAATTGAAGTACAGTATAAACTCTTTAAATTAATAGTATTGGGTTTGTTAAATTTTATTAATTTAACAAGTTATTAATTTATCGACAAATTAATAATTATTAATTTATCGAAATATTTAATTTTTTTGACTTAATAGTAAACATATTATATTTATGTTATCTCTTTTGAAAAGCGAATAATATTTTTTCACGCCAATTTAAAAAAATAAGTAGAAAAGTCTAATGAGATTAGAACATAAAAATCTAATTTAATAGGATTAGATTGTTTAGGCGCATTGTGCACAATTAAAGATGAGATTCATCTAGATTTGAAGTTTAACAAAAGACAAGTTATTCTTGATCCATAGTTTGATAAAATTTTATAGTTAATTTATTATATACTTTTTAGTTAATTATTAATTTATGAAATATTTGGGTCGATAAAATACAAAAAAAATATTTTAAATGTATTATCTTATAATTTTATTAAAATTATTAATTTTTTATACTGGTCCCAAGTCGGGACCATATATTTTTATTATTTAAAAGAATTTATTAATTTATCAAGTATTAATTTAAAGAGGTTCTACCGTAATAATTATTAGTCTATTTTCATGAGGCTGCATTTGTTTCTTCTTTTTTAAAAAGTTATCCTTTTATGGTTTAGTTTTTTTCCCACACTCATATACCAAAGTGGTCATTATTACTTTTGCTACATCATGTTTCCATTTCTCTATATATATTGCTATAAATAAGTGCAATTATGTATTCTGACATCTTTCAATTTTAAGGCCTTAAAAGTTGTTTGCTTTTCCTTTTTTCATGTTTTTGTTTTGACTAAATGACTTAACACTTCCGCATAATATCCCATGTATTTTAAAAAGTAGTTCATTACCCTTCTTGTGTTTTATAAAAGTAATTGATTATCTTATCTGTTTTAAAAACATAGGTGAATACCTCTGTATTTTTAAAAACGTAATTAAATACCTCTATTAAAATGAAATTTTTTTCTAACGGAAGCAAGTATCCAACCCTTTTTTTAAAAATACAGGGGTATTCAGCTAGGTTTTAAAGTACAGGGGATAATAAATTTATTTATAAAATACAGGAGGTAATTAGCTACTTTTTAAAATACAGGAGGTATGATGCACTTCTGACAAAACACAAGGGTGTTAAGTCGTTTACTCTTTTGTTTTTTTTGTTTTTTTTTCTTTGGAATCTTGTTTTGAATTCGAAATAGTAAACTAGTATCTAAGCAATTTCTTCTTATATTTTTTATTTGGTATTAGCCAACCAACTTTTTTTTCAACCAAACTTCGTAGGATGAAATTTCTTTTGCTTTATTTTTGTTAAGGTAGAAAAATGACGTGTCGCAAGTAGTCTTCACGCTCCGCCTCTATGTCTGCAAAACAAAGAGAGCTTGACGGGTCTAGCCCGTATTAGCACTCCGATGCTTAAGTTAGCTTCGTGCTTCTGCAGAGGAGGAAAATGTATATATGTGTCTAAGTGTGAGTATCAGATGTCCCCCATTTCCTTGCTGAATCTCCTGCCTTTTATAGGCATCTTGACTTATGATTTAAAAGACAAGTCACATGGTTGCTGAGTCACAAAGGAGATGTTATCATTGCAGTTGAGTCAAAAAGATTAAAGGTGCAGTAGTGGATCATCATTATAAACATGTGTGGATTATTAAAGGGCCAGTGGACAATTGTTTAGATGGTTTAGTGGGAGATTAGCTGTGGATTCTCTGAGTTTATGGAACAAAACATACCAGTACAAAAAAGGTAACTCAGACAGTCCTACCTCGCTTGGCCCCAAAAAGAATCTCTCTGCGCACGACGATCAGAGTCTAAAAACTCGAACTTGTCTCTGAAAATCCGTCCGAGGTCTACAAGACCTCGGAAAATAAACGTCCGAGGTCCGCAGACCTCGGAACAGTGTGTCCGAGGTCCGCAGACCTCGGAACAGTGTGTTCGAGGTCCTTGGACCTCGGACGTCACGTGTCCGAGGTCTTGGACCTCAGACAGTACATGTCCGAGGTCCTTGGACCTCGAACTGCAATGTCCGAGGTCCTTGGACCTCGGACATAATGTGTCTGAGGTCTTGGACCTCGGACATCACTTGTCTGAGGTCCTTGGACCTCGGACATCATGTGTCCGAGGTCTTGGACCTCGGACACCACTTGTCCGAGGTCCTTGGACCTCGGACAAGATTATTCGAGGTCCTATGGACCTCGGACCCTTCGTCCGAGGTCCCGGACCTCGGACGTTGCCGCGATGTAGACACTCTTTTCTGAACGAGGGGTCGATTTGTAATTCTGTAAAAGTTTAGGAATTTTATACTTATCATGATGCCCCCTCAGTTCTTGGAGCTATTAAATAGGTTCGAGAACTGATTATGATGCCATGGCAACGTCGAACCTAGTCGACAAATCATTCTAAAATCACCTTGTCATCTGTGCAATTTGCCACCTACTACCATTAATGTTGTCTTGCCACTTGTCAAGATCTGGTGCAATGACTTTTAAATTAATGGTAAGGATTTGAAACTCTTAGTTTTTTCTCCCATTTTCAGATTTGAAACTCTTGGTTTCCCTCCCATTCACTCCTATAAATACCCCTTTCCAACATTCAAACATTTCACCTTATTTTCAAACACTCCTCTATCTCATTCTCTCCTCTCCCTCTCTCCAAGGCTCATACACCTCGAGCTAGTTTTATTATTCTCAGTTCAACACCTCGACGCCAACACCTCGTCAACGCCAACCACCTCGGTGCCGCCGCCAACACCTCGGCACCGCCACCTCGTCGACGCGAACCACCTCGGCGCCACCACCAATACCTTGGCACCACCACCTCGTCGACGCCAACCACCTTGGCACCGCTACCAACACCTTGGCACCACCACCTCATCGACGCCAACCACCTCGGCACCGCCGCCAATACCTCGGCACCACCATCTCGTCGACGCCAACCACCTCGGTGCCGCCGCCAACACCTCGGCACCACCACCTCGTCGACGCCAACCACCTCGGCGCCGCCGCCAACACCTCGGCACCACCACCTCGTCGACGCCAACCACCTCGGCGTCGCCGCCAACACCTCGGCACCACCACCTCGTCGACGCCAGCCACCTCGGACTCCCCGGTACCCTATCATCTACCATTTGACCTCTTTTTACATTCATCATTCATATATATATATAATTTTATGGCGTCTTCCTCTTTGATTTCTTCTTCAAAAATTCTGGAGGTTACTGTTGCTCTCCCCGCTGCGACTGAAGGCCTCGGTCTTCAGGGGGTTACTCATACTGACCCTTTAGTCTCAGCTATTCCCCCATCTTTTTCACCTCCACCCCTTGGGGTTCCTGTTCCTGCTCGACCACTTAGGTCTGTTAGGACTGATGAAGTCGGGCCTTCGGAGTCTAGTCCTTCTAATCCTACTGAGTCCGAAACTTCTCAAACTATCCCTCAATGTGATCCGAATCCTTTTCTTCCTCACATTACTCTAGAGATGATTCCTGGGATACCCGAGCCTTCTCCTCCTCCTTCTAGGGCCGTAACACCTGATCTTGACCCTGACGCCCAAACTGATTTTTCTGCCTTGCATTACAACTGTACCTTTGGCGAAGCCGAATTGTGCGAGCTTTGCAACGAAGGTGTCTTTACACATGATTACGAAATTAGAATTCCTCGCCATAAAGATGTGGCATGTCGACCCGGGGTAGGGGAAGTGGCCTTACCCTATCTTGCTCTTCAGTTTCTTCATTTTTCTCTCCCTGCCTTTATCGTTCGCATCTTTAATTTCTTTGACATTGCTCCTTGTCAACTTGCTCCTAACGGCTGGAGGGAGGTAGTAGGTTATTATGTTTGGGTCAAGTTGCTTGGTCTTACTCCAAGCCTTAATCTCTTCCGACAATTTCATCAATTGATTCATGACCCCAAGAATTTTGGTGTATACTCCTTCTCTGCTAGGCTCAATCATCTTTTATTTTTAAATTGGCCTTCTAGCAACCGAGGATGGCACAGCAAGTTTGTATTTGTCACTCATCCTTTCAAATGCCCAGTCAGAAGACTTTTCAGGCATTTACCACGCACTGAGCTTGATGCTTATCGTGAGCCTCCTCTCCTGACCCCAACCGAGAGACTTATGACTTCTTACATTCTTCGTCGAACTCGGCCTGTGCGCGGTGTCCCCTATTTAACATGTGAAGCTATTTTAGCCTCTGGTATTTATGGTCAGTTGAGGTTTATTAATGCCGAGGTGGGACCTTCGGCTGCTGCTCACTCTCCATTACATGGAAGCCCTGTTGCTGTGGTTTCATCTTCTCCAGTCACTGGGTTCCAGGCTGATGTTCTGATTCATGAAGGTAATTAAAATTTTCGTACATGTATTTTTAAGCTTCTCTTTTTGCATAGCCGACTCTTATTTTGCCGTTGCAGGTACCGCAATCCTAGAGGCTCAGCAGTAAATGCCTCTTGGCGCTTCCGAGGCTCGAACCTCCAGGGCTGGTAGACTCGATCCGGTTAAAGCGGTTGCTCAGGAATCTCGAGCTGAGGCACAAAGAGCCCGTGCTGCTAAACGAGCTGAAAAGAAGAAGGTTAAAGGTGGTCCCAGCAAAAAACTAAAGAAGGTTGCTCGGCCACGAAGAAAAGTAATTCAGCCAGATAGTTCATCCGAGTACACTCCGATTGAGCCCTTTGTCCTGCAGGATTTCTCTTTGCCTACTCCTGAAAGCAATGCTCGAAGATTTGAAGCCTTTAAAGAGGTTGCCGCTGTTCGTAAAACTCCCTCTTATGGAGAGGTGCTTGGTGTCATGCCCGAGGGCAGTGGTTTGGTTAAGGATGCACCTCTTTCTATTGCCAGATCTTCTGACCCGCTTCGTTCGAGATCTCGACCTGCTTCTGAGGGCTCGACCCAGCCTCGTCCAAGGTCTCCCCTTGTTCCTGAGGATCCTGATACTGTGGTGAGTTCTCTGGATGATCTTCCGAGGGATCAGTTACACCTCATTGCTCAAAAGGCTTTCGAAGCCACAAGGTACCCTTTTTTTTTTTTTATCTGAGTTGCGCTTTTCTGACCTTGCTTTGATTGTCACAGATGTCCGTGGGTCTCAGCGTGGTTTACCGCTTTGTGGAACAATACGAGCAGCGACTTGTTGGGGCTGAGGCTGCTTTTAAGGAATTTAAGGAGCGTTCCAGGAGCTCGGAGGCTGCAATCCAGGCCGAGCTTATTGCCACTCGCGAGACAACTAGGATAGCTCGAGAAGAGGCTGCTTCAGCAAATTCTGAGTGTCGCCAATTTCGGACTGACTGGATGGCCTCCCTGAGGGCTCAAGAGGAGGCCAAGGCTGAGTGTGAGAGGCTTCAGTTTGAGTATAAGAGGCTTCAGTCTGAGTATGAGAGACTTCAGTCTGAGTTAGAGATATCACAGACAGCTCGTGGTTCCATGGAAGTTCAATTCAGAGATCTGCAAGCTTCTCTAGAGGATATAAAGGAACAGGCAGTAGAGGATTTCCGTTATGGGCAGGGATACAAGGATGACTTGAAGAGTCTTTATGCTCAATCTGTTGCTGATACCACGGATGACGTCACTGCTGCGCTTCAGGAGAAGCTTGATTGTTATGCCAAAAGGCATGGTTTAACTCTTAGGGATAATGTGCTTTTTGATGACTCTTCGAGCTCTGAGGATGAGTGATAGGCATTGTATTTAAAGCATTATTTTTTGCCTTTTGTAATGAAGACCTTCGTCTTTAATGAAAAGAGTTTTTCTTTTTGTTGATTTATCGTTTCCTTCTTTTTTCGTACTTGGTTTTGTTAGGTCATGCCTTTTCAAAACTCTTTATCTGATTGAAGGATAATTTGATGGCTTTGGGAGGGGTCGTGCCCCCAGCCTTGGACCTCGGGGATCGTGCTCCTTGGTCTAGATCTTGGGAGTCGTGTCCCCTTACCTTGATCCTCGGCTTCCTTTTATTGGGACTTGACTTTCTTCTTCTACAATCACTAACGAAAACTTTGGGCGGAAAAAAGGACATAATCATAAATAGTACTTAAATATTCAAGAAAAATGATTACATGCAATATTTTCTTAGATACTCTACATGCCATGCATTTCTTAGCTCCTTGCCATTGAGGTCTCTGAGTCTGTAAGTTCCGGGTTTGACCTCTTTAATTATCGCGTACGGGCCTTCCCAGTTTGGTCCGAGTTTTCCCTAATTTGAATCAGGTTTGAAGATTGCTCTTCTGAGGACTAGATCCCCCTCTCTAAGTTCTATGTTCCTTACTTTCTTTTTGAAATTCCTGGCCATAGCCCTCTTGCCTTCGAGCATCTTTATTCTAGCTTTCTCTCTGAATTCTTCCACCAAATCCAGGTCTTTTCGTAGGGCCTGGTTATTAACTTCTTCTTCATACTCAGTGACTCTTTGGCTTGTCGAGCCAATTTCTACAAGTAGGACAGCATCTACCCCGAATGTTAGGCTGAAAGGGGTTTCGCCTGTCGACTCGTTTGGCGTTGTTCTGTGTCCCCATAGCACTTCTGGCAAAACTTCGGCCCAGAGGCCTTTGGCTGCTGCCAGCTTCTTTTTCAGACCCTGCAAAATAGATCTGTTAGCATTCTCTACTTGGCCATTAGTTTGCGGATGTGCTACATAAGCAAATCTAAGAGAAACGCCTAACTCCGAGCACTGTTTCCTAAAATAGTGGCAATCGAACTGGGTCCCGTGATCTGTAACTACCACTCTTGGAATTCCAAATCTGCATACGACATGTTTCCACACAAAATTCCAAGCATTCCTATCTGTAGTCTTGGCGACGGGCTCGGCTTCTACCCACTTGGTAAAATAATCCACCATCACAAAACATTTGACCCTCTGACCTGTGCTCATTGGGAAATGTCCTAATATATCCAGACCCCACTGAGCGAATGGGCAGAGGCTTACCATCACAGTCAACTCCACTGCAGGTTGTCGTGGGATTCTTGAGAACCTCTGGCATGTATTGCATTTTTGCACCAAGCGCTAAGCGTCCTCATTCAAGGTTGGCCAGAAATACCCGTATCTCAATATCTTTCGAGCCAAAGCTCTGTGGCCTATGTGATTACCGCAAATCCCCTCATGCATTTCCCTGAGTATATAATCGCCCTCACCTTTGTCTACACATTTCAGCATGGGCCAAGTAAATACTTTTCGATACAGTTGCTTTCCGAGCATTACATATTTTGGAGCTCGGTTCTTTACCTTTCTTGCCTCTTCACTTTTTTCCGGTAAGATCCCTTTTTCAAGGAAATCGACCATAGGCAGCATCCAGGACTCACTTTGCTCCACCTGGGTTACCTCCTTGCGCTCCTGGACTATGCTTGGCTCGAAAACCTCCTCCACCACTATCGTTATTGGCCCCATTACTCCTACTGCAAGCTTCGAGAGAACATCTGCTTTTTCGTTCTCCGTCCGTGGTATATGGATGATTGTGAATCGATTCAATCCTGCCACTACACTTTTTACTTTGGCTAAGTAGGCCGCCATGGTTTCGTCTTTGGCTTCGTACTCTCCTTCTATTTGGCTTGCCACCAATTGTGAGTCCGTGTGAGCTTCTATTGCATCAGCCCCCATCGCCTGAGCTGTTTTAATACCTGCAATGAGGGCTTCACATTCAGCCTCATTACTTGAGGCTGAGAAGCGAAACTTCAAAGCGAACTGCAACTCACCGCCATCTGGATCTCGAAGTATGACTCTAACTCCGCTGCCGCTTTTTCCTGAGGCTCCATCTACCCAAATTTTCCACGGCCTTGGATTAGCCGCAGATGGCTCTCTTGTGAATTCCACAATGAAATCTGCCACAGCTTGAGCTTTTATCGCAGTCCTTGGTCTGAATGTGATGTCAAATTGGCTCAACTCGACAGACCACTTTAGGAGCCTTCCTCATGCCTCTGGTTTTTGCAGCATCTGTTTAAACGGCATCTCTGTCATAACACATATGGGATGTGCCTCAAAGTAATGTCTAAGCTTTCTTGAGGCCACCAGTAGAGCTAATGTCATTCGCTCTACAGGAGGATACCTCAGCTCAGCTCCTTTAAGTATTTGGCTGATATAGTAAACTGGCCTCTGCTGTTTTCCATCCTGTCGTACTAGTGCTGCCGCCACAGCTACTGGGGATACTGCCAAATATACGTACAAAGTCTCACTGGGCTCTGGTCTGGACATCAAATGTGCCGAGCTTAGGTACTCCTTCAACTTTTCAAAAGCTTCTTGACATTCTACCGTCCACTGAAAATTCTTTGGTTTACGCAGGATTTTGAACAGAGGAGCACACCTGTCTGCTGACCTAGCCATGAATCTGATTAAGGCTGCTATCTTTCCCGTCAATTTTTGAACATCCTTAACACTTCTGGGTGGCTCAAGGTCCAAAATGGCTTGCACCTTTTCTGGATTAGCTTCGATGCCTCTTCGAGTAACCATGAATCCTAAAAATTTTCCTGCCTGAACCCCAAAAGCACATTTCTCAGGATTTAGTTTGATGCCGACTTTCCTCATTACCGAGAATGCCTCGGACAGATCCTCGATGTGAGTCTCTGCCTTCTTACTTTTCACCAACATGTCATCAACATACACCTCCATATTTCGCCCCAACTGCTCCTTGAAAACCTTGTCCATCATGCGCTGGTAACAAGCTCTTGCGTTCTTCAAACCGAATGGCATTACCATATAGCAAAACACCCCTTGGTCTGTTATGAACGCGGTCTTCTCCTCATCTCCTGGTGCCATCTTAATCTGGTTGTACCCTTTGAAGGCATCCATGAATGACAGCATCTCGAAACCTGAGGTAGCATCCACCATTTGATCTATCCTAGGCAACGGGTAGCAGTCTTTCGGGCAGCTCCTGTTCAAATTTGTAAAGTCTATACACATCCTCTAAGCCTGAGATGCCTTTGGAACCATCACCACGTTTGCCAACCAGGTAGGGTACTCCACTTCTCGTATATGCCCAGCCCTCAACAATTTACTTACTTTTCTCTGACTGCTTGATTTTTTTTTGCATAGAAGACCCGCCTTTTCTGCTTTACCGGCCTGAATGCTGGATCTACGTTTAGCCGATGCACGGCTATTTGTGGGTCTATTCATGTCATATCATGTACAGACCAAGCAAATACATCTTTATTACAAGATAAGAAATGAGTTATACCTTCCGCCAGGTTTTGAGGAAGCTCTGCTCCGAGCTGAACCTTCTTTCCAGTTGTTAGTTCTACTTTATGCAATTCTTCCGCGGGTTCTCCTTTCTTCAACTCGTGTCCCTTTTTAACCTTTTTCTCCGGGATTTCAATTAATTCCCCCTCCTCTTTTTGCTGCCTCAGACAAGCTGCGTAGCACTCCTGGGCTCTTCTCTGGTCACCTCTAACCGTCACTATTCCAGCCTCAGACGGGAACTTCATGGCCAGGTGATACGTGGACACCACTGCTCTGAATTTTCCCAATGCTACTATCCCCAATATCCTATTGTATGGTGATTCACAATCTATCACAATGAAATCGAGCATCTCACTACGGCTCCGTTCATTTCGCCCGAGGATCATCTTTAGTGTTATCATACCCTCGGGCCTTACCTCTCTGCCATTGAAACCTGATAAGGTCCCCTTCATCATCCTCAAGTGTTCTCTTTTCAACCCCATCTTCTCAAAGGTGCTTAGGAAAAGGACCTCCGCCGAGCTTCCTGTATCAATCATGATCTTGCGCACCACGATCCCAGCGATGTCTGCTGCAATCACCAGTGGGTCATCATGGGGTAATACTAGACCATTCAAATCTTCATCTCCAAAGGTGATATCTTCTTCCACCCTTAGTCTCTTCATCGGGGGATCTCCGCGACCTGCTCTGCGGTAACCCTTTCTGGCCTGAAGATTTTCCCCCCCTGTGGCAATACCTCCTGTTATCATATCAATCTCCACCTGAGCACGTGTTGCTTGAGCGTGTCTCGGGCTTCTCTCCCTCTGTCTCCCTTCCTGGTTGTCCCTCCTGACGTAGGCTTGCAGGTGCCCACGCCTGATTAGGGCTTCAATCTCATCTTTCAAATTCCTGCAGGCCTCGGTATCGTGCCCAAAATCTTTGTGATACCTGCAATATTGCCCTTTGCCCTTACGGCACTCCTTTTCCGTTTTCATCTTTGGCGGATCTGGAAGGTTCATCCGCGTTCGGATCTCAGCCAATATCTGAGATCTGGGTTTCATCAAAGGAGTATAGTTGTTGAACCCCCGCCATCTAGGTGGCTCTCTTCCTTCCCTTCCCCTCTGCTCTTGTCGGCCCTCCTCAGCCTTTCTTTCTTTCTGGGTTATATGAGCTTGACTGCTCTGCCCTTTTCTTCTAGGGTCTTCCTCCTTCTCTGCCATTGCCACCTCTTCTACTTTGATATACTTCTCTGCCCTGGTCATTAATTCTGTCATATTTTGTGGAGTCTTTTTAGCTAGAGAAGCTTGGAGCAACTCATTTGTTACCCCTTTCGTGAACGCCTGTATCGCAAATTTCTGATCAAATTGCGTACATTGCAGGGTAGCCTCATTAAAACGGGTTGCATACTGCCGGAGGGTTTCTCCCTTTCTTTGCTTTAGACCGAGTAACGAGGTGGTATGACATGTCGGCTTGATAGCCGAAGAAAATTTTCCTACAAACAATTCTGTCAGCTGTGAGTAAGAATCGATCGATCCTTCTTTTAATTCATTGTACCATACTCTAGCCGCCTCCACCAATGTTCCTGCAAAAGCCTTACACACCCAGGCCTTTGGCAACTCCGTGAACTCTATCTTGTGTCTGAAAACTGCCAAGTGATCTTTGGGGTCCCCATGCCCATCATAGGTGGGCAAATATGGCAATTTGTATCGCGCGGGCTTTGGAACTTCGTTGATAGTACGATTGAAGGGGTTTGGGCCCCTAAAAGCTCCTGCTACCGAGACAGTACAAGTAGTACCTTCTCTTTGGCCACTCCGAGATGGGCCTCGTTCTGCTGTATCTAAGCCCTGTGAAGATCCGGTGGAGTTTATTGCCTCTCTGTGTTGCCCCCCAGTATGAATCTGCTACACAGATTCTCTTGGGTTGGCTGCGCTTTTGGTTAGTTGGGTTTTTTGGTGTGTGGGACTTTGCTGCGATGCTTGACGTGGTTGGTTTTCTGAGAAGTGCTGTGCTGGCTGAGGTGTCGGGTTATTAATAGCTTTTTTCAACTCCTCCAGGGTTTGTAGGATATATCCAAGATCTACTGGCTGGTTAGTATGTGGAGCTTGCGTTGTGGCAGTGGGATACTGCCACCCTGGGTACTAAGTAGGTCCTTGCGAATAGTTTTGCTGGTATGCAGGCAGGTAGCTTGGGTATAGATTTGTGTATAGATTGGTGTATGGTGGATGGTTTCCTGTAGGTATTTCCACCCTTGAAGGCGGTAGATCAGTCTGTCCGAGGTTGGAGGGCTCGCCAGGAAAGAACTGCACATTTGGCTGCTCTACAGCCTCTTCTTCATGTATACTTGCAACATTATGACTACGGGTAGTCACTATGGTGTGATTTTGTGAAATCTCAGTGGGGGATTTAGAATCGGCCCCACAGTGGGCGCCAACCTGTTAAGGTAGAAAAATAATGTGTCGCAAGTGGTCTTCACGCTCCGCCTCTATGTCTGCAAAACAAAGAGAGCTTGACGGGTCTAGCCCGTATTAGCACTCTGATGCTTAAGTTAGCTTCGTGCTTCTGCAGAGGAGGAAAATGTATATATGTGTCTAAGTATGAGTATCAGATGTCCCTCCTTTCCTTGCTGAATCTCCTGCCTTTTATAGGCATCTTGACTTATGATTTAAAAGACAAGTCACATGGTTGCTGAGTCACAAAGGAGATGTTATCATTGCAGCTGAGTCAAAAAGATTAAAGGTGCAGTAGTGGATCATCATTATAAACATGTGTGGATTATTAAAGGGCCAGTGGGCAATTGTTTAGATGGTTTAGTGGGAGGTTAGCTGTGGATTCTCTGAGTTTATGGAACAAAACATACCAGTACAAAAAAGGTAACACAGACAGTCCTACCTCGCTTGACCCCAAAAAGAATCTCTCCGCCCATGACGATCAGAGTCTGAAAACTCGAACTTGCCTCTAAAAATCCATCCAAGGTCTACAGGACCTCGGAAAATAAACGTCCGAGGTCCTTGGACCTCGGACGTCACATGTCCGAGGTCTTGGACCTCGGACATCACTTGTCCGAGGTCCTTGGACCTGGGAAAGTTCATGTCCGAGGTCCTTGGACCTCGGACAAGATTATTCGAGGTCCTATGGACCTCGGACCCTTTGTCTGAGGTCCCGGACCTCGGACGTTGCCGCGATGTAGACACTCTTTTTTGAACGAGGAGTCGATTTGTAATTTTGTAAAAATTTAGGGATTTTATACATATCAATTTTGGTTTGGTTTGACAACGTATTAGCTAGTCGAACACACCTAGTAGGTTAGTAGGATATAAAGCTTGGTTTGGTTTATCTTGATTTTGTTTGACTTGGTATCTTTACCCTTTGTTATTCAGATATGACTACTCAAGACAAAGTAAAAATAAACATGATAAAAAGAGTCATTATATGATTTACATCTCTTGCTTTTGAATTGTTAGTTTAATTATTTTCATAAGCTCTAATGTTCTTTTTGTTATTCAATTTGATAAGACAAACAGGGAAAGAAGATAATAGCAAAAATTAAGAGCAGTACCTTATATAGCAACCCGGTGCATGAAACTCCCGTATCCGGGAAAGAGTATAATTTCAATGTCATACATCTTTGTTTGTCATGACTCATAATTAGAAGTTGGTTTGCATTATAATTCAAATATTCTGCACTGCAGCTGTGAAATTTGGGAATATGTCTAATTCTTTTGGTCTTTATTTGGTTTTTCTTTGCAATGCAGCCGTGGAAATCGGGTGATACTGTGCATTACTGATAACACTATCTTCAAATTGTTAGACTTATTTCATGTTGAAGTTTGTTAACTTCTTTGTTTAGTTAATGTAACACCATTAGTATAGTTTCTTACTTTCCTCCATATTTTTATTCTTGTTCTTATTGTTCCACTCTTCACTGCACATGCTTGTGGTGCATCAAGTTGTCGCGTAAATTGTACATTCATTATCAGTTGAATTAATGTTTTCCTTCTTCTCCTTGATGGTCATGTTGATCAGAAATGGAGTCGCTGGCTAGGCGTGGCCTTGGTACAAAGGGGCAAAAGCTTCAGCTTCTAACAAATCATTTTAAAGTCAGTGTAGCCAGCAGTGATGGACAGTTTTTCCACTACAGTGTAATTACTCTACTGATCAGTTCTCTCTATGTTTGTATTCAAGAATGTGAAGAGTAGAAAATTTGAAGATTGTTCAGCCTATTAGTTGCCACTTTTTCTTGTTTGATTCCTTCGTATTGCTTGTTCAGGTTGCGATATTTTACGAAGATGGAAATCCAGTCGAGGCAAAAGGAATTGGGAGGAAAATTCTGGATAAAGTCCAAGAAACTTACAGATTTGAACTTGATGGAAAAGAATTTGCTTATGATGGTGAGAAGAGCTTGTTTACCATTGGTGCTCTGCCAAGAAACAAGCTTGAGTTCACTGTTGTGCTCGAAAATCTCGCTTCAAATAGGTGTTGTACACATCTCTTTGGTGTATATAGCATTTTCTTTTCTGTTTAAGTTTTTCAATAAGTTTCCACTCTTGTGTTATCTTTTCAGGAATGTGATAAGTGGAAGTCCTGATCGTGAAGGCAGCCCTAATGAAGTTGACAAGAAAAGATTAAGGCGTCAATCTAGATCGAAGACATACAAAGTCAAAATTCGTTATGCTGCGAAAATTCCATTGCAAGCTATTGTAAATGCTCTGCGTGGACAAGAGTCTGAACATTTTCAGGAAGCTGTGAGAGTGCTTGATATCGTATTAAGACAGCACGCCGCCAGACAGTAAGAAATTTGTGTATGGTTTTTCCTTTTCTTTAAAGTGACTCTATCACTCACGTATATGGTCTCTTTGCAGGGGTTGTCTTCTTGTGCGCCAATCATTCTTCCACAATGACGGAAAATGCCCTGATTTAGGGGGTGGAGTGTTATGCTGTCGTGGTTTCCATTCAAGTTTTCGGGCCACTCAAGGAGGCCTTTCACTGAACATCGGTAAGTTGCTAATGCAGCTTTTACATGTCAAAATATCAATCCTTTGCATTATGAGCCTTTTGACCATCCTTCTTTCTCAATGTCCAGATGTCTCGACCACAATGATTGTCAAGCCTGGGCCAGTTGTAGATTTTCTGCTTGCAAATCAAAATGTTCGAGATCCTTATCAGGTTGATTGGATGAAGGTAGGCAACTTGTAACTCAAATTGTCATCTTAGCTGTAGTAGTGAATATGCTGGATGTTGTGGTAATCCTCTAGTGTCCTGCTACCTCCAACAGGCTAAGAGGATGTTGAAGAATCTCCGAATCAAGGCTGCACCTTCTAATATCGAATATAAAATCACTGGATTGAGTGACAACATCTGCAAGGAACAAATGTAAACTGTTGACTACAA
Source organism: Ehretia macrophylla (assembly GCA_037974665.1). NCBI lineage: Eukaryota > Viridiplantae > Streptophyta > Magnoliopsida > Boraginales > Ehretiaceae > Ehretia > Ehretia macrophylla. The sequence continues at coordinate 70,154,550 of CM075776.1, read as the reverse complement.
ATTCAGAATTTCTAACATTTGAAGTTCAAACTTTTTCTAGTTGGTCGGCTTCCAAGTCCTAACTTCCTCTCTGATGCTACAGGTTCTCTTTTAAGCAAAGAAATGGAAAGAATGGGGATGGAGAAAGTCAGCCTGTGGAGCTTTCAGTATATGAATATTTTGTTTATCATCGTAAGATACCATTGCCGTATTCTGGAGATTTTCCGTGCATAAATGTGGGGAAACCAAAGCGTCCAACTTATATTCCTCTTGAGGTACTTATTCTCAGTTTCTAAATCTTTTTCTTTTCGAATAAGAACAATGAGTAAAGGTAATTAATTGTCAATTTTCAGCTATGCACTCTGGTTTCCTTGCAACGCTATACCAAGGCTCTTACCAATCTTCAGAGAGCATCCCTTGTAGAAAAGTCTCGACAGGAACCTCAAGAGCGGATGACATATTTAACTGATGTAAGTATTTTTTGTGATAGACATAAGACAATTGATAGGACTCATATATTTATTGTTTGCCTCAAGTATCTGATTATGAAAATGGGTCTATGCCAGGCTTTGAGAAGTAGCCGATACAATGCTGATCGCCTTCTCATGTCTTCTGGAATCTCAATCAGCACTCAGTTATCTCAGGTGGAAGGTCGTGTTTTGCCAGCACCAAGGGTAATCTATTTTTGTTCCTGTGGGATTCTTTTCTTGTTTATTCTTACTTGTGTGCATATGGCCATTTGTGTTGCTTTTCATTAACAACTTCCTTCAGTCTCTCACCCGTCTTTCTCGGCATATATTACGCAGTTGGCAGCAGGCAATGGAGTGGACTTTTTTCCTCGCAATGGAAGGTGGAATCTCAACAACAAGGTAAGAGACTTCTTTATTCTCGTTTAAAAGTTCAAATCAGTATCTAACATAAAAGCTTTACTTGTCCAGAAACTGGTTTCACCAGTTAGAATTGAACGATGGGCTGTTGTGAACTTCTCTTTCCGTGTTGATATCAATAGACTCTGTCGGGATCTGATAAAATGTGGTCAAAACAAAGGAATTGTAAGTGTTTCTCTACAATCTTTTTTATCCTAATTTTTTATCTTAACATCTCCAATTTTCATTATCTAATACAACTGAATTATTTTGCAGTCTATTAATGATCCATTCTTCACCATTGAAGAACCTCCTCACTCTAGGCGCAGTCCTGCTCCCGATAGAGTAGAAAAGATGCTTGAACTTATTAAGCAAAGACATCCAGAACTTCTTAAGCAAAGACTTCCAGAAATTATTAAGCAAAGACTTCCAGGGCCACCTCCGTTTCTTCTCTGCGTACTTCCAGAGAAAAAAAATTCTGATGTCTATGGTTGCGTCACCATTCCTTAGGGCTTTTTCCAAAATCAATTTCTAAACCTCACCCCTGACAAAAAGGAGAAAAAGAAAGCATCCTTCTAAAAAATGTAGAGTTACCTAATTGGGGTTCTCTTTTTTATCACCTCAGGTCCATGGAAGAGAAAAATGCTTGCTGATCTTGGAGTTGTTACACAATGCATTGTACCCACAAAGCTCAATGATCAGTACCTTACGAATGTCCTTCTGAAAATCAATGCAAAGGCAAGTCAATATGTTTGTGATTGATATGTAAGAGCTACTGTGGTTTGTTTTATGATAATTTACACTGGTACTAAACATGTCTTCTGTTAAAACTTATACTTGGCAGCTGGGTGGTATGAATTCTTTGTTAACTGTTGAGCGTACTCACTCTGTACCTGTGGTTTCCAAGATTCCCACAATTATCATTGGGATGGATGTGTCCCATGGCTCGCCTGGTTGTGCTGATGTTCCATCAATTGCCGCGGTATTGTAACTTATCGCTAGTTACATATTACTTTCCGGCATTGTGGAAAAACACAGTATGAGATATTTGTCTTTCATGCTTGTTGGAATCATTAGGTGGTCAGTTCCAGACAGTGGCCCCTGATTTCCTGCTATCGAGCAGCAGTTCAGACTCAGTCACCAAAGATGGAAATGATTGATTCTTTGTTTAAGAAGGTGTCAGATACTCGTGATGCAGGCATTATCAGGTACTAATGCTTCATTAGGATTTTCAATACAATCTGAACTGTAGATCATGTTTCATGATTGTCGCGTAGTTAAGATTACACTAGTCATATGCAGATGGATCACGCGATTATTTCATTTTCTAATGATTTCTGTTTCTTTAAAGGGAGCTGCTATTAGACTTCTATTTTAGTTCTGGCAAAAGGAAACCTGAGCAGATTATTATATTCAGGTAGCATTTCGTGTTTTTATGTGACAGGCTGGAAGTGTCTTTCGGATATTTGCGTTGCTTATTAGTAATATAAACAAGAGATAAAACTTTTATAACTGTGAGTCTTTACCTGTTTAGTGATTGTAAAGAGAAGTATATCGAATAGCATTCCTTTACTGCAGTCGACAGTATGTATTTTTGTTTCTGCATTTGATTTCTATGACTGTCTTGGTAGTTTCTGCATTTGACTCTTTGCCTGTTGTTCATAGGGATGGAGTAAGTGAGTCCCAGTTCAATCAAGTTCTGAACATCGAGCTTGATCAGATTATTGAGGTATTCATCTTACATAATCCGAACAAGAAAATTTTAAGCCGCATTTCATTCTCCTTAAACTTGTGTTAATATACACTCGTGACATTCCGCAGGCTTGCAAATTTCTGGATGATAAGTGGAATCCAAAGTTCATGGTGGTTGTTGCTCAAAAGAATCATCACACTAGATTCTTCCAAACGAACTCGCCTAATAATGTTCCTCCTGGTTAGACATTTTACTATCGTTAGCAACCAATACAATAGAAATGATAGTTTGGAGTACATAAACTTCTTGTTCTTTTATATGCAGGGACAGTCATTGACAATGGAATATGCCATCCGAAAACCAATGATTTTTATATGTGTGCCCATGCTGGAATGATAGTGAGATTTCGTTCCTACTCTCTTCTTCTTAAATACAAACTATGTTAATAAAGAGATTCCAATATGAGCTAACTTGGTTTCTTTTATGTGTATACAGGGAACAACCAGGCCAACACATTATCATGTTCTGTATGATGAGCTGAACTTCAAAGCAGATGACTTGCAAGAGCTTGTTCACTCTCTATCTTATGTGTAAGTATAGAAATAAAAGTATGGAAAATATGGTTCGATAGCTTACAAGCTACATAGTTTATCCAAAAGTGATGTTTGATGAGTTTATTGAAACCTGAGGAAGTATTTTAGCTCGTTTGCCAAACCATGAGAATTTTAGTTTTTTATTTTTTTTTATTTTTTAAACTTCGCAGGTATCAGAGGAGTACTACAGCCATCTCAGTAGGTAATAAAACTCTGCTCAGTTCCCACTTGACTTCCACTCTTTTGGTTTTCTCGTTCATTCTGTCCTTTCCATTCGGTTTCTGTTTCCGAAATCGTTTACATTTCATATATGATGTTTTTTGTAACATTCTTGTTTAAAATCTGTCTGCAGTTGCTCCTATATATTACGCACACCTTGCCGCCGCCCAGGTTTCCCAGTTTATAAAGTTTGATGAATTGTCAGAGGCATCTTCAAGCCATGGTGGGGTGACTTCTGTTGGTGGTGTTTCAGTCCCTCAGCTGCCTAGGCTGCATGATGAAGTTACAAATTCTATGTTTTTCTGTTGAAGAGGACTTGAAAATATTATTGCTACCATGATTTTGGAGATTGCAGTTTTTTACTTTTATTCAGAAGCGAATGATTGGCTCGTCACGCCTTAGCTTTTGCTTCCTAATTTATTTACTCATAGAAACTGTCTACTTGATACTGTCCCTTGACCCGTAGGTCCTGATACATTTTTAGTACATCTTACTGCATCTTGTGTTGCTCCACTGGCTAATATACATACAAAGAATGCTGTCTTTGAAGTTTGGTGGTGCAATCAATCTATTTGTGTAGATTATATAGTGTGTGATGCTGATGGTTTGTGTTGAAAACATAGTTAGCAGCCAACTTGCCTGGGAATATTCTCATCTGTTGCTGCTGCTACATATTGAGCTGAGTAAGCACCCCCTCATAACATTGTAACATTATGAGTATAACGTTATAACTAGGATTTAATAGTTGTGAACTCTTAGTATTATTTTATAACTAAACTAATTACCTCTATGTGTTTTGAAAAAGTAGTTGATACTCCCTGTGTTTTATAAATAAGTTAATTACCCGCTTATGTTTTAAAAATATAGTTGATTATCCCCTGTGTTTTAAAAACGTAGGTGAATACCCGTCTGCATTAGAAATCGTTCATTTTAATAGAGGAATTTAGCTACGTTTTTAAAACATAAGGAGTATTCAGCTACGTTTTTAAAACACATGAGAGATAATTAGCTTATTTATAAAATACATGAGATATCATGCTACTTTTTTAAAATATAAGGCAGTAATCAACTTAGTTATAAAACATTTATGTTTTCTAGAAAATGTTTGAATAATCAGGGAAGTTTAGGAACCTAAGGCTATCCTCAATGGAATCTCTATATGGGTCTCTATAAATCATTTATAGAGACCCATATAGAGACCAAATAGTGTTTTAGAGACCCATTTAGAGACTAAGACAAAAAAATTATTTTAGAGACTCATTTAAAGACCAAGATAAAAAAAAATCTACAATGACGGTCTCTATAAAATTGAATCCCTATATCGTGTTAATTTTAATTTTACATAATAATTTGATTATGTGTAATTTTTTATCGTGTGTTACTTTTTTTTTAATTAATTGTTATTTAGATTATCTCAATTGTTTTTCCAAATATTTCAAGCAAAAAAATATATAATTTGCGTCAAACATAACGTTTAAAAAATTAGAATTACGTTTAATTACATAATTGCATTTTCAAAAAAATGCATTAAAAATCTCTAATTAAAAAAAACCTTACGTAAAAAAAATATTAATTAAAAATCCTCATTAATTTACCCATTAAATTAAAATTTTCTCGTATGTTGCGTTTATATTTGTTTTTTTGTTCTTCATTTTATTTAATTTGTAAATTAATTAATTTTATTAATTTAATCACAAATCTAAAATTAATTAATTTTACCTAAACTAAAAAAACGTAAAATAAAAAAATTACAAAAACTAAAAAAGTTTACCAAAGCAAAAAAACTAAATTAAAAAATTAAAAAAATAAAATAAAATACAAAACTATAATTTAAAAAAAAAGTCTAATTAAAAAAAAAACTCAAAGCAGCAAAAGCTTAACCTAAACTAATATTATTTAAATTAAAATAAAATAATAAAATAGCAACAATATATTGTGTTAATTTTAATTTTATATAATAATATTATTTAGATTATTTCAACTCTTTTAACGAATATTTCAAACAAAAAATAAATAAATTGCGACGATCATAATATTAAAAAAATTAAGATTACGTTTAACCTAAACTAAAAAAACATAAAAAAATAACCTAAACTAAAATAACATTAAAAAATAAAAAATAAAATCCTAATTAAATATATTAAAAAACTTAATTAAAAAAATAACTTAAATTAAAATAACATTAAAAAATAAATACAAAACTCAAAATAAAAATATTAAAAAATCCTCACCTACCCACCTACCCACATTTCCTTCTTTTTCTTTTTTCCCTGCGCCTCCCTTGTCCTTTTCTTTCTCTGCACACACACAAACACATACAAATACACACACACACACAAATCTACGCGGGCCCCCCTTCTTCTTCCCCCTTTTTCCTTCTTTTTCTTTTTTCCCTGCGCCTCCCTTGTCCTTTTCTTTCTCTGCACACACACAAACACATACAAATACACACACACACACACAACTCTACGCAGGCCCTCCTCCCCCTCCCCCCCCCCCCCCCCTTCCCCTCTTTTTTCTTCCTCCCCTTTTTTCCCTGCAACATCAGCGCCGCCCCGCGCCCTCCCCGCCCCCCCCCCCCCTTCTTCTTCCCCTTTTTCCCCTGCAACGCATCAACGCGCCCCCCTCCCTCCCTCTCATCTCCTTCATTGCATCCCACCCCACCCCCCTACCATCTTCTCCACTGCCACCCAACCACCGGCGAAACCACCAACACAAACTTTATTTTTTTTTGTTTTTTTTTTCAGATCTGTGTTTACATTTTTTTTTTTTGTTATTTGTTGAAAAAAATAATTGTATTGTAATTTTTTTTATGTTTGTTAAATTTTTTTGTTGCTGTTTTAGCTCGTTTTTTTGTGCTTTTTTTTTTATTTAAAATCTGACGATGTCAGAAAAATCTGATATCGTCAGATCTGATCTTGTTGTTTTAGAGACTCGTTTTTGTCTTTTTGTATAGTCTCCATTTTCTTCAACAAATTTGTTGAAAAAAATGGAGACTAGGTGCTATTTTGGAGACTCAAAACTTGAGTGATGTCATAATTTTGCCAAAAACTAGCAAATAGTGTTTTAGAGACCCCCATTAGTGATGAATTTTGATCAATAGAGTCTCTAAAATAGCAATTATTATTGTTTAGAGACTCTTTAGAGACTCCATTGAGGATGCCCTAATGCCCTTCATGCCTGCTTATATGTAGTATTGTCTTTTGACTTTTAATTTATTTTTCGGAACATATGGTTTGATGTGATTTTTGATACCACTGCGAAAAGAATTTGGCATTTGGTTGGAATTAAAGGGAATGTATATGTACTGTTGTAATAAAATAATTTTGATACTTTACAATTATTGAATCTCTTTTATATAATGTTATTTTATTATGATAATATTTTGTAATTTTATTTTTTGGTTAGATAATATTTTGTGACATCAAAATTTTGCTATAAATGGTTCTTGGTGTTTGAAGCAACCAACACCACAAGCTGCAAAGGAAACAAAGGTTCAATAAGCAATTACACCCAAGAATTGGATGGAATTGTTGGGTTGTAACATATTATAATTAGAGGTTCTGAACTCAAATCACTGCTTCGGCATCCAATGTAGCAAAATAAAATTGTTCAATAAGCATTTGGTAGTTTATATGAAAATATAGGATATCATTTAATATCTTGTTTTGTGTTGATTCTGTACAAGATACGTGTTCAAGTTATAGTCACACATGTGAAAAAACCTATATAGTAGTAATTTTAAAACAAAAATAAATGAGTAAAATGCCACAATAATTCAAATATATTAATTAGGATAAAAACGGAAAGTTGCGTTATTTGTGTTGTTACTATATTTTTAATTTCAATTACCTGTAATCTCTAACAAATAAAATGATAAATAAAAAGGGAAGTCGAGTGCATGAAGGATCAATCCTACTTAGGAAATATGCATGTTGGAGACTCTAATTTTTCTAATAATTGCTTGTCTATGAGTAATTAAATATGGATAATTGAAAGGCTCATGTTAATTTGTAGAGTCCAAAAAGTATTGAATTCCTTGTTGAATTATAATGACTGCATGGCAATAGGATTTCAAATATTATACTTTCAATTTCTTAGAATTTTATGTCTGCCATCGAAGACAAATTACAATTTTACTCTTGCATAAATAAGTTACAAACCTGTTGTAATTATAATTGATAGTTTAAATTGATATTTGACGGATTTTTTAATAGGGTTTCAAAACTATGATCAGATAAAAACAAAGAAATATAGAACTTGGGTAGGTAATATCATACTATGACAATGGTCTTAAGGAGGTAAAGGAACAAAAAGACACTAGAGACTCGAATCAAAGGAGTAAGACTCTGGTAATATGTAATAACCACTAAGACCGGGGTCAAAATTGTAAAGTAACCAAAGATTCATAGTTCATTTTTTTAGAAAAATTCGACAAATGATCCCTATTTAAAAAAAAATAATAATAAATTCTTCATTATTATTCAAAATTAGTCATTTAGTCCTGATTGCTTCCTAAAAAAATTTTAAACTTGTCCATATTATTCAAAATTATTCAATTCAATCCCTATTATTATTTTTTTTTAAAAAAATAATTTAATCTTCAAACAGTGGTCACATGTAGGAACTAAATTAAAGTCTTTTGAGATACGATACAACTAAATTAAAAAAAATTTAAAAATAATAAGGGTTAAATTGATTAATTTTGAATAATATGGGACAAATTTAAAATCTTTTGGGGACAATAAGAATAAAATAAAAAAAATTTAAATAATAAAGATAAATTTTAAATTTTAATGAAACAATAAAGACTGTTCTATTTTGTTTTTTGGAAAAACTAAAGATTCATAGTAAATCGATTTACTTCAATAAAAGGTAAAAGATCAAAGGAACACGTGGCACAAATCCATTCGTCTTTGCATTCCAAGCACAAAATATGCTCAAAGATTCGACGAAAAAAAAGACTGTTTTTCGATTTGACAAAACACTCCCTTGACACTAAAAAAAAAAAAAAAAAACCTCATTTCCTTAACTAAAAAAGGATCCTCTTATTCTTATTTTCTTTTATTTCGTAAATGAAATGTATTATATATGATCAATAAAATTTTATCCTTTAAATATCAACAATCCGATTTGACTTAATAAACTAATAAAATTTTAAAATAATGTCTAAAATAAATTAAAAATTTTAAATCTAATGATACGTAAGACATCTCATTAATTTAGAAAATGCAAAAAAGAAAGAAATGAGATATCAAAACCCATGAATAAAAACCCTACCACCCATCACCCCCACCCCACCCCGCCTCACCGTATCTTAAACCATAGAGAGAATCTCTGCAATCTCCTTGAGGTTTTCTATCACCATTTTCATCTTTGCTACTTCACTTCAACACTCAGCCTTCTTTTTTTCTGATTCTCTTATTCACATCATCTTGGGGTACTTATTTCTACCTCACTTGTTTCTCTCTTTTCTTTATTTATGTTTTCCTCTTCTCCATATCTGCATGTTATCACACGGATGTGCTCTGAATTGTATGCATGATTATGTGTTTTTTTTTTGTCTGCGAGTATGTGTGTGTGTGCGTGTTTTTCCTTTCTTATTTTTGTGTACCTTGGTGCTAAGAGTTTTATCATAGTGCTAGATTTGCTAAAACTGATACGAACCTTTAAGATCTCTTATATGTTGATTTTTGTTTTATTTTTGTGTACCTTAGTTTTTTATGATAGGGGAACACAACAACTCGGAATTGGTTCAGGGTTACCTGCCCTATGATTCAATTGTAGCCTAACTTGCAATCCATCACAATAGCGTCTCTCATGATGGTGACCTGTTTCTTGTCCACTTCTAGTGCCAGAGGTAAGTTAATGATGCTTTCTGGGTCGAAGGCTTCTCCTGTGAACCCTGATAGAGTAACTCTCATGGGTTTCAAGTTGTTGCAACTAATGCCGAGCTTCAGAAAGACATTTAGTAATAGGACTTCTGCCAAGCTACTTGTGTCAACCATTATCCTTTTCACAAGAAAGTTAGCGATTGTTACCTAAATCAGCAAGGGGTTATCATGTGGGATGATAAGCCCCACAAGATCTTCCATGGTGAAGACTTTCTGCTCCTCTCTCTTAGGCTTTGTGGCAAAAGGCTCGCCTCGTCCTCACCTTATATATGATTTTCTTCTTGCTCTGGTCTCTTCTCTTGTCGCAAGTCCTCCTGCGATAGTTTCTACAACCTCTGCATGTCGGTTGTTGGGCGGACTTGGCCTTAGGCTTCAGTTCCAATCACGGCGAGCTTATTGCTCTCTCCATTGCCCTCATTCTCTAATCAGGTATTCTGTCAGTCTTCCCCTTCTGACTAAGGATTCTATTTCGTCATTCAACTATCTATATTTCTCGGTATAATGACTGCGGTCATCACAGAATCTGCAATATTTATCCTTGCTCCGCTTATCTGGGTTGCTAGTCATTTTCATAGGCCATTTGAGATCCACATTTCCTCGGATCTCATACAAGATCTCGGCTTTAGAGGCATTCAATGGAATGTAATCTTTATATCTCTCCTTTTCTGAGCTCTCCCGTTTTCTTCTTGAAAGTCCTTTTTGCTTATCACATCCTCTATCTTTACCCTTTCCAGCATTATTCCTTCCTAACTCTTTCTTTTTGCTTTGCTTAGCTAGCATGACTTCCTTAGAATGTGTTTATTTTTCTGCCCTTGCCATGAGCTCTGAGAGGGTCTTAGGTTCTCTGTGACCCAGGGAATCTGGGAAAGATCATGACTTCAACTCCTGCACAAAAGCTACTAAGCCAGCCGATTGTTGTACGTCAAGGACATCGAAAGCTACTTGATTGAAGCTTTGGGTAAATTCCCTGAGTGTTTATCCCTTTTGTTGGTTTATATTAAGCAACAAGGCTGTGAGTTTGGAGGGCTTCTTGTTGTTGGCAAAGCGATCCAGTAACTCTTTGGATAACTGCTCATAACTCTTTATAGATCCTACTGGTAGCTTTAAGAACTATCTTCGAGCTGCACTGACCAGGATAGTAGGGAAGACCTTGCACTTGACCAGGTCAGATACATCGTATAAGTTCATGTGGTAGTCAAAAATCTGTAAGTGGTCTTCATGATCTATTGAACCATTGTAGGTAGGTAAGGTAGGTAACCTACACCCTTTTGGAATTGGTTCTTCTTAGATCTCTCTTGACGGTGGTCGGTTTCCTCACTGATGATGTTGATGGAACTTGTGAGGTCTTTGGTCCTTCGAATCCAACGGCTTGCAATCGAGCTCCGGTGTTTTCAGGTCCATCTATTGGCTGATTCGAACCTGTGTCATCATCCTGCTACTTGGAGACAAGAGGTTAGTTTTCTAGTCTGGGTGGATTTTGTGGTGGATGGAAGCAACTAGAAGTGGCATTAGTATTTGTACCCGGGGCCCAGGTGTAACTAAGCCCTGAGTCTGCAAGAATTGGTTCATAGCCCTTTGCAAGCTATAGAACATTTGAACCAAGGTCGGTAGGTCTACCGATTGAGAAAATGAGGCTAGATTTGGTGGAATTGCCATTGCCAGAACAGCTGTTGGTACAGTAGTTACCAGTGGGGAATATGTAGTAACTACTGGCGGTACTGGATGGATAGTTGGTAGTGGAGTAGGATTCTCCATCTCTTGTACTGGTGGATCGTCATGTGTAGGTTGGACATTACTAGCACTTATTTACACTTGTCTTCACGTGTGTACCATGTTGAATTCTTAGTGGGTTGTACTTTTTTTCCCACAGACAGTGCAAACTGTTAAGGTCGGATTTGTACTGGCCTACTAGTGTCACACTTCGACTTGTTCTCTGTGTTGGGTTGGACTAAAATATGGGTTGAAAACCTGCAAAATAAAGAACCCAAGGTGGAACCTAGGGTCCTTCTCCGATACTTAAGTCAGTTATGGAGGACTAAAGAAGGCTTATAATAAGCTAAATTCATAATGAATATATACGGTAGAGTTTTTTTGATATCCCTTTTAAGTGTTAGAGTGGCCCTTTTATAAATGGCTTGGTACCCATAATTCAGTTAATGAAAGTGGGGTTCCCATGATGGACGTGGGAGTTGTCCCCTCAATTTTCGGGCTTCCAGATGCTATGTGGATGAGTAGGTTGACATTTTTATCAAGCGGTTGGGATTTTTCTGATTCTATTGAATCAGTCAACAGGCTTGGCTTTATCCTTAACTGTCATGCCCTAAGACTAAGACCCACAGAGGTTAAGGCCGGGACGCGACGGGTCAAAAGCTTAGTACCTGTGTGATGATCATTTCATAACCTAAACATTAATTATCAGCCACAAGTAACTTCAAAGAAATGCACGAAGCACTAACATTAAAAGCCACACCATCCTGTTTCATATATACAAGGCCTAGAACCACCTATCCCTCCATAATATTCGTTCCCAAGTTCAACTAGGTCTTAAAAGAATAGTAGATAAGCTTAATTACAACCCAAGTATCCAAAAGAATATTACAAGTCATGAAGTCTTCAAATGTAATAATCATAATCTTTCTTCTAGTTCAAAAATTACATCTTCAAATACAAGCGTGAAGATCAACATAGACAAAAATTGATCTCATCAAGTAATGCAGCTTCACCCTCAACCTGTACAGTTTTCTCGGGCTTAGCTTCCCCTGTAATTGACAAGAAAATGGATGATCTACACTTAGCTCGGCGAGGGATAAGGGGGTCGGGGATTTTCACAATCGTTTTCATCATTTCGCAAACCTTTTAAAAAAAACCATGTTGTGCATATACAACACTTAATCAGGAATAACAAGAACGGAATAGTCGTAATAACAATCAAATAACTCTACTCTCCAAGAACCTCGAGGAACCAGGCAAGAGTAGGAACCATATAGTAAAAGGATACAATTTCACGAACTTTGTTGGAGATGTCCAGTCTCAAAACTTCTTTGTCAAATCATCTTTAACACACTGAATAAGAGACGGCACTCCAGAGGCAACCCAAAACCATGGTAGCCGAGACTTATACCTGACGGCCTGATGCTGCCCAGGGGAATTGGAACTTCTACCGTAGGGTTTATTAGGCTGCATGAATTGTTTTAGCAATTGAACACATACTTCCCTTCTTTCCAAGGAAACACACCAAGAGAGAGAGGGTGTTAACAAGTATAACATATTTGGAGGACAACAAAGTAGGTTGCCTACGTCAAGCAAGCATGTTAACGCAATGATATCAAGCAAACTCGTAGCTAATAAATACTTTATCAAGCAAAACTTAATCGAACGCGACTTCGTGCGTAGTACAAGAGCCACAATTAGAGACACATGACTTGGAACTCTCAACACATATAGGATCATGCACAAGCTTACTTACATCCACTATCGAAAGCAACGCACAACTGGCAACCAGGAACATCTGGTCGAGTGGTCCGGTCGACTTAGTCGACCGAACTTACTCATCAAGTCGCCCGGCAGTGAGTGTGGCACATGATTCGGGTGACTAGTCCGGGTGGCTGTCCCGGCGACTCAGTCTCCTGGCAGTGGCTTCAGGACCACGGATCCGGTCGACTGGGCTTGGATCCGGTGGACCGGATTCTGTAGCAAAATGTTCGAATTATATATTCTTTGTTCTTTTTGCTATGCTACTTGAACTCAACACTTAGCCCCTTCACCAACCACAAACTTAGCATGCTATAAACATCATTTGATTACTATTCTATCAAGAATCAAGTAAGGCATAAGACCCAACATATGCAACACATACAAAGCCAAATGCTTGAGCTATTCACCTAGGGGTGCATTCTCTACTTTCCTACTCCATTCAAGTACAATATCTACATTCAAGCTTTATAGTAACATATAATAGCAAGTATAACCATCATACACCAAGAGACATGGCTTTGAAACCCTAGATGTCAAACTCAAGCTCAAGACCATCAACTAAGCTCATTTGTAGTACTATCATACTCATCCAACATATAGAACTTAGCAACCATGGGTTTCATGCTATTTCAAGAGTTTTGAAAACATCATTCACCTTAGATTTTGACTTAGAATGCAAGAAGAATGCTAGTAGGCAAGTGTAGAAGCAAGAAAACAGCTTGAAAATGCTAAGAAATAGCTTGAATTTTCCTCTTCTTCCCTCTTCTTCTTCTTTTTCTTTCTTCTTCCTATTTCTTTCTTCCCTTTTCTTATCTTAGAAGTTTTGTATGTGCATGAGTGTGTAAATCATATTTGCGTGTGTGTTTTTGCATTGGAAGACAACAAATAGTGTTAAGATATTTTGACTATTTGACTAAAGGACAAGAGTACCCCTCAACTAGCTTATTTTCTACTAGTTTGCCATTTTAGTTGTGTCTTGACTAATTAGTTGCTTGTCTTAACTTAGTAGTAGTTAATTAATTCCTACGATACCTAAAACACTTAAATGCACGTATTTGACATAATTGCATGTAAAACGATGCAAATGCACGTAATTCAAGATAAATGTACATAAATCGATATAAAAATATATAAAATGATTTAATTGTATATTATATGATCTAAATGCATATGATATGCACATGGGGTCTTGTACGGGACTTCATATTAACCCAGTCTTTCGTTGGGCCGAAGCCCTGTCTAATATTGGGCCGAATTCCGCACATTTTGATAGCCCCTAACACAGATTTTTGCCTTTTGTATTTATGCCACGTCCATTGTTATTTTATGGCTCATCAATTATTATTATTATTATTATTATTATTATTATTATTGGTGTTATTACAATGACTAAGATATAAAGGGATATGTATTTTAGTCATTTGAGAAATAAGTTTATTCTCAAACACAAGAGAATGGACTAACCCATGTGTGTGCTTTAGAATGGCTAATCTCATGTATGTGGGAATGTGATTATCTTGAGAATGAGATTGATAAGTTAATTCCTTCGTACTAAGCATGAGATTTGAAATAGATTTGGAAATGATATTCCATTCTTAACTCATTTCAGTGCACCAATCGTTACCTAAGTGATTATGTTACCAAGGTTTTCCACTATCATGGTGTTTGGAAGCACTTGTACTGTAAAATTTATTTGGTTTATAAATAAATTTCATGAGGATTTGTATTTGCGAATGAATTTCTCTTGTTTGAAACTGTAAAATGGTATTAAGTGAATTCTAATATTTATAGGTATAAATTGTATTTGCACATGTGGAATTGTAATTAAAAGTTTTATTTTACTCAAATTAAAGCACTAACATAAATAAGAACTTTTAGGTTGTCCAACAAGCACTAACATGAATTAAAGCAAGGAAGACAAGAATGACACTTAATGTCAAGTGTTGGCTAAAAGTTGTTGATAAGGCCTGTAGCAATTATACAAATAAAAGTACAATTACGTAGAAATTTGCAAAGAGAACTGAAATGAATTGCTAGAATAGAAATGAAAGGAACTTTCAGCATGATTAAACCATGAAATAATTTCAAAGCTAAGACCAATATGATATCAATCAAATGTATGTAACGACCATGTAAGTAAGAAGATGGAGGATTTAGCAACTTTACGTAAAAATAAACTCCACTTATCTCTTACACTAATCTTGAATCAACCTTCTTTCATGTTGGATACCATAAACATAATATTGAAGGAAAATATTATTCATGTCCTGACTTGTTGATCAATTATTATTTTTTTGTGTTTTGTTGAAAGAAGAAGGGTGGGAAGAGGGTTTGATCTATTTTTTATTTTTTTATCTTTTACCTTTGTATTTGAGCCAAAGTTAAACTCTTAAGTGTAAAGAAAAATTAGAGAGAAATTTTGTCCTCAAATGTTAAGCAACTAACTTAAAAAATGTGGATTTGTAAATTCCACTTCTTGAATAAGGATTTGGGTAAAACTTGTATAAATCTAAGAATTGCAAATCCCGGATTTCCAATTTTTTAAAGTGTTGTTTTCCAGACATAAAAAATTGGATTTGCAAATGAATTACACAAAATTTTGTAAAATTCATTTGTTCCAAACAATCTAAATATTGTGGTATTCTAAGATAGATCAAACATACAATGTGGATCATATTAATTTGTTTTTGTTTTTAAAATAACATATGTTAGTTTTACGCTCAAATACCCACTTATTGATAACAAATCAAGGTAAATGAGAATTATAAAGTGTGTTTGTGCTAATGTGTTTATAGGCTCAAATACCCACTTATTGGCTTTTGGAGTAAAAATGTATGCATCATTCTAAGCCAAAATATATTGTAAGAAGAAAGTGTGATTGAATTAATATGGTTATATATCTAATTCACACTTATGACTCATATGGATAAAGTATTTATATTGTTTCGAGTCAAATGCTGATTGATGGCATAACTTGCATAATGAAAACAATTGTATTGATATAATGAAGAATGCAAGTATAATCAATTTGATTTATCAAGTGTGTTTGTGTTGATATGTTTATATGCTTAATCACACACTTGTTGGCTTATGCATTAAATGTATATATCATTGTAAGCCAATTTGAAATTGAATATTTTGGCTTGTGTGCATTATATTGTACTAATGATTTTATGAGCCAAAATATGCTTTAATGCTTGGTGTTGTAAGAGGAAATGTATCTTGCATGAAGAGGTAAATGTTCTTGATATCAAAGAAGACTTGAAAGATTGAAAAGATGCAAACTTATGTATGCCATTAAAGAAAACAAAATCAAGATCAGCACAAGCATGAAGAAATGAAGTCTTGAAGAGTTGTAATAATGAAGATTATATTACAAGATTCAAGACTTGAAGACATGAAGATGAAGTGGTGTTATAAGGATGGAGATGTGGCGACATAAGTGGTAACGACTTAAAAATATAGTTTGCCTTAGGTATGCATTTTTATAGTTCAAGTTCTTGGTAATATTTCAAAAATATCTTTTAATATTTCCTCAAGAGTTTTGAAATGATTTTAAAAAGATTAAATGGGTTGAAATATCTTTTGAAGAAATGCTCGTAAAATGTTTAAATGATTTGTTTTCAAAAGATTGAATTTTCAGGTGAAAACTTTGTTTTAAACTATTGAATTCTAAAATCGATTTTAATCTTTCTACAAGAGTTTTATAAAATGTTTTGAAGTGTTAAAAATATTGAAAACACTTTAGAATAAGTGTTTTTGAAGTATCTTCGAAAAATTGGATTTCGAGCTCAATTTCGCAAAATTGAAAAACTTGCACTATTTATCCACTCAATCGGGTCATTAGGTTGACCAGGTACTCGACCAGGTCACTCAACCAGATCAGTGGCAGAAACATCTGGACGAGTCCACTAGACCAGATCGTGCAAATTTAAAAAACCAGCCATTGAAAACATTTTTTATAAATATCAAACCAATCTATTTTATCAGGTAACTCTTTCAACAATTCCAAAACATCATATATTGATTATAAGCTACAAATTTCATATATTTCAATCAATATACACCAAGCTTGAACTATAACTTGTATTATCTATTGAGCATTCAAGAACTTCATTTATATTATTCAACTCATTGTGGAGTTATATAATTGTACTCATATCTTTACACATTTATCTTGGTTGTAAACTGTCACACCCCAAAAATGTACAGTAGAACCTGCCACGTGACATGCTGCGTGCTAAAGGAGTACAACCCCTAAAGCCCGCAAGACGCAAAACCATTAAACAATTTATTAAGAGCAACTAGAAACCCAAATATTTGAAATTTTCCAATCAAGACATAAATATTCCAATATAGTCTAAATCTCTAAACATACTTATAAAAAGAGGTATAAACCCTCGATTATTACAATCCAGCCCAAATGTCAAGAAATAAAGATTTCACCCTAAAACCAAATAATATTCCAAAAAGATAGATATCTTATCACTAAATCATTTGGTTTGGATACCATCCCCTCCAAAGTCTGCAATGCTTATTCTGTTCTCACTACAAAGAAAGTAGGTGAAAGCAAAAGTGGTGAGCGAAAAACTGCTCAGTAAAGGAATTCAATCCACAATAAAATATAGCTTGATGATAGGAACAATGAGTCTCTAATTGGAATTCATTAACTTTGTAGTGAATATAAAACGAATAACAATTGACTCACAATTTACAGGATAATCCATTTAACATACCATTCACAAAAAATCACTAAAAATGATATACAAAGAAAATAAAATAATTGTGACTGCATTTAGTCTAGCAGTATCAGTTAAGTAATAATTTTGGGCCCAACTCACTAGTCGCGGTAACAGTACCCGCTAAAGCGGTACAGTAACAGTACCTGTACTATAGTACCGTAATAGTATTGATACTATTAGAGTTACATAACTACAACTGAATGACATAAATAATCAGAGATAAAAGATTACGCGAGAAGTTAACAGATACAAAGGGGTTGTTCAACAGAGATCATTACAATAGTCGTAGAGTTTTTAAAAATATCTCTTTCACTTGAGAACACTTATAACAACATGACTAATTCAAAGGAGATCATAAATGTGTATTAAAAGAAATCTATATTCACAATCAAATCGTATGAAAGTATAACTTATTTAAACTAATGTCAATTTATTCTCTCAAAAAAAAAGTAAACAAATAAATAAATTTTAATATAATATCAACGTCTCTAGTCAGAGACCAGAAGTCACAAATTAGTCACTTATGTGACTTTCAAAGAAGTCACTGTAAGTGACTTTCAATTTTTTATTTTATTTATATCTTATCTTTTTATTTCAAAAATCTCAAAATACTTTTATCACTTTTGTAAATTAGGTAGCAACACAATATCATAACGTTTTAATAAATTGAGATATAAAGGATCTAGTACTTTTATTTTGGGACAAAATTTATCTAAGAATATAGATCCTCAAGACGAATGGAAGAATCAAAGGTTACATAATCTAACAATTATACAATATCTTAAATTTAATAATTTTAATAGGAGAATAAAAATAATTTTATTTAACAATTCCATATGCACTTAGTCACTAAATAACTCAAAGTCTAGAGTAATCCTTGAAGGGAAGATTAACAATAAGAGATCTTAAGGTATGAAATATCAAATTTAATTTGGGATTACACATACACTAACCGAACAATATAATGCAAGAGGGAACAAATCTCGGATCTATAATTAAGATAAGCATAGGAAATATTTGGAGAATGATAGATGAATTCCACTTACTCTTTGCCCCATAAAGACAATCCTCAAATCACAACCAACAATTTTAATCGCCAATTCAATTTCCTCACCTGATGAAGTCTTTGATTATGAGCCTTCATTGTTGTCTAAACTTCTCTACTTATTTGAATGATGAATCAGAAGGAAAATGGAGGAAGGAAATGTTATGCACGGTTTTTGCAACAAATCTGATTCTTCTTCTTTTTTTTTTTTTGCCAAACCTCATCATAACCCATCATTAATTTACCCCTTTCATCATTCCCCTATTTTTTTTTGTCTACCACCCTTTTCAATTTTTCCCCTTTCCTTTTTTTTAATTTGTCCCCCTTTTTTTTGGCTTTTCTCTTTTTGACCGGGTATTGCATAAACTCTCTAGAGCTAAACATTGAGAGGTTCATAGTTTAAAGAGAGAGGTTGTGATCTTCTTTGTAGACTCAAAGAAGGAAAGAGATCTTGTACATCCTTTGTAGATTCAAAGGTTTGAGCTTCATCTACATTTGAAGAAACTTGGTTGCTCTTGTGGATTCAAGAGTTAGTTACTCTTGTGGATTTAAAAGGGGTTGTAAGTTCATTTATGTTTCACCAACTTTTGAAGAAGCAATACTACTGGAGCTAGTAGAAATCCTAAGGGGAGAAGATCTTATGTGGTGGAGTAGATTAGCAAACCACTCTAAAATTGACGGTTTCATCTCTTTCTCTCTTCTCTCATTACATTTTTATATTGGTGCATGCATTGTGTTTGTTAAATTATTTCAAAGAATCAACTGGTCAATTGCATATCCGAAAAAGTAGTGTAATTGCCCTTATATCCTAATTCACCCCCTTCCCCTTAGGATAATTTGGCCTAATAGCATACTACGTCAAAAGTAAAATTTTAAAAATTATAAATACTTAAGAATAAAATATATCACATCTTATACGGCATCACCTTGTATTCAATTCTTATAATATAATTGTCATGATACAATGAATATTCTTTTTTTTTTGGTAAAAAAATAAATACCTATTCCAAGGTCAAGTTTGGGTGGTATACAACGTTAGAGTAAGTAGTTTTATAAGGGGAATTATTGCAACTCACCCAAAAAATACTATCACTTGTAAAAATACAAGCTGCCTAAGGTGGGCATCAATCTATTTTATTTATGAATAATTATATTTATATTTGTAGCACCGTTGCCTCTATGTATTAAAACTGAGAAAAACAAGATGAATCACATGATGTGTTTTCCATCATATTTGTGAAAGCTATTAAATCTAACCAACTGGACCCAATAGCTAATCGTCTTGTAAGTATAAGTAAGATGACAATGCTGGGGGAAATGTATGCCCCTAACAAGAAAGTCAGGTCCTCAATGCAGGGTGTGAAACCCCAGTTAATATTCCTTTATCTCGATTTGCGTGTCTTTGCCTCAATTTGCGTGATTTGACATGTTTATGTGTTATATGGGTTAGAATGTGCTAAATATGTAATTTATATTCCTAATACATGCTATATGTCCATTCATGAAATTTTTATCAAAATCGGCACTAGAAATTTTATCATCGGTTTTTGTGAATAGTATTTTGAACGCACCTTAGCTAAAATTTTTACACGGGTATTTTAAAAATTTTAAAACCTAGTCCTCTATTATTAATAGACCCATGTTTGATAAAAAATTGATTCTGAAACGGAATAATAATTTAAATAGACTTTTCGGGTAAAAAGTAACATTTTTGAGCCAAATAGTCTAAGTGTTAATTGCATTTGGGTGAGCAAAAATAGTCTAAAAACAATTAAGAGACTAAAAATACTAGTTAAAGACTAAAAATACTAACTTTGACTTTGCAAACTTTGTTAACCTTGAGCTTATATCATCAACACACATTAAAAACAGAGCAAACACACTCACAAAATACACACATTACCGAAAATCCATGAGGGAGAAGAAAGAAGGCATTTTCAAGGTTTTTCAAAGTATTTTTCACATAGATTTTGTAATTCAAATCCAAATCACTTCATTCAAAGCTTGATTTCACTTGTTGGGCATCCATTCTACATCTTTCTTGCATCAAAACACATCAAAGGTGAGAGAAAAATTATAGATCTCAAGATGTTATTTTTATGTTTTTGCATATAATTGAATTTTGAATCGTTAGAATGTTGAATTGATGTTATGTTATTGCTCAGTGCATGCTAAGGATCATTTATATGTATTTATATAAGATTTGAACCGTTATAGCATGAATTTTATTTTTTGGGTATTAAAAGTTGAGTTTTTGGCTATTTGTTGAATATCTGGAGTTGTGGTGGTTGAAATCAATTGCTGTTAACTTGTAAAAGTTTGTTAAATATGTGGTAGTAATGTTATAATGCCAAAATTTTGATTGTGATGTTGGAGTGAAAGTCCGGAAATTTCAGCCATGGTGTATTAGGGTTTTAGGGTTGTTGGGCTTGATTTGGATAGATTATGGTTGGTTTCCGAGAGGGCTAATGTTGTTGATTGAGTGGGTGAGTGATAGAAACTGGTTTGGAGGTTATCGGATTAGTATAATGTAAGTTATGACTTTTAGAAATTTGGGTTGTCTTTATTTAAAATGTTGAGTTATGCCTTTGGATGTTTGGGTGGTGTTTGAGTGATTGAATTATGAGTTGTTGATGGTTAGACTAGGGTTTGGTTGTGTGTTTAATACTTGTTGAGTTGGATGGCCTACTTTGTCATCTAACTTAATTATTTTATGATTATATAGTTGTTGATTGTTAAATATTGTTTAATTGATTGTTGAAATATGGATTAATTGATTATTGATTGTTGTTACAAACCGTGAGGAGCATGCTTGGGGTTAATCGGGGGTGTAGCCAAAATGAACATTACTTTATTGGTAGCACGCTCGGGGTTAATCGGGGGTGTTACATTGTTAACTGATTGTTATTGTTTTTATTAATCGGGAGTCGGGCAGTCAATGTTGTTGACTTCTCGAATTGGAATTGTTATTGTTTTTATTAGTAGGGAGTCGGGCAGCCAATGTTGTTGACTTCTCGAATTGGATTTGTTATTGTTTTTATGAGTCGGGAGTTGGGCAACCAATATTGTTGACTTCTCGAATTGAGTCCCATTATTGTGAGCTTTGATAATGTTATGTCACCTCGGGAGGCATCCTGGGTTGCGGGCACAGTTATCATGGCTAATCCCTATCTCGCATGGGCGGAGAGGCCATAGGGTGTGAGTCTAGGTCAAGGTACCTCAGGTTTGTGTCATTGAGTTTGGAGGAGTTGATGAGCATTGAATGGTGTATGGAGCTTCATCAGCAAATGTATCGTATCCTTATTGATTAGAAGAATGTCTGATAGACCAAGAACTAGAGGTAGGCCTGAAGTAGTTGACGAGGCACCGGATAATATGGCACCGGGCCGAGATAGGGGTGATGACCGTTTTGGTGCAGCCATGGATAGGATTACAGAGATTATGGCAGGGCAGGCTCAGATACTAGCAGGGCAGGCTACCCAAGCACATGCATTACATACTCAGTTGTTGAATGTTCAGGGTGGTTACCACGGGCGTGGTACGCTGAAGGAATTCTTGGGGTATTATTCGCCAAGATTTCAGGAAGAGCCAGATGATAGGAAGACAGAAATGTGAATTAATAAGATAAAGAAGATATTCGATCCTCTAGACTATACTGATGAGAGGAAAGTCACTTTTGCAGTCTACTTGTTTGATGACGAGGCAGAGGAGTGGTGGCGCACAGTGAAAGTTGCTTGGGAGGCAAGAGGTACTCCGTATGTTTGGGATACCTTCCTTCAAGTGTTTCGGGCAAAGTATGTCTTGAGGATTGCAAGGGAAAGGAGAACGGCGGAGTTCCTGTCTTTAGTTCATGGGGATGCTTCAGTGGCTCAGTATGAGGCCACTTTTACTAGACTGTCCTGGTATGCATCGGAGTTTGTAGCAGATGAAGAACGCAGGACCCGAAGGTTTATGTTGGGTTTGAGGTCGGAGATTTAGGATGCGATGGCCCTGAATCAGTATGATATATTTTCTGAGGCTTTTGATGTGGCATCCAGACTAGAAAAGAGGAAAGGGGAATAGATTGGACCTAGTCAGCCTAGCAAGAGGCAATTTCAGCTGCAGGGCCAGCAGGGTATGTATAGACCTTCAGTACAGCAGGGTGGTTATAGGCCTTCGGTTTAGCAGGGTTCTTTTAGACCGTAGGGTCAGCAGGGTTTCTATCGGCCTCAGTTTCAGCAGGGCTCCTTTCAGGCACAGTCACAGTACAGGCCATTTGGAGGCCGACTGTCGGAAGAAGGCAGGGACGTGTTTAGGTTGCAGCAGTAACCAACACCGGGCGGGGGATTGCCCCAGGTATCAAGGTTCTACGGGTCAGCCAGCAGTGTAAGGCTATCAGGATAGACCTGCAAGCAGTACACCTCAGCAGCAGCGGGCTCTGGCTCGGGCCTACGCAGTGGACTTGGAGGAAATGCCAGAGGTGGTAGCAGTGGTAAAATGTAACTTACTTATTCTCAACCAATTAAATATCATATCTCCTTGAGTGCAACGTGCTAAAATATGAATAGAAAGTTCGTCTTATACGATTAAAGTTAGCACGTACATTATATCAGTTGGTGACTGAGTACTATGTGACGCTGAGGCATATGAAATTCCGATTGGAGGTCAAGCTACTTTACGACTATATATTGACTATTGAGATTCTTATTTGGTGATCTTATTCGGCATTTTTCCTTGGGATTTCTATATGAAAATTCTTATTTAGCATACTTCTTTGGACTTCTTCTACGGTATTTTCTATGCGATATTCTTATGAGGAATTCTTACGGTGTCATCCGGAGTTCTTATATTGGGATTATTATTCGGTATTCTCGCTCGGTGATCTTGTTTGAAGTTCTTACTTGATATTTGTGATCGGCGTTCTTATTCGTCATTATTATTCGAGCTTCTTGTTCGGGGATTCTTAATCAATGATTTTACTCGGTGTTCTTATATGGTGTTCTTAGTTGATATTTGAAATTTGGTATTCGATCTTTCATTTTGTATGTTTGAGCTAATAGTGCATGAGGTCCTCCGAGGTTCATTGCAGAATTGCGCGGACGCAATTGTTTTAAGGAGGGGAGAATGTGAAACCCCAGTTTTTTTTTTTCTTTACCTCGATTTGCATGTCTTTGCCTCGATTTACATGATTTGACATGTTTATGTGTTATATAGATTAGAATGTGCTAAATATATTATTTATATTCCTAATACATGTTATATGTGCATTCATAAAATTTTCATCAAAATCGGCACCAAAAATTTTACCGTCGGTTTTTGTGAATAGTATTTGAACGCATGTCCGCTAAAATTTTTACACGGGTGTTTTTAACGTCTTAAAACCTAGTCCTCTATTATTAATAGACCCATGTTTGATAAAAAAAATTAATTCTGAAATAGAATAATAATTTAAATAGACTTTTCGGGCAAAAAATAACGTTTTTGAGCCAAATAGTGATTTCTTCTAAACCCGATTCTTGCATTGAATTTCGTTGACCTAGTATATATTAATATAAATGTATTTATATGAGTTATTAAATGATTTTAGATTAATTGTGCATTCAAAAGATATTTGAAAACAAATAATATGACTTTTCACCTTCTTTTGTAAAAATCGAGTTTTAACCGAGTCGGGTGTAAGTCTATGCATGTGAAACTTGTTGTCAACTAAAAATATACTACTTAAAAATAGTCCAAGTGTTAATTGCATTTGGGTGAGCAAAAATAGTCTAAAAACAATTAAAAGACTAAAAATACTAGTTAAAAGACTAAAAATACTAACTTTGACTTTGCAAATTTTGTTGACATTGAGCTTATATCATCAACACACATTAAAAACAAAGAAAACACACTCACAAAACACACACATTACCGAAAATCCATGAGGGAGAAGAAAGAAGGCATTTTCAAGGTTTTTCAAAGCATTTTTCACATAAATTTTGCAATTCAAGTCCAAATCACTTCATTCAAAGCTTGATTTCACTTGTTGGGCATTCATTCTACATTTTTCTTGCATCAAAACACATCAAATGTGAGAGAAAAATTCTAGATCTCAAAATGTCATTTTCATGTTTTTGCATATAATTGAATTTTGAACCGTTAGAATGTTGAATTGATGTTATATTATTGCTCAGTGCATACTAAGGATTGTTTATATGTGTTTATATAAGATTTGAACCGTTGTAGCATGAATTTTATTTTTCGGGTATTAAAAGTTGAGTTGTTGGCTATTTGTTGAATATCTGGAGTTGTGGTGGTTGGAATAAATTGCTGTTAACTTGTAAAAGTTTGTTAAATATGTGGTAGTAATGTTATAATTCCGAAATTTTGATTGTGATATCGGAGTGAAAGTCCGAATATTTCAGCCATGGTGTATTAGGGTTTTAGGGTTGTTGGGCTTGATTTGGATGGATTAGTTTCTGAGGGGGCTAATGTTGTTGATTGAGTGGGTGAGTGATAGAAACTGGTTTAGAGGTTATCGAATTAGTATAATGTAAGTTATGACTTTTAGAAGTTTGGGTTGTCTTTATTTAAAATGTTGAGTTATGCCTTTGGATGTTTGGGTGGTGTTTGAGTGATTGAATTGTGAATTGTTTGATGGTTAGACTAGGGTTTGGTTGTGTGTTTAATGCTTATTGAGTTGGATGGCCTACTTTGTCATCTAACTTAATTGTTTCATGATTATATAGTTGTTGATTGTTAAATATTGTTTAATTGATTGTTGAATTATGGATTGATTGATTATTGATTATTGATTGTTGTTACAAACCATGAGGAGCACGCTCGGGGTTAATCCGGGGTATAGCCAAAACGGACATTACTTTATTGGTAGCACGCTCGGGGTTAATCCGGGGTGTTACATTGTTAATTGATTGTTATTGTTTTTATTAGTCGAGAGTCGGGCAGCCAATGTTGTTGACTTCTCGAATTGGAATTGTTATTGTTTTTATGAGTCAGGAGTCGGGCAACCAATGTTGTTGACTTCTCGAATTGTTGTTGTTATAGTTATTATGAGTCGGGAATCGGGCAACCAATGTTGTTGACTTCTCGAATTGAGTCCCATTGTTGTGAGCTTTGATAATGTTGTGTCACCTCGGGAGGCATCCTGGGCTGCGAGCACAGTTATCATGGCTAATCCCTATCTCGCATGGGCGGAGAGGCCATGGGGTATGGGTCTAGGTCAAGGTACCTCAGGTTTATGTCATTGAGTTTGGAGGTGTTGATGAGCATTGAATGGTGTATGGAGCTTCATCAGCAAATGTATCGTATCCTTATTGTGTGTTTACAGTTATTGTTATTGTTGCATTTATAATGATATTGATGTTCATTGTGTGTTTACTGCTCAAAGAATGATTTCTAAGGAGTATAGTAAATACTGTTAAAGATCTATCGAATCCTCACTGGGCTTGTTTTATATAAGCTCACTCTCAATTATTGCATGCATACAGGTGAAGTTGATCCAGGTTACGGGTACGTGCCTCCAGAAGAGGATAACGTGCCATATGTGGACGAGTCCTATGTGCCAGAGTCTTGTCCCTGATTTATGATGTTGTACTCTTTGTTATATTGTATATTAAACTTAGTTGTCTTGTATTTCACTTAAAAGTTCATGTTATATAGGATGTTATAAAGATAGTAGATTAAATGTTGCTAGCTTAGTAATCTTGTTTTGGAACATGATTAGGTTTCTAGGTGGGCTATAATATATTTTGGAAGTGTATGTTATATAGTAAATGTATTATGTTGGAACGGAGGCGCATAACTATGAAAGAGTTGATGAAGGAATGTTTAATGTATGAAATGGTTGCGTTGTATGTTGTTAATTTGATTGTGGAGTTAGTTGGTAACTTGTGGAGTTTGATGTATGTTGTTCTTAAGGGTTGGTTTAGAGCCCCGATGCTCATGTTACTGTCGTTATGCTGCCAAAATTCCATTGCGTCCTGACTGATCGTAAGAGGGGTCGAGTTGGGGCGTGACACAAGGTGTATGTGATATCCCGCAACAGTAGGTGATAATGTGTATGTGTGGTTTATAAGTAGGTGAGTGATCGCGTCATTTTGCGCTAAAAAATAGTAAGGTTAAATGATTAAAAATATTGTTTACCTTGAATTACCTCTAGTTGTGGCGAGTAGAGGGTCGATCCACGGAGATTGGGATTAACTGTTTCAAGTTAAGAATTTAGTTTATAATTTGTTTGACTATCTCCGGTCACGGATAAGTTTGATTAAGTTCAAAAGTCCAAAAGTCCAAAGATACGGTAAATTAAGTCCAAACGCCCAAAAGTACGGTATTAAACTAAAATAATTTAGTCCAGGAGTGGTTAATTCAATTTAGCGGGTCCATGATTTGGAATGATAGATTTGATCGGAGTATTTAAGTGTAATATTATAGATTTAAATTAAAAGAATAAATCATTCAAGAAATAGGGCTACAAGCTCTCACTTCTGAAGTTAGCCTTAGATACGTAAGTAATAGGACTAATTAATTAATAAGATTGAATATGTTGGTACAACCTAACAATATCCAACCTCTCAATTAATCTTCTTACTTATGTACCCCGCAGGTGCTGGTACAACCTAGCTAATTCCGTTCGAGGTAGTCTCGTATTACCACTGGTTTACAAAATCGGGCGTATATGTACTTTCAATTAACTATAACATAACAATAAGTATATGCATAATTAATTGATAATATTAAGTAATTAAAGAATACGAGACTTTAATTAATATAAATCTAAATATATACAAAAATATCATCACTTATTAATCATTCCAAAAATAAGGGTCTAAAGTGCCATAATTAAATTTACAAAACAAAAATCGAAATCAAGAATAAAAGTTACCAAATTTAAGCACGTCTTGATTTAGCCGGCTCGATTTCTCCGAAGCTATGGCGTTAATCCATAAGCCCAACTCTTATTTTAGGACCCTAATTAAACTAAACTAACCTACTCCTAAACTAAAATATGAAGAAAACTGATTATATACAAAGCAAATGGTGAAATTTGGCTTATGTTCGTCAAAATCAGCGTTTCAGCCACTATTTATAGGGGTTGATGAATAGTGCACTCGAGCGCCAGTTTTGGGAGCTCGAGCGCCACTCTGCACTATTAATTTTTTATTATTTTTTTTCGTCTTTTTCCTTTCACGCGTTGTCGACCACTTGTCTGCCAATGTCAAAAAGTGGCGCTCGAGCGCGGAAAAGGGGCGCTCGAGCGCACTTCCGGTTGTGGTAGGTGAACTTTGACTTTGACTATTGACCGTTGACTTTGACCGTTGACCAAAAAGTTGACCAGGTTTATTCCAAGGTTTTTCAGTGTCTTGAATCCGTTTCTGCATTTGGTTTGGCCAAATTCAACCTCGAATTGTTCGTTTTGAGGTTGTTCTACCATTCTTCACAGTGCTGCGCTGAATTTCTTGTTCAAATGTTGGTTTTTGTGACCGTTTTTGCTCTTTCTTCTTTAAAACCTATATTGCATTAAAATTGTGTAAAATATACAATTAAGCTTGAAATAATAATACAATATACATGATTCAATGGGTTAAAGTTACTAAAAATATGGATTTATCAGTGAGGTGAGTATAAATTAGGAATGACAGCAGTTTGGTTAACTGCGATTTTTGAAAAAACTAATACCGAAACCGTTTAGCATAACTTAAACCGGAAATTGAAACAGAAAACTGATGGTTTTAAAAACCATTATCCAAAACTGAAATCGACAAGTATAAAACAAAAACTGCGGATAACCGAAATCGAAATCGATAATTTTTAAAAAAATAATTTAAATAGAAAAAGAGTCCAAAAATATGAAAAAACTATTAATTTTCTATTACGCGTGCCAAGGTTTCTATTAACTCTATCAATGAAATATCATCATCTAATGCTTACATGAAATATCGAAAGGGCTTGATCATTCACCTCAAACTAGTGTTGTTTGCATACATTTTATAACTTGACATTTGAATTCACAGAAAATTCAAGTCAAACTTACTATGATTATTCCCTTCTCAATTTCAAGCATACTTCATATACACTTCAATCAATCTGACTAATGGGATATAAATTTATATTTTACTTAAAAACCAAAATTTGTGGGTAAGCCAATGAAGTCACAACGGGCTCTTAAAGAGAGAAGATAGTCGATGGATCAGTAACAAACACATATACATATGTATAACATAGAGATGCAAAATCTATAGTTTGAGCTTACCTGGAAAGAGAGAAAAGAGCTTTGCAAAGCTGTTGAGCTAGCCTTAGACATGGAGGCATTGAAAGTGAATGCTGAATAGTGAAATTGAAAATTGATACCTTTAGTTTAGTATTAGGGTTAGATAGACAGAGCAGTTTTAGTATTTTTTTTAGTTGGGCTAAGCCCAATAGCTCGTTTTTTTTAAATAGTTGTATTGAGACTCAAATCTTTTAGAAAATATAGTCTATTTTTAATTTTTATTGATATAATTTTAGATATTAGTATAAAAATTATTTTTATATTTTTATCAACTTTAAATATTTATTATAGGTAGGTATATATTATATAATAAATTACTAATCGGATTTCAGGTTTCAGATTTTGATTTTTTTTTAATATCTCAAATCGAAACCTATCGGTAATTACTTACAAAAATTAAAATCTCTTGATTTATCCATCAGTTTTTATTATCGAATTTTAATTGTACGGATACCCATTGTCATCCCTAGTATAAATGATAACTTAGGTTAGCTATTTTGGACCCGTAGAAAAGAGGCTCAAGTAGTTATTTTTTATGCCTACAATACAAGTCTCGCTAACAGGCCTAAAATTCTAGGGTTGGGACATGACACAAATCATACTCTTTGTCGATCACATTGCTTCAAGGTGAGTTATTCATTTTGTTTAATGATATATACTTTTATTAATAACACCATATTGATTTGTGTTACAACTAAAAGTAAAGCGAGGTGCATTATCCAGTAAGTATTCAGAATGAGGTTAATCTTCCAAATGGCATCTGTCCAAACGACTGCCTCATTTATTAGTAAAATTTAAATTAATTATTTTTAAATTAATTAAAATAATGAATTATGAAGTAACCAATTGGAACGACTACTGTTTTAAAAAAATTTCCTTCGATATGACAATGTTAATTTGTCATCATCATAATGACAAAGTTATTATTGCTACTATGCCTACATCCACTACATGAATTACATACTTAAAATATTATTATTCATTTTATATCTACTTATAATGAGGTATTTTGAGACTCATATTTGCCTACTAGTTTAAATGACATTTGACAATTGTTTTTGAAGGTGTTTCAAGCAATACATTACAAGTAGACTGGTAAAAGCCAAGATAATGAAGTATTAGACTTTTGCTCTTAAGAAACATTTTTCAATGTAGGGTCAAACGAGTAAGACTAGGGCTAATATGTAATAACCATTAAGACAAGGGTCAAAATTGTAAAGAATGCCAAATATTCTTAGTACAATGATTTTTCTGCAGATTTTTCTTAAGAGTAATGCTATATACCACCTATTTTTTTAACACCCTTATACCACATCTTACTTGGCATACTGCCATGGCATGCCAAGTTGGAAATTTTAAGTTTTAATTCTCATTATTTATTTATTTATTTTTCTCTCCCTTCTTTTATTTATTTTTTATCTTTTTTCTCTCTCTTCTTAACGTTAACGAGGACATTGTTCATTCTTCTCTCTGTCGGAGGATAGTTTCAAGGTTGTTACTAGCACTGTCATTACCACCACAACCGTCGCCGCCGAAGCTTTCCAGAACGTCGTGCAGTTTTACTCGGCTATTTTTTAGGATGTAATTGCCAAGGGGTTTTGAGCCCTAAGTCGAAGGCTCTTTGTGTTGACATGTAAATGGGTCCTCACGTTTTCGCTCTAAAAGAGATCGGAGTGTCTGATTCAATTGGGTTTTACAAGAGAGGTTCGAAGCGGTTGGTGGAATGATTGAAAAGTAGGCTAAGTTGATGGATTTTGCTGCGGAGATAGGGAGGAATCTGAAGTCCGAAGGGTTTCTTGTCATCCACACAGGTTCAAATGATACATATAGTTTCAATTCATTACTTGATTTGTTTAATTGTTGTAAATCATTACTTGATTTCTTTAATTATTGTAAATTGATAAAATGTAGATACATTGTTATGGTGGAATGATTGAAAAGTGGGCCAAGGATGTGTGAAACTTTACCGCATGCCTTTCTGTGAAATTTTCTGCAGAGTAGATTGAAAAGTGGGCCAAGGAAGTGTGAGTTCCATTCATGGTGATTGTAACTAGATAGGACACACACACGTATAAATATATATATATATATATATATACACAAGTAATAGTAGAACAATTTAGCTGAAGAATATGCAGATGAACCATAAAGATAACGTACCAATATCAGCAATTTCATTCATCTTTTACAACACCAATTCATTAAGAAGAGGGAAATAAATCTAAGAGGATATGCAGTGAACAATAGAAGAGAATATTGGATTTCTTTTTTGTTGAATTGAATAGAGGACTTCTGGTTAGGGTTAGCAAGAAAGTAAATGTTAACATTAAGAAAAGAGAGAAAAATAAATAAATAATGAGAATTAAAAATTAAATTTGCCAACTTGGCATGCCATGTCAGTATGCCAAGTAAGAGGTGGTATATAGTATTACTCTATTATTATTATTGGTAGTGTCATTCCTTCTATATGTATTACATAATTACACTAGTTATTATTCATTTTATATTTACTTATAATGCAGTTTAATGGATTGTTTTGTAGCACTTGTTAAAATTTTGTTGGTTAGCTTGTAAGAAAATCTTATTTACAAGACATGATCTATGAAGAATTAAGACATAATTACCAATAAATTAAGAGATTTGTATACAAGCTAGTTAGAGTGATATTTGACGGATTTTGTTTCAAGCAATACATAAACTATGGTTACATAGAAACCATGAAATATAGAACTTGGGTAATTAATATCATACTATGGCAATGGTCTTAAGGAAGGAATGAATAAAAAGATACACTAATGGTGATTGGATTGCAGGTTTTGCTATTAACTTGGGTATTGCTTCTAGCTGTAGAGCAGAGATTATTGCCATCTGGAAGGTTTGCGCATGGCTGAGTCCATGAATGCTACAAACTTGGTCATTGAAACGAATTCATCATTTGTTTGTAGTCTTATTCATGATAGTATTCCTTTGTCTAGCCCTTCTAGACCCCTGGTGCAAGATTGCAGGCAGATTCTCGCTTGCCATGACGACTTTAGGCTTGTTCATGTATGTCGTGAAGCGAACAGTTATGCCGACTGGCTAGCAAACTTTGGGCTTCGTCAACCTTTTGGGTCGTCTAGAATTGTTGACATTGTGAGGCAATTGAGTGTGCTATTAGAAAGAGACACGATGGGTGTAATGTCACCCCGACTTAATCTTGACTCTAGCCTCTTTCTCATAAAACATAAAAATAAAAATAAAAATAAAAAGATACTATAAACTAGGGTCACAAGAGTAGGCTCGGGTAAACATGAAATAACCACAAAAGGCCAGGTCAAAATTGTAAAGTAAACCAAAGATAGATCCCAAAATGATTTTTCTTCAATAGAAGACAAATGTCAAAGGAAAATAGTGGCACAGACCTATTCCTCCGTACACTGCAAGGACCAAATATGCTCAAAAGACTTCTACGTTTTCTTTTTCAATTAAAAAAATTTTAGAAAGCTCTTTAAAAATATAAGATTATCAAATGAATAATTGAGATTTTAAAAAATCAAATCTTATACCTCATTTTGGAGATTAAAAAATAAAAAATAAAAACCTAAAAATAACACCCCCTCCTCCTCTTCCCCCCCACCTTAAAAAAAAAAAAAAAAAAAAAAAAAAAAAAAAAAAAAACCCAAAGGGTGAATCTCTATCTCCTTAATTGATCGCGTTTTTCATCTTCTCTACTTAACTTCAGCACTCAGCCTTCTCTTTTTTCTTATATTATGTTCGTCACATAATCTTAAGGTACTTATTTCTACTTCAATTTTTTCTCTCTTTTTTTTTAAGATTATTTTTTCCTCGTCTCCATGTCTGCATGTTTTCACACGTATGTGCCTTGTATGGCATGCATGATTAAGTGTTTTTTTGTGTCTGTGATTTTGTGTGTGCGTTTTTTTTCTTTTCTTTTTCCTTTCTTATTTTTGTCTAACTTGGTGCTGATCAGAGTTTTATCATAGTGCTAGATTTGCTAAAACAGATATTCTTGAAATATATATTGCTCCTTCATCGTAAAGTCAGAAATTCTAAAACCACCTTATAAGATCTTGGGTTACTCCACTTGGCACTAATTGGTTTTTAAATGGAACCTCAGGCTTGTTAACATGGTATCAAAGCTGGGCCTTGATCCTATGTTATCCATCAACGTGCGACCCATTCGTATTTCAAGCTTTGCGCGTCAACTTTGATACGCAATTTTTAAATTCGCTGCTCTTATACCACGTCGTTCATATATTGTGCCTTCAACCATTGACTTTGTGAAGCGCAATTCGCTACTTCTTCGATCACATCAAGGAAAATCAAAAACTCTACTTCTTCGATCACATCAAGGAAAATCAAAAACTCTACTTCTTCGATCACATCAAGGAAAATTAAAAACTCTAAGAGCACCTTATAAGATCTTGGGCTACTTCTTAACCGATATGAACCTATACGATCTCTCATATGTTAATTTTCTCCAGTGTGTGTGTATGTTTATTTGTGTTTTCATTTCTCTTTTTGCCTTTTTTTTTTCTTGTATTTGTGGTTTAAGTTTTGCTGATTTTTTCTTTTCCTGATATATATTTATATACGTGCATGTACACAATATGCGTATGCATACATACATGCATATATATATAATATGTATATGTGGATACTATAGATCTGTGTTTGAGAACATTGAGGTTGTTTTTTCTATTCTGTATTATTATTTTTTATTTTTTTGTTTCCATTATTTAGCTTCGTTTTTTTTAAAGCTTTCCGGGGGTAAAACACCAAATGTACATATTATCTCTTAGATTTTTGGGAATTTAAGGTACCTCTAAAATACAACTAAGTTTGACAGCTAATTTTTTGAATGTACATTACCAAAAAATTTTGTTTAATAAGAATTTATATACAACTAAATTTGAAATCATAATCTCGTCTACGATTGTTTATCGCATTTAATTTCTTCAAGGTGACTTATTCATTTTGTTTAGTGCTATTGATGTTTTTTTCTAGTAACAACATCCCGATTTATGTCATAATGATAAAGTTATTGCGATTATAATAATTCTTGGTTTGTGTTCTTATTTGTATGACATACTTAAAATACTTATACTATTTTATATATACCGATAATGCTGTCTAATGGATTATATTTAAGCTTATTTAATCTTTTTTTTTAATGAGCTTCTTTTGATAAGGTTTATGAGACATGATCTAATAAGAATCAAGATATGATTAATTTATTTATTGGGTCTAAATTGATATTTAGAAAATTTATTTTTACGAGTTTCTAGCATTAATACCTAGACTATGGTCAACAATTATATACCCAACCTCGGTGTGATCATTAAAAAAAAAAAATTATATAACACTTTTTCCTTTTTTTTTTTTGCCATCTTTGGGAAAGAATTAAAAAGACTAGGGTCAAAGGAGTAAAACTCGGGTTAAAAAGTAATTACAGTAAAAGACCAGGGTCAAAATTGTAAAGTAGACCAAAGATTCATTGTACCATGATTTTTCTACAATAGAAGACAAAAGGTCAAAGGACACGTGGCATAAACCCATTCATCCTTACGCCCCCAGCACCAAATCATGCTCAAAAGAGTCCTATTTTACAGCAGCCTTAACACAAAAAAACAAAAAACACCACCCCCCCCCCCCCCCCCCATTCCCCATCCCCCGGGCCTCACCCCTACCCCACGCATACCTTAAAAAACCCAAACAGACACAAATACCTTAAAACCATACCAAGAATCTCTACAGTCTTCTTTAGGGTTTTGGTCACCTTTCTCTTCCTATCTTCTTCACATCATCACTACAACTCAACCCTCTTTGGCCTCCTTTTTGCTTTTCTCTTCTTCACATCATCTTAAGGTGCATATTCCATGTCTCTTTTTCTTTCTTTATTTATTTATTTTTCTCTTCAGCATATCTGCATGTTTTCACACGTATGTGTTTGTATCTGACGCATGATAATGTGTATTTGTTTTGCTTTGTATTTTTTCTTTTCTTTTGCTTTCTTTTTAAGTGTTCTTTTTACTTATTCGAGTTTTTTCATAGTGTTGGCTTTGATAAAACGGATCTCGTATGTGAGATGTTGATTTTCTTCTGTGTGTTTGTGCGTGTGTAGTTTTTTCTCTTTTTTTTTTTTGCCTTTTCTCTTTGTTTTTCGTGTGTGTGTGTGTTGCTGCTTAGTGTTGTTTTTTTTTTTTTATACTAAAAGATCTGACATGTTCAAAAAAAACCTATGTGCCATATTAATTATAGCTATGCATATACAGAAATAAATTTTATACATAAATACATACAACGTATGCATGTTTGTATGTATGCATACGTATAGATCTCTTGTGTCTGAGAATATTCATCTTGTTTTCTGTTCTTTTTATCTTTTTCCCACTATTTTCCTCTGATTTGTTTTTGGTTACAAACAAAATGCAAATATTATATTTGATACGCATAATAATGTGTTTTATTTTATTTCTTTTGGTGTTTTTTGGCCTTTTTTTTGCTGCTTAGATTTGTTTCCAAGTGTTGATTTTCTTTTGAAGAGTGTGTGTTTTTTCATTTTTTTCTTTTTTTGCTGTGTTTTTTTTTTTTTTTTCTGTGCTTAGAGTTGTTTATTTTCTCTAAAGAGTTGTGATACTATAAGATCTGCAATGCAGATGTTCAAAAAATACTTACTTATTTTGGCTATGAAAACAAAAACAAAGCTGCAATATGAGCTTTTGTTTCAGCTTTTCAGTTTTGGCTTTAATGGTTTTTGTCCATCTTTCTCTTCTATTTGTGGGTACGCTTTGTTTCTTAACTTGGTACATATATGTGTGTGTGTATACATTTAACATATGTATATATGCATACACATGTGCCTGAGTACATTAGCTTATTTTTCTGTTTTTTATTATTATTATTTTTAATCTTTTTGTTTCCACTGTTTTCTTCTGTTTTTACTTTTTTTTTTTTTTGGTTGAAAACAAAATATAGATATTATCTGTTCTTTATTTGACTTTTATGTGTTTCTTAGCTTTTGAGTTATTAATGTGATGATATTGAATTAATATTGAAATAATAATTATTAGCCCATATTCATGAGGCTGCATTCGTTTCTTCTGTGTTTTCTTTTCTCTTTTTAAAATTTCCCTTTTATGGTTTAGTGTTTTCCTACATTCATGTA
The DNA here is from genome assembly GCA_037974665.1 of Ehretia macrophylla. Taxonomy (NCBI): domain Eukaryota; kingdom Viridiplantae; phylum Streptophyta; class Magnoliopsida; order Boraginales; family Ehretiaceae; genus Ehretia; species Ehretia macrophylla. The sequence continues at coordinate 70,118,631 of CM075776.1, read as the reverse complement.
TACAGAGTTCATAATGAAAGTGGACATTATTGCTTTTGCTACATAAAGTTTCCATTTCTGTATATATATTGCTATAAATAATTGCAATTATGTATTTTGACATCTTTCAATTTTAAGGCCTTGAGAATTGTTTGCTTTGCCTTTTCTCATGTTTTTATTTTTTATTTTTGGAATCTTGTTCTGAATTCTAACTGGTAACAAGTATCTAAGCAATTTTTTTCTTATATGTTTGATTCGGTATTAGGTGACTGAACCAAGTGGGATAAAGCTTGGTTTAGTTTATTTTGATTTGACTTGACTTGGTATTGCATCAATAAAGCTTGGTTTGATTCTTATTGCTCCAATCTTCACTGAATATCTTTGTAGTGCATCAAGTTGTCGCGTAAATTGTAAATCTATTATCAGCTGAATTATTGTTTTCCTTGTTCTACTTGATGGTCATGTTGATCAGAAATGGAGCCTCCTATGGAAAATGTACCAGAGTCACTGCCTCCACCCCCTCCTACTGTGCCAGCTGATGTTGTGCCTACAAAGATCTCGGTTGCAAAGCGCGTACCAATGGCTAGGCGTGGCCTTGGTACAAAGGGGCAAAAGCTTCAGCTTCTAACAAATCATTTTAAAGTCAGTGTAGCCAGCAGTGATGGACAGTTTTTCCACTACAGTGTAATTACTCTACTGATCAGTTCTCTCTATGTTTGTATTCAAGAATGTGAAGAATAGAAAATTTGAAGATTGTTCAGCCTATTAATTGCCACTTTTTCTTGTTTGATTCCTTCGTATTGCTTGTTTAGGTTGCGATATCTTACGAAGATGGAAATCCAGTTGAGGCAAAAGGCATTGGGAGGAAAATTCTGGATAAAGTCCAAGAAACTTACAGATCTGAACTTGATGGAAAAGAATTTGCTTATGATGGTGAGAAGAGCTTGTTTACCATTGGTGCTCTGCCAAGAAACAAGCTTGAGTTCACTGTTGTGCTCGAAGATCTCCCTTCAAATAGGTGCTGTACACATCTCTTTAGTGTATATAGCATGTTCTTCTCTGTTTAAGTTTTTCAAGATGTTTTCACTCTTGTGTTATCTTTGCAGGAATGTGACAAGTGGAAGTCCTGATCGGGAAGGCAGCCCTAATGAAGTTGACAAGAAAAGATTAAGGCGTCAATCTAGATCGAAGACATACAAAGTAACAATCAGTTATGCTGCGAAAATTCCATTGCAAGCTATTGTGAATGCCCTGCGTGGACAAGATTCTGAACATTTTCAGGAAGCTGTGAGAGTGCTTGATATCATATTAAGACAGCACGCCGCCAGACAGTAAGAAATTTGTTTTGCCTTTTCTTTAAAGTGACTGTCACTCACGTATATGGTCTCTTTGCAGGGGTTGTCTTCTTGTGCGCCAATCATTCTTCCACAATGAGCCCCGGAATTTCAATGATATAGGGGGTGGAGTGTTTGGCTGTCGTGGTTTCCATTCAAGTTTTAGGGCCACTCAAGGAGGCCTTTCACTGAACATTGGTAAGTTGCTAATGCAGCTTTTACATGTAAAATATCAATCCTTTGCATTATGAGCCTTTTGACCATCCTTCTTTCTCAATGTCCAGATGTCTCGACCACAATGATTGTCAAGCCTGGGCCAGTTGTAGATTTTCTGCTTGCAAATCAAAATGTTCGAGATCCTTATCAGGTTGATTGGATGAAGGTAGGTAACTTGTAACTCAAATTGTCATCTTAGCTGTTGTAGTGAATATGCTGGGTGTTGTGGTAATCCTCTTGTGTCCTGCTTCCTCCAACAGGCTAGGAGGATGTTGAAGAATCTCCGAATCAAGGCTGAGCCTTCTAATATCGAATATAAAATCACTGGCTTGAGTGACAGCATCTGCAAGGAACAAATGTAAACTGTTAAATACAAATTCAGAATTTCTAACATTTGAAGTTCGAACCTTTTCTAATTGGTCGGCTTCTAAGTCCTAACATCTTCTGATGTTACAGGTTCTCTTTTAAGCAAAGAAATGGAAAGAATGGGGATGGAGAAATTCAGCCCATGGAGCTTTCAGTGTATGAATATTTTGTTGATCATCGTAAGATACCATTGCGGTATTCTGGAGATTTTCCATGCATAAATGTGGGGAAACCAAAGCGTCCAACTTATATTCCTCTTGAGGTACTTATTCTCAGCTGCTAAATCGTATTTTTCGAATAAGAACAATGAGTAATGGTAATTAATTGTCACTTTTCAGCTATGCTCGCTGGTTTCCTTGCAACGCTATACCAAGGCTCTTACCAACCTTCAGAGAGCATCCCTTGTAGAAAAGTCTCGACAGAAACCTCAAGAGCGGATGAGAGTTTTAACTGATGTAAGTAATTTTTGTGATAGATATAAGACAATTGATATGACTCGTACATTTATTGTTTGCCTCAAGTATCTGATTATGAAATGGTTCTATATCAGGCATTGAGAAGTAGCAATTACAATGCTGACCGCCTTCTCACGTCTTCTGGAATCTCAATCAGCACTCAGTTATCTCAAGTGGAAGGTCGTGTTTTGCAAGCACCAAGGGTAATCTATTTTTGTTCCTGTGGGACTCTTTTCTTGTTTATTCTTACTTTGTATGCATATGGCCATTTGTGTTGCTTATCATTAACAACTTGCTTCAGTCTCTCACCTGTCTTTCTCTGCATATATTACGCAGTTGGCAGCAGGCAATGGGGAGGACTTTTTTCCTCGCAATGGAAGGTGGAATTTCAACAACAAGGTAAGAGACTTCTTTATTCAAGTTTAAAAGTTCTAATCAGTATCTGACATAAAAGCTTTACCTGTCCAGAAACTGGTTGAACCAGTTAGAATTGAACGATGGGCTGTTGTGAACTTCTCTTTCCGTGTTGATATGAATAGACTCTGTCGGGATCTGATAAAATGTGGCCAAAACAAAGGAATTGTAAGTGTTTCCTTACAATCTTTTTATTGATACTAATTTTTTATCTTAACATCTCCAATTTTCATTATCTAATACAACTGAATTATTTTGCAGTCTATTAATGATCCATTTGTCACAATTGAAGAAGAACCTCATTCTAGGCGCGGTCCTGCTCCTGTAAGAGTAGAAAAGATGCTTGAACTTATTAAGCAAAGACTTCCAGGGCCACCTCAGTTTCTTCTCTGCATACTTCCAGAGAGAAAAAATTCTGATGTCTACGGTTGTGTCACTATTCCTTAGAGCTTTTTCCAATATCAATTTCTAACCCTCACCCCCAAGGAAAAAAAGATAAAAAAGGACAATATAGGAGAAAGCATCCTTCTGCAAAATTTAGAGTTACCTAATTGGGGTTCTCTTTTTTATCACCTCAGGTCCATGGAAGAGAAAAATGCTTGCTGATCTTGGAGTTGTTACACAATGCATTGTACCCACGAAGCCCAATGATCAGTACCTTACCAATGTCCTCCTGAAAATCAATGCAAAGGCAAGTCATGGCGTTTGTGATTGATATGAAAGAGCTACTATGGTTTGTTTTAGGATAATTTACACTGGTACTAAACATGTCTTCTGTTAAAACTTATACATGGCAGCTGGGTGGTATGAATTCTTTGTTAACCGTCGAGCGTACTCCCTCTGTACCTGTGGTTTCCAAGATTCCCACAATTATCATTGGGATGGATGTGTCCCATGGCTCGCCTGGTCGTGCTGATGTTCCATCAATTGCCGCGGTATTGTAACTTATTCCTAGTTACATATTACTTTTTAGCGTTGTTAAAAAACACTGTATGAGATATTTGTTTTTCATGCTTGTTGGAATCATTAGGTGGTCAGTTCCAGACAGTGGCCCCTGATTTCCCGATATCGAGCAGCAGTTCGGACTCAGTCACCAAAAATGGAAATGATTGATAATCTGTTTAAGAAGGTGTCAGATACTGATGATGCAGGCATTATCAGGTACTAATGCTTCATTAGGATTTTCAATACAATCTGATATGTAGATTGCGTTTCATGATCACATAATTATGCTGACACTAGTCATATGCAGATGGATAACACTATTATTTCATTTTCTAATGATATCTGTTTCTTTAAAGGGAGCTGCTATTGGACTTCTATACAACTTCTGGCAAAAGGAAACCTGAGCAGATCATTATATTCAGGTAGCGTTTCATGTTTTTATGTGACAGGCTGGAAATGTCTTTCCAATTCCCGCTCCCCTCCCAAGGAAAAAGGGAATTTGACAAGTTTAATGTCTTCTGACTTAAAAAGTTGCAATAGCTTGTCAACAAAAATGCCATGAAACTCTTTTCTTCCGACTAAACTATTTTCAAATACTGTAGGAACTTTTGGAAATCCAGGATTTAAGCTTGTTGTAGAGAATGTGTAATTCGAAGGCAAAGCAGTTGTTACTTGGAAACAGAAGCATTTGGTTTGTTGTTTCACAGGAACGTCAACAATTATCCCCAATGGCCTTCTCAATGAAATTACTGGGAGATATCACAGAGTTGTACTTCATATATAACTTGTTAAACCGATAGTGTGTTGTAGATTACATCTAAGTATCCTAGTTGGACAAGTTCCATTTACTCAATAAAATTATGAAGTTTTAAGCACCTGTTGTTTGTCATGTAGTAGGAAATGATCTGCCACAAATTCCAGTTTTCTGATAGTTGCATTGCTGATTAATAATATAAATAAAAGATAAAACTTTATAACTGTGAGTCTTTACCTGTTTACTGATTGTAAGGAGAGTGTCAAACATGCTCCTTTACCTGTTGTTGTTCATAGGGATGGAGTAAGTGTATTTTTGTTTCTGCATTTGACTTCTATGACTGTCTTGGTAGTTTCTGCATTTTACTCTTTGCCTGTTGTTGTTCATAGGGATGGAGTAAGTGAGTCTCAGTTCAATCAAGTTCTGAACATCGAGCTTGATCAGATTATCGAGGTATTGATCTTACAAAATCTGAACAAGAAAATTTTAGGCTGCATTTCGTTCTCCTTGAACTTGGTGTTAATATACACTCGTGACAATCCGCAGGCTTGCAAATTTCTGGATGAGAAGTGGAATCCAAAGTTCATGGTGGTTGTTGCTCAAAAGAATCATCACACTAAATTCTTCCAAACGAACTCGCCTGATAATGTTCCTCCTGGTTAGACATTTTACTATCGTTAGCAAACAATACAATATAAATGATAGTTTGGAGTACATAAACTTCTTGTTTTTTTATATGCAGGGACTGTCATTGACAATGGAATATGCCATCCGAAAACCAATGATTTTTATATGTGTGCCCATGCTGGAATGATAGTGAGATTTCGTTCCTACTCTCTTCCTCTTAAATTCAAACTATGTTAATAAAGAGATTCCAATATGAGCTAACTTGGTTTCTTTTATGTGTATACAGGGAACAACCAGGCCAACACATTATCATGTTCTGTATGATGAGCTGAACTTCAAAGCAGATGACTTGCAAGAGCTTGTTCACTCTCTATCTTATGTGTAAGTATAGAAAGAAAAGTAGGAAAAATTTGGTTAGATTGCTTAAAAGCTACATAGTTTGTCCAAAAGCGATGTTTTGATGAGTTTAATGAAACCTGAGGAAGTTTTTCAGCTCGTTTGCCAAACAATGACAATTTCATTTTTTTTTTTATTACCTTTGCAGGTATCAGAGGAGTACTACAGCCATCTCAGTAGGTAATAAAACTCTGCTCAGTTCCCACTTGACTTCCTTCCACTCTTTTGATTTTCTCTTTCATTCTGTCCTTTCCATTCTGTTGCTGTTTACGAAATCATTTACATATATAATAATACTTTGAAATCCCTGAGTTCCTGGAATGGGAACTCTGTGCCTTCAGAACTATATCTGATGTGTTTTTCACATTCATTGTAACCCATGCTTCCACCATGATATGGAAGCATGTAATGTTGGTTTCTCATGTCCAGGCGCGGGGGGTTAACTTCAGTTATTTCTGCAGTGGATGAATGCATTAGTTCTGTCACTAAACTTCAGTTTGATTCTTATATTGAGGAAAATTTCAAATTCAAATTTCATCTAGTTCTGTCACTTCACATTGCCTAGTGCAGAATCTAATATTTCATATTTATGTTGTTCTTGTAATAATTGTCTTTAAAATCTGTCTGCAGTTGCACCTATATGTTACGCCCACCTTGCGGCCGCCCAGGTTTCACAGTTTATAAAGTTTGATGAATTGTCAGAGACATCTTCAAGCCATGGTGGGGTGACTTCTGTTGGTGGTGTTTCAGTTCCTGAGCTGCCTAGGCTGCATGACAAAGTCACAAATTCTATGTTTTTCTGTTGAAGAGTTGTTGAAAACATCATTATTACTAGCATGATTTTGGAGATTGCGGTTTGTTTACTTTCATTCTACAACGAATGATTGGCTCGTCGCGCTTTTTCTTTTGCTTCCTAATTTATCATCTGTTGATGCATTTATATTATGGTACATCTTACTGCATCTTGTGATGCTTCACTGGTTAGTAGTTATAATATACATACGAAGAATGCTCTCTTTGAAGTTTGGTGGTGCAATCAATCTATTTGAGCAGATTATATAGTGTCTTATTTGTATGATGCTGTGGTTTGTGTTGAAAACATAGTTAGCAGCCAACTTTCCTGGGAATATTCAGTATTCTCATCTGTTGCTACCGCTACATATTGTACTGAGTAAGGATCCTACTTGTTAACGTTATACTCATCTGTTGCTACTGCTACATATTATGCTGAGTAGTAAGGATACTCTCATAATATTGTAACGTTATGAATATAACGTTAACAAGTAGGATCTAATAGTTGTATTTGATCATAATTACATTAATAATTCAGACTGTTAGATCTTGTTCGTAACATTATAATGTTTTGAGCATATCCATTCCCTTATTGATTTCCTTGTGATGTTGCAGGAGTTGGAAATGCTATGTTTCATAAGGGAGACTAAATAAATATACAAATTGAGTAGACTCATTCTTTGAATAATTGGGGTAGTTTAGGAAAGGCTCTTCATCGTCTTTAGACTTTTAATGTATTATTCAGAACATATGGTTTGATGTGATTCTCGGGTAAATGTAAACCTGGCTCGTAGAATTTTTTTTTTTTTTTTTTTTCTTCTGATACTGTGAGAAAGTTAAGATACAGAAAGTTGTGGAGAATATTGCGCAAAATAATATTATATTAACGTCATTAATTTTGCCAGAGACAGATTTAAGCTTTTTCATCAATGGAGACTATAAGTGTTGACCAAAAAAATAATCAAAGGGGAAAGTGGTTTTTCAAACAAAAAATATCAAATATTTTAAAAAAAATTTAAAACACTTTGTAAGATTAATGAAGACTATTCTTGATTCATGTCTTGACTCTGGTATGCAGCTTTTTCTAAAAAATCGAAACTGCTTGTGTACCATTACATCAACTTCTACAACCCCATACTTGAATCCGTCACCGAGTATAATCATCCTCCGCCTTATTATCTTGAGACTTTCTGTGTTCTAAACTATGGCTTTACTCTCATTATATCCCAAGCAATAATAATGAATACAAAATATTGAAATGACAATTAATGATGGACAAGAAACAATTTGCTCAATTTCATATAAGAGAGCCCTATTAACTTGGTTTCACAGATATGATTCCATGAATGACCTTTCACTTTCAAAGACTTCATAGAAATCATATTTACAAATCTAGCACCTAAAGAAATTCACAACTGATTACAAAGCTGAGGGAAGTCAGAAGCATCTGAAGACAAGACCAATCTAAATCAGGTAACAAGCTGGACAACTCCTAAAAGGGATTTATATGAACTAAAACTAATACTGGCGCGAAAAGCAAATAATAATATAAAAAAAAAAGAAAATAGAACAGGAGTAATGACAGAATACCCAACTCAAGACTGCATCAGGGCTGCGGCGACAACACCGAGATGGAGCTGGGTTCGTAACCATGTATCCTCAGCCGATAGATGCATGTGTGGGATGAGCTTCCGTGATTAGATGTAAAATCAAATCGGATTGTGTCAACAATGCTAGAGCCTACAGAGTCCAAAACACTGAAAGTCTGAGCATTGCTTTTCTCCAGGTCGTAAGAAAATTCAGTCAGAAGAAACATTTTCTTGCTTTCAGTGGGCAGATCAGTCAAATCTTTCCCTTGCAGCCACCCAGAGACTCTGCAGTCCTTAGGAGCGCTGGATCTATCATAGGCGACACTCTGTTTGCAGAACAGAAGAATCCAAATTTAGTAACTTAGAAAGTTTAATGATACAAAATGGATCAGTAAGAGGACGAAAAGCGAGCAACAATCAAGCATATATAGGTCCTATCATTAGCAAAGCCCAGAATCCAAATTTAGTAACTAGCAACATTTTACAGCACATAATGGATTAGCAAAGAAGGGAGAAGGGAGCAACAATTAAGCATACGAGTCGAAAAGTAGCTCATGTTTCAAAAGCCTTCAGCTTTCAGAGCCACTTTAGTGCTACAACAGATACAACACTCTTTCTTCTAAAGTGCAATACAGAAATGAAACAAGAGATTCAGTTTGCAACTCCAAAAAATACAACAAACCAGGAAGCATAACTTGCCTGTATCGTCCACAAAAACAGACTTTATGATGCATCCCAACCAAATAATAGTCAGATTTAGGGCCATAAGCAGTGGTACATAGCCATTGCCCTCATCCATACAATACCAGCACCCTCCGCCGTGAAGGAAAAGAAAAAACAGTAAATTCAGAAAGAGAAAAAGAAGTTTCTGAGTCTAATGCTTCCGATTTCAATTTGCAGGCATCCCGGAGTTTGTAAATCTTTTGTTTTGCCCACATAATTCACCCAACAGAAAATGATAAAGACAAAAGATCAGACATATGTTGGGATTTGTTCCGTGAAAAATCATAACAACAATCAATTTGTAATAGTAAACCGGAAAAAATCTAAGACGATAAATTTCTATCAGATAAGGAATACTCTCTCCATCCCACAAAATCGGGACAATAGACGTTTCATACATTTATTAAAAAAAAACATAATACAACAGGCAACCAACCACTCATTGTTATTTCCATATTTCCAAATTTACCCCTCACTATTTCATCTTGAATAGTTAAATGATAGCTTGACTACAAATCAAATCAGGTCTCTACATTAGGAGCAGAATAGAACATTTCAAGGAACTTTCCACTTTTTTATGTCAAAGGGAACTTTATTTTGGAACCCAAAAAAAATTGAAAGTGCCACTATCTTTGAGGGATGGGAGTACATCCTATTTATCAAAATAAAAGGTATCTTATATCCAGTAAATAAAACAAATTGATCAGCTATTTCCTATTATTCTTATTCCCCACCATTCACTGCCACCAATAACTGTCAAAAGAAACATTGTCTGCATTTCATTTCTACCCTATGTTATCGTGGCCCTCAAGAATAGCACAGGACCAAAAGAATCATATTATTAGCACCTCGTCTACATTCCATTTCTACCCTATGTTGTTGAGGCCCTCGAGAATAGCACAGGCCAGTTACCTAATTTGGGTCTTCATTAACTGCAGGGCCCAAACAGCCCTCACCCCTTTTCCAATCACAGCTCTCTTTCTACCTTTTGCAGTCTTATTTGTTGCTCCCAGGAGAGGCAAAAAGTGGGGCGAGGAAGGTTAATGAGCTCATATAAGCTTCACACAAATGTTATATAATTTCAGCCAAAGTAGACACTGAGCAAAACAAATAATATATCATAACCCCTGAATCTTAGTGATATATACACAAACTTGATATCTTCATAACTTGCTATATATACACAAACTTGATATCTTCATAACTTGCTATGTTCAAATAATGTGCAAAAGAGACAAGTCACTAGCAACAACCCAAACTAAGAGATTTACCAGCTTTGGATCTTAACAGATCATAATGCTCTCCCAGTTCAGATTACTATGCCATCTCGAAGACAGATCCCACTCATCTTCCCCCCTCTCACGCATAAAATTGAAAAGTACTTGCTCAAATGGCTTCAGTTCACAGAGTTAGCTATCTTACTCTGAAAGAACCAAAAGTGTCACACACATCATCTCATTACCAATGGGGAATGCCACATGGCTGATAATATTGCTTGAACAAAACAGACCTAACAACTACCATATCATTCAGAACCTTAGTGACCAATTCATGGAGTAGGAGCAAAAGCATGAGAAAGTTAACTTGTTTAAAAATTTAGACTGAGAATTGGCCCCCTAATAGCTTAAGCTTTTAGATGACATGATCAATTCACATATGTGATACCAGAGGAGCTTGAGACATGATTCCTTGCTTGTTTTTAAATCATTATCCTTCCTTCCTCTCTATAGAATTGAGCATCTCCTACCTATCTCCAGCTCCCCTGAAAACAATTGCTTCCAGCTGTTCACATCCCAACAGGTCAACGGACTATAACCACAATGGTAATTTTCATCGGGCCACACATTAAGTAGGAGTTGCCAGGAACTTCATTTTCTATCTTTTCCTAACAAGCAAGACCGTCACTAATGCAGCACCAAGGCAATGCAACCCATTGACATATTATTATGCCACGTGAGTTCTTCTATTCATTCAAAATCAATTGTTCTCATTACATATTTTTTTTCCAAGAAATAAGAAATAATAAAAAAAGCGTCCAGCTTCTCCCAAGTTTTGAACCCTCAGTTCTCATTACCTATTAGATCACATTCTTTTAACTTGCATCTTTTGCAGCAGAAACACCCTAACTCTACATCACGATTTCTAAGCAGATGATACCAACTGAGGGCCAGATCTTTAGGTGCAGTTCACCCCATATGCTAACCGGGCTTGAAGAGTATAGTATTAACAAATTAGGGTACCTTGTGTTGGAAAATCTATAGAAAATAACCATATGACAGTTCTTCAATGCTATTTCCTATTACCAAACCTTCTCACCATAATAGATTCGAGAAAACTTAGTGCCAAGGGTGATTTATATTTAAATGCCCTCCATACATGGTTAAAAAAATTTTAGACAACAAATAAATGACCAAAGATATAAAACTTTAGAGAAGGCAACAAGGATAAATGCATTTGTTTTTTTTCTCTGAAACGAGACTTAAGTATCTCAATAAAAGCTTAAATCAGATAAATAATTTGCTCTAAGCTCTTTAAACTATGCACAGATAAAACCCATCAGGTGATCACGTCACTTATGCCCTTCACTTTTGTGCAGCATCATATGTTACATCAATACATCAATACTCAATGATAGGAAACTCTCTCTTGCTTATTGCAATAACCAAAAGATAGGTGACCTCAACAATCTAATATCCGAAACACACAAATTTTCTGTCACTAGACCAATTGCCGACAACATTTTGCCACAGCAGCAGTGTGATCCATAAGGATAGTTGACTCAGGTAAACATTAAAAGTAGTGCACAGTTGTACATAAACACGTACTCAAGTGCGAAGCCCAATTAAACATAAATTACATAATACAATAAGCCAACTACCATTCAATCATTTTTGTAGCCTACATTTTGTGCTACACAAACACCCCGACTCTGGATCAAATTTGCAAGCAGAGATGCAAAATTCTTCTGAAGCAAACCTAAAACCTTATTGTCACTACATAAATTACCGACGTATTGTGGGACTGCAGCAACTTGTGGTTGATACAATTACGCCATCACTGAGAAAAACATTATTATGCCAAATACATATTCACACACACTCGACAAGTCTATATTCAGGTATGAGTTCACATGAATACTCCAATTATTTATAGAATGCGCCAATGGCAGTACTCAGACCAACATATCGACTAACTTACATACTCTATTAACTATACCAATCGTATGAATCAGACAAAATTAACATAAAAGCAGATCCAAACAATACGTAACATAGTAAATATTCTTTCTTAACATGGCAAGAGTCAAATGCTAGTATAATTAACATAACCAACACAGAATAACAACTTACTTTAGCCACGTGCTCGAGTGTCACAGCCTCAGGAACAATGGCAATCCTGAGGCGAATTGTGACAAATCCACTACTCCCTTTAAGCGGAAAACATTGCCCGGGCTCTCCAAAACTCGGGGTCAACATCTTCTCAGCATCCCAATGAACCCTATTCCGACTAGCCAATGAAATCCAACTCCTCCTCCTTCCTATCTTTCCAACAATAAGCGGCTCTGAATGCTTCACCACCATTGCCCCACCAGCTGCCAATGCATAATCCACCCTACCTAACCCATCCGCCGCGTGCTTCTCAATCTCCCTTTCCACTATCTCCCTCGCATAAACCCTAACCTCATCTAAATTAATATTACCAATTCCTCCCTCACTCCCCTTCTTTGCCTCGGTGTATTCCTTTAAAAACGAGTCAAAATCCTCTTTTGTTAACCAATTCTTCGCCTTCTCCCCCAATTCTTTCTCCAAATTCTCTCGAATTTCCTTCAATCTATCGTTAATTTTCACGTCTTTGGCCTGCATTTCGCCTTTCACATCCTCAATATGCTTGTCGAGTTTAGTATCAATAGCATCAACCTGGACCTGAATCATTTTCGTAGTCTTCTTCACCAAGGTCTCCATTTCAGCAAGATTGCCCTCCCAATCAGCAGTAATTACTGAAATGCCATCACCGTTCGTAACAACAGCGTTCTTCAAAGCGAGTTTACGAACCATCTGAACTAACCCTATAGCTACCAACAAGAGCAAGAAATTCTTACTCAGAATGCTGATAAAAGTCAACCATTTCGGCTTTTCGGGCTTTTGGGCCTTGCGGGCAGAACTACTAGCCCGGCGTGAGGTTGGGGCCGGTCCGTTGGGCAAGGGTTTCTTGACGTGGACCACGGCTTCACGGTTCGACGTCGTCGTTTCGGTTCGGATTGGTTGGGTGAGATTGTTTGTAGCGTCACCGGCTGTGAATTTAGCAGCGGTTTCAGTTGCGGTTGCGGTGGCTAAAACGGCGTCATTGCTGCTGTTGATTAAGTCAATGCCGGTTGACCTTTTTTTCTCGACGGGACGGCGACGCGCGGTGATGGAGGCTGTCGAGGCGGACATTTTTGTAATTTTGGAAAATCTAGGGGCTAAATTGCAAAAAGAATTGAATGAAATTCCTCAGTATATATATATAGAGAGAGTGATCGGGAAAAGAGAACGACAATTTAAATTTTATATTTTTTTATTTTTTTACTTCTTTCCTTTCTTTTGCTTTTTTAGCGTTTTCAAATGAGCGGTAGTTTTTAGAAAAGGTACAACTCATAAGTTTAAGTCCGATGGTACAATGAGTTAAAATACATCATTTCAGAAAAGGAAAGTCAATGGTAATGGATTGGGGATAAATAAAATAAAAATAGGCTATTTAATTTGCACGATCAATAATTAAGATTACTTCATCGTTATTGTATTTGTCATAAATATTATTATTGTTATCTCTAATAACGTTGTAGAATTATAAACAAGAAATAATAGAAGTATGATTAAATGGTACTGTAGACTATGGAAAAATCTCACAAAATGGTACTGTAGACTATGGAAAAATCTTACATTTAATTCTTATTGTTTACAAAAAAATTCAGTTTAGTCCTTATTATTTAAAATATCTCAATTTAATCCTTATTATTTTTTCAAAAGTTTCAATTTCATCCCTATTGTTTAACGTTTTTCAATTTTGTCCTTATTGTTTGCCATATGTTTCAGTTTCGTCCTTATTGTTTTCAAAAAAAATTAAATTTGTCCTTATTGTTTCTCAAAAAATTTAAATTTTATCCTTGAATAATAGGGACAAATTTGAAACTTTAAGAAAATAATAGAGATGAAATTAATTTTTTTTAAAAATAATAAGAACAAAATTGAAACTTTTTTAGAAACAATAAGGATAAAATTGAAAAATTTTAAACAATAGGAATTAAATTGAAATAAATAAAATAATATGGACTAAATTAAGACAATTAGGTAATAATAGAGACTATTTGTAAAATTTTCCCATAAACATATTATGGATAATATAAAGAGAGATTTATTTAACCAAGTAGAAAGTTAATATAAAACGGATATAAAACGGGGCTTTGGTTAAATAAGTAAATTACTATTTTTGTATTTCTAAGACAATAAAATATGAATATTTTTGATAGACGGTTAGAATATACACTTGTCCTATATTTGAAAATCAGAAACTTTAAGATTAACTTATAAGATCTTGGGCTCTTGGTCCAATCATATTTATCCACGTGCAATCTATTTTAAATTATATCCACTTGTTATATTTCACGCATTTTTAATTGTTACGTGTGTCTCACGTGTGTTTCGGCCCACATGTATTCAATCTTCCAAGTGTGACCCATCTCAAAATTAGGTTCACGCGTACTTGTTTCACATCTAAAGATCAAAAACTCTAACACTAACTTATAAAATCCTGAGTTACTCCATTTGACACCAACTAAGTTATAAGGTGTTGGATCACTCTACTTAACTTTATAAAATCAATGGACTCATTCTTTTTCTTCCCTTAATATTTGTCTTTGTTATCATATATTTTATTTTATACTTGCAAGAAGAAATTGCATTTCTTTACTTTTTTTTCTTCTTGTTTTGATCTAAGATAAGATTATGAAGTGATTATGCATGTCCAATCTTTCTCAACATAGTTCACCTATGTAACTATGTTCTCTTTTTATTTATTGACACATGAAGAATTTTTATGCGACAAATTATTGATTAGATTGTAATTTAAGTTGAAGTTGAAAACCAAAAATACATACTGTTCCCAACAATTAAATAAATAAATGTGGTTTACAATTATGGTTGCTCGATCACAAAAAAAAAAAAAAAAAGTTTCAAGGTATAATATAATCTTTTGATATATGCCTAAAATGAGAAAAGATAGTTCCACAGTAATTTGTCCTCAAATCATGAAAATTTTCTCCTTGGGATAAACATATTTAATGCTGAGAAAATAATATACACAAAGTTTGAAGATTGGGAGTAGACATGTATTTAAAGGGACAAAGTAGTACATTAATCTTAAGACATTGTGTGAACTAGTTAATTATCTTCTCTTTTCACAATTTAAAAAAACCAATGAATTGTAAATCAACAAAACTCATTAAATCAATATTTTAGCACTCTAATTTTGGCTAAATAATTGCCTACATCAAAGCCAACTAGGTTTGATTTTGTTTTGGATGTAAAGAACTACATTATGAAAGTTAAAAACCATATTCTTGATGTCACTCTCTGAAATAAAAATTCACACATATATAAGGCATGCGACAATTGTCGCACTTCTAATGCAAGGCTCAAAAGCACTTTTAAGATAACCATAAATGACCACAAAACAATACTTAAATCCTTCATGAGTAAATATTTTAGGAAACTCCAGGGTTTAAGAAGTTGAAAATCTCATTTGCAATGCTTACATTGAATACAAGTGCTAATTGTTTAAGTTAAGACATAATCTAAGATTTAAAACTTTGCGCCGTTATTAAATATTGGCGGTCAATGCAAACTTCATGCTCTAATACTCTTACTCCACGTAGAATTTGTGTCTTCATAATCTGAAATCATAACAAAGAGTAAGCTACAAATTCCAGTAAGCACACCACAACTCTTTTAGCATGTTGCCATGACTCATAAAATAATTTTGACAAATATTTTCCTGATAAATATAGATCAATATTCAAAGTTCAACAATTGATCACTTCTACTATAATGGAGAAAGGACAATCTGCCTTCTAACATGAAATCCAGGTATTTTGGCCCCAATTTTCCACAGAGAGAGCATGCCAAAACCCGATGAATAGACAGGGGATGGACAGTCCTCACATTTAGGAAGGAGGAAAATGGAGAGGTTGTTGGCATTCCAGCCTTTCTGTCCAAAATACAATAAGCTCGAGTCTGATTAGCTAGTTGGTGAGGCACATATCAATCAGATCATACATACTAAGTAGGGTGCACAAATATAAGTGACTACGATTATGAAGAGCTATATACCATGTAGCCCATAAAAAGAGCCACAAAGAGTTGTGTATCCGTGTACCCGCACAAAAATCTATAAAGATAAAGTTAAAACTAGTTTCGAATAACGCTTCTCATAGCATATACAAAAGTTACAAAGTTAGCCTCTTGAAGGGACTCATAATGAAAATCAATCATAGTTGACTTGTGCATAAAATACCCCATAAATAATTCTTAGAAACTAATTTTTCAAAATCGAAAGCATTTTAAATTACATACATGTCATGCCAACACAAATCACCATTCACTTTGATAAAACACAATTTTCAGAAAAAAAATAGTTTAAATAAAATAATTTAAGTTGTTCGCATAAATTGTATATAGGTAAAAAGTTTAGGAACACCCAACTCAATAGAGATATTTGTTGTGCTCGAAACATTGAGGATAACATATTGGTATGATCTTGAATATACCATGTAAATGCTATTAATATGATGTACATATCTTTTCGATCAATCAAATTTGCTTACTTAGCAAAAAAGCAAAAAAAAAAGTTTTCACTTTAGAGAACAATAAAAGAACTTTTTTTATTTAAACATATAACAATACAAAAAACACTTTCACTAAAGAACCACCTAGGCTCTCTCAGCTCATGGAAGAGCTGCTCCTATTAAGTGTAATTCTGCACTTGAAGCTGAGGCTTTGGCAATCTGGAATGCCTGCCATTTTGCTAAATCTCACGCCCTTGACAACATTATCATTGAGAATGATGCATCCGTAGTTTCTCAAGCAATCCTATCATCGGGTCAACCCAACTGGAAGATCAAACCCATTATTGATGATATCAGATTCATTGCCACTTGATTCATTTCTATTTATTTCCAGTTTAAAAAGAGGATTGCAAATCGTGTCGCAGATTGGGTAGATAAATGTTGTGCTAATAGGAATCTTTGTTTAGATTGTGCTAGTAGGAATCTTTGTACTGTGATTTCCAACCCCAAGGGGTTGGATAACTCTGTATTTATCTTCAGTTTTAATGCATTTTCATTCACCCAAAAAAAAAAAAATATACTGTCAAAGTTTACAATTCGAACAAAACACTTTTATAGAACAAAAGGCTAAAAGAATTGGGTATACTTATCTTTAGCGAGACACAGAAATTTCACTTGAATCCGTAGAATGTGATTACAAGTGCCACTAAAACAGTATGATTCAATGTAAAATTTCTAATTATTCTATTACATATCTGAAAGCTTTAAATAATTTCTTTAGGCTTTAGTTGCATCTAAATATTGACAGCACCAAATGTCTTCCTATTATTTTCCTAAAGTTTCAATTTTGTCCCTATTTAAAATTTTTCAATTTTTGTTCCTATTATTTCTAAAAAAGTTTTAATTTCATCCCTATTATTTCTAAAAAAAATTAATTTCGTCTCTATTATTTCCCTAAAATTTCAAATTGGTCCCTATTATTCAAAATTAATCAATTTAATCCCTATTATTTTCTTTAAAAAATTTAAATTTGTGCCTATTGTTTCTATAAAAAAAATTAATTTGGCTGTATTGTTTTATGAAAAATAATAAGGACTAATTTACTAATTTTGAATAACAGGGACGAATTTAAAACTTTAAAAAAATAATAGTGACAAAATTAAAACTTTTTAGAAACAATAGGGACGAAATTGAAACTTTTTTAGAAACAATAAGGATGAAATTGAGAAATTTTAAATAATATGAATGAAATTCAAATTTTTGGAGAACAATATGAAATTTTTTTTTTTTTTTTTTTTAAATATGAATGGAATTAAAACTTTTTGGAAACAATAGAGACTAAATGTGGTATTTTTCTGCAAAGCAATACTAAATTTTAAAGTTTTTCAAACCCCTTTGAAGTTAAAACATATGTTTTGCCTCCATAGAGCAAGCTATAGCACTTCCTTCTTTCTGAATAGTTGATAAAAGATGAATAGCCACAAACATGTTTGGAGTTTATCTTGATATAAATTATTAGTGATGAAAAATGTGAAACAACCCAAGTCATTATCTCCAATTAAAGTCAATAATTTCAATTATAACCTTGCTTCTTCTTTGATGTATTTATTTATTTTCTTTTTCTTTTAATTAATTATAACAAAAATCTTGGATATTACACTTGGTGTCCTTGAAGATGTCCTCTTAACAAACTCTAAATAATTTTACGTTTGATAACATAAATTATCTTTTGTTAGGATGGATAAGAAGATTGATTATTATAAAGTGTTACTATACACCACTCTATTTTATGTCAGCAATTTATCACCTCGTATGTGAATATTTAGTTAACATACTACAATAACAAAACTTTTACTTTTCTCTATTTTTTTTAACATACCAACTAAATATCTACATTAGAGGTGATAAATAAGTGATGAAAATGAACTAGTATCTAGTATTTATCTTAACTATTTTATATCCTTGTCGTTGTTTGATAATCATATGAATAAGGGGCAGAAAACTTTCACTAGGCTATAGCTAATCAAAATAAAGGACCTCAAGATCCAATAATATAATAGAACTAATGATACAATTGTGATGAAACGATTCAGGCAATAGAAAGATAGTAGCGAAGCCAAAACATCAGACAAAAATAAGCAGAGGATCAAAAAAATGTTACAGCCTTTCATCAGATTAACATTCAATGATAGTAATATGTCAAACGTAAACATATCCTAGGGAGAACTTGTACCTTTATTTTACCGATTCCTCTGGCCTTGTCAAACTTAAACATGCATCTGTCACCAATATGTAGATTGCTCTCTTTCCCAAATGCATCTGGCTTACTTATACTGTAGTATATTGTAAAATGTCGTCAGCCAAAGTATCATTTTAGCCGTAAAGCCAACATTTCTTTTATAATTTAGGGTGAATAGCCCCGGTCCCCCCTGTGGTCAAGCGAAACTAATTATAACCTCCCTGTGGTCCACAAAATATAGTCAGACCCCTCTGTGGTCATACCAGAGGTGCATACGCACGGCTCTCGTTACTTTCCGATAAAAAAACTAACAACAACAGTACAATGACCAATATACCCTTATTTTTAATGATCTTTTTTTTTTTTTACTTTTTTACCATTTTCTCTTTTGACCCATTCTTTCACCCAACTCCTCTCACACGCATGCACCATTTTCACCATCTCAATTGCATACACCATACCATCTCAATTGCACGCACCACATCGTTTACATCAGATAGCATCAAACATCAGACCCATCAGATTAGCATATCTCTTGTATCATTTCCTTGAAGGCGAGGTAAATATATATACATACATATAGGTATATAGACATATATGTACATATACACGCATACATGTATATACACACACACACACGCACACTCTCTTTCATAGCACATATATGTATTTAATTATGTCGACTATGCCTCTTTATATAGTATGATCAGTAAACAAACTAGGTTAATAAATTAGGGTTTTAAAAATTGAAGGTAAATAAATTAGGGCTTGATATACTATTTAAATTAGGGATTTGGGAAAATAAATTAGGGCTTTAAACTTAGTAAATAATTTAGTAATTTGGGTAAATAATTTAGGGGTTTACAAATATGCTATAAATTTTGGTGAAATCCATTCGGGTATAATGAAATGTATACTTATTCGGGTTATACTAAATTTTACTAATAATTTAGGGGTATTAGTTATGAAATTTATACTCATTCGGGTTGTTTGATATTTGTTTTTTCTAATTTATTTCATGTTATAGTATGATGAATTTGCTGCTATTGATGTTGTTGATGATATAGTTGATGATAAATTAGATGATAATGTTGTTAAATAACTTCGAACTTAGTGATAATGAGTTCACTGCTATTTTATTTCAGAATGAATGATGATAATGTTGATGTCAGTGATGATGAATTTGTTGGTAGTGATTATGATAATTTTGGAATGTTATATGGGTATTGTTATATTCAATTATGCCTAGGTGGTAGGCTTGTGTATGATCTTGAGATTAGGTACGAGGGAGGGAGGAAAGAGATGTTCCGAGATGTTGAAATAGATACTTTGAATGAGTTCAAAATTAGAAAAATGTATAAAAATGCTAGGGGAGGGGGGGACAAAAGTAACATATCATTCTACTACGCTACGCCAAGGAGGTCATTGCATGATGATATAAGGGAGATTTATGATTATGCTAGTGTTACAGAGTTCCAAAGTGTGTGTGTAGATTATTATGATGTAACAGTATATGCAGTAGAAGGTCATGAACCATTTTGTGCAATTGGAGCTGATGGAAATATACTTAGTTCTAATGCATTAGTCTTTTATAATGGTGGTGTTAAAACCAATGGTTTAGGGGATGCAACAAATGGTTCAGGGGAATCTACACAAGTGCATGAACATGTAGAAGTGCCTAAAAATACAGAAGTGCCTGAAAATACACAAGTACATGAACATGGTTCAGGGGAATCTACACAAGTACATGAACATGTAGATGCAGATGTAGATGATGAAGTGAATGAAAATGAAGTGCATGAAGAAGATTCAGATGAAGATGATGAGGATTATGTTGCGGAAATAGATAGATCGATTTCAGATACAGATTCTGATGTACTTAGCTTGGTGTATGAGGATGTTGAGGGATTAGGTGATGATGACATTTTCAATGAGACTGATGAGGGACAGACTAAAAGAGAAAGGTATATTGCATGGAAGGAAGAAATTAGAAAGAGAAATCAGAAGAAAAAGAAAACTAATGAAAATGGTATTGATCAAAATTCAACTAATAAAACCCCAATGGAGCAGTGATGTGGAAGAGGATACCTTACATGATTCTGAATATCATCTAGAGTTCGCTAATGATATTGATATGGGTACTTTTGAAATGCAAGTGAAATTGGAGTTTAAATCAATTCATGAATTTATGAGGGTTCTAAAGGATTGGGCTGTTAGAAAGGGCATTGACTATAGATTGGTAAAAAATGAGAAGTCAAAAATCCGAGCAATATGTACTTATGCTAAAACACACGGTTGCACTTGGGTATTACATGCATCTCCAGTTATGTCAGCCTTGACATTTTATATTTACACTTGTTGGAGTTTGTCTTTTTTTTTTTTAGTACTTAATTGGTGCTTGTCTCCTATGGTTTAGATATGCACATGGTTGGTATTTTGGCAGTTTGTGCAATTTGGTTGGTTTTTGCAACTTTGTAACAGGTTGGTTGTTTTTTTTGGACAATGGTGGGTGCAACGTTAATGACATTTGGTTTTTATATTAGTTGGTATGTTTCATGACTAAATATGTGCATTTCCATCAATTTAGTCTATATCAAGAATTGTATTACATATCAGGTCTTTAGTCTTTCTTTCTAGATGCATCTCATGTTAAGAGAACATTATGAAAAACAATAAAATTAAATATGGCTAAAAAGTAGCTATTTTCCAGTTATAAACAAGATTGCATCAACAAGAAGTAACACCAATAACATAATACAAAGGCTAATGGCACAATAAAATTGAAGATGGCTAACAAGTAGTTATCTTTCAGTTACAACAATGACTATCCTACACACCACACATTTTATTTGAAGATTGTGACAACAAGAAGTAGCACCAACAACACAATACAAAAATTAATGACCACGACAAGAAACATGTTTTATTTTGCGATGTCGTTACTCTTGTTTTTTTTTTCTTCTTCTTCTTCTTCATAGGACATGTCACTTCCTCTCTACTATTCTCGTCTCCGAAACTCCTACTAACGTGATCTCCCAATCTCAATTCCACGTCCAGCTCAGTGCCAAACCAAGAAGCCCTGATAGGCTCGCACCATTTAAAAAAATTACATGCATTACAATTATAGAATAAACGTCCTTTCGAGTCCTTCTTATTATCCGTAACAACAATAATTTCAGCCTTCCGATGACAACGAGAATTTGTGTTCATGTACCGCAAGTCTAGTATTGGGTCTTCCGAAGCTCGACTTCGACTTCGACGGGCAGATGTTGACATTTTTACTTTTGTAAAATGAAGATAAAATAAAAAAAATCACATCAAAGACAGTACAAATTACAAATTTTAGCTCAAAATTACAAATCCAAAAATTAAAGAAAAAGAAAGTATTAAATAGAAAAAAATAAAAAAAAAATCAGATATACATACATACACAAAAGGTTTTACAAAAACATTTGTTCAGCTCATAATCATCATCTTCCACATAGCCTCAAACAAAATATTATTAAATAAATTGGTGAAAAATCCAAAAACTCATACATAAGTACATGTACAACAGTGTGCATATGTGTGTGCATATATAATGTACTTAAATGAAAAGGATTATATTTGTGTACTAAGTATTTTTTCGACAGCAAGTCAAGCTCTTCGATGGCAACAAAAACAACAATCTCAAGCTTTTCGATGACAACAATAGCAGCAATCTCAAGCTCTTCGACAGCAATGAAAGCAGCACACTCAAGCTCCTCGACGGCAACGAAAGCTCTTCGACGACAAAGAAGGTAGCAAGCTCACGATACAAACTAAGGTAAATAGTACTAGGGCATGTTATAATTGGAATCGAAGGTATTTTGGTTAGTTTCCATTGTAATTTTATTAATGTTATTGTTAAAAATCATCAATAGTTGCATTACTCGCGCATGGTTAGCACTCTCCGCTAGTTTGGATAGAAAAGTTGACAGAGAGGGGTTATATGCACCTCGGGTATGACCACAGTGGGGTTCGACTATATTTTGTGGACCACAGGGGGATTATAACTAGTTTCGGTTGAACACAAGGGGTTCCGAGACTATTTACCCTATAATTTATTTATGCATAAATAAATGTTCCAACTCTTATTACTGATTTCGTTACTATAGTGTTTACCTGAGATCCGTGCTTGGCTCTGCCACTACACAAAGCTACCACCGCCTTGGCACTACCACTCGTATTAGAGGTGGAAAAAAAAATTTAATATAGAAGGGTCAAAATTCAAATAATAAAATTGATAAAATAAATAAATAAATAAAAGAAGAACGATACTACATAATTTTAAAAAAAAAAAAAAAAACTTAGGGGCGGATGTACCAATCCCTCACATACCAACACACTCACAGTCCAATCTTCACCACCTCCGCCATAGCAACCGCACCATTAGCCATTAAAGACAAGGTTTCAACCACAATTTCCACTCAATTTCATGTCCAGTTTTCACCACGTTTATATATCAATTAGTTTTTTTTTAGTTCAAACAATCAAGTAAGATTACATTCATACACATATATATGCACATATACATATGTGAAAACAAGCTCGCATCACTAATCTTCACCTTAATTTTTAACTGCTTGTTCCCCTTTTCACTTTCAGTAGAATGGAAAGGTAAGTGTATAACCTGTTGTGCACCTTGGTTTGCTACGGTTGTTGAGCATGTTAGGGATTAAGCGGCAGTTGAAAGAACTACTCGAAAGCTTGACCAACTTACTTTTTCAACGGCATCTTCCTTGTCTTGAAGTTTATCGATTAACCTGAAAGTTTACAATTCAATATGCACCCTATCTAATTTACTAGGATCGATTTCTACTAGTCGGAGTTACCTCAGAGATAGAGTTATGCTCGCCGTGACAACTACAATCAGAGCCTGTACAAAAGTAACTAAAAATCTCTCATACTTTCAAGAATTGTTTTAATTACTTTTCAGCCTTAAATGTCTCTCCTAATTACAAAAATGCATAGATAAAATAAGCCTAGGAAAACTGGGATTAAAAACAGACTACTCAAAAAAGGAGGTGCTAAACCAATTAGGCAAATCGCGTCCACGCAAAATGCAGTCCACTAGAAATTTCAATACACTATATACTGTCGCTGACTTTTATATGGTTTACTCTAGTCCAGCAAGAAATCTGCTACCCTTGTCATATTTTCTTGTGAAAATTGTATATCAATAATACAACATATATAGATGTACAAGCCTAGGCCTAAACATACGTAAAAGAGATTACAACAAATCTGATTACAAGTCTATCTCATATACAACTCATACAAAGACTCCCAGATGAAATGAATATGGATTCGAGCACATCCAATACATATTCTAACACATATGGACTTTAATACTCCCCCTCAAGTTGGAGCATGGAGAAGAGAAATGCCCAACTTGCCCAAAATGTGATGAAACTGGTCCGAACCCAAGGCTTTAGTGAAGATGTCAGCCAGCTGATGTTGAGTAGATATGGGTCGCGGCTGCAAAACCTTGGACTGAACGTGATTGCGAATAAAGTGACAATCAATTTCAATGTGCTTTGTGCGTTCATGAAAAACAGGATTAACGGCAATATGGAGGGCTGCTTGATTGTCACAAAAAAAGGAATACGCCATTAGGTTTTCTTTAACTTGTACTACTTAATGGCGAAGTTTGGCAAAATTATATCCCGACCTGAAAATACTAAAATTGGGGGCACCTGTGCCCGAAACGGGCAAAAAATAGAACGTCGGTGCCACTCTCGGGGAGTGACATGTGTCTCGAGACACGTGTCATGCATGCGTGGATGTGCTACGCATTCATGACACGTGGAGGGACACGTGTCCGCCACATGGACAACCGTGATTGGTCGGCCAACGAGGGAGGGACACGTGTTCCCCCTATGTTGGCCTTGAGGGCTTATATAAGGGGGTCACTTGACCCCCTGAAATCAAACCTGTAGACAATTTTTTTCTTGCCCGATTCTACTAAATTATATTGATTCAGTTTAGTTAACGTTTCGAGAGTTCTAAAATCAGTCCGAGTCTTCTTCAATTTTTGGCATTTTGAGGCAAAGGTTTTATTGTTTTACTTATTTATGGTATCTACATATTGTTAGTATATCCCTGTTATGCTTAAATTTGTCTAGTTAATTGCTAATATATACTGCCTGATTTATCTGGTAGTTTTAACATAAGGTAAGCAGAGATACTGCCCAGAAATGTTATACATGTTATTTGTATGCCGTCATAATACCCAATTTATACTTGGAAATTGATTTATTATAGTCGTTACTCTATCAAAATACCGCAGAACATGTGTTATTGCTTGTCTAGATCTTGTGTATTGTTATTGTGAATGTTGTTAAGTCGTTATACTATCCAATGTGGGCTACATGTTACTTGCATGTGTGTATATGAGTTGCAACTCTGACAACAGGTAGTGGTTTTACCAATGTGGCTCGTACCATGACGTAGTGCGCACCCACTATCCTGGAAAATGAGTCACTAGTATGTACTGCATCTTGTAATTGTGATTCTATTGTGTAACGTACGCCCAACAAGCTCTCGGCAGTTGCGGTGATATCAGTCGGAGAAGCCCTCCATATTCACCCTCTTGATTGATTGTTGTCCCAAAAGATGCGCGAAGCATCAGCTTGTACTTGTTTACCTGCACTTGTCCTGAGCCTAACTATTTGTTGCGCTCATTTGTATACCTGTATCGTGCTTGTCTCGTACTACCTGTACCCTGCTTGTATCCCTATTGTATGTGTAATGCTATCTTGTACTCCTGATCTGTTCCAGCATGTATGATCCCCTTCCCGTTCCTTGCTGGGTTATAGACTCACCCTGCGTGCTTGTCTTGTGTTTGTATCATGTTTGCATCACAACAGGTCATCATGTGTAGAGAGGGCACGTGCATATTTTGTAGATTGTCTAAGATAGATAAGCATTTTGCACCTGAGATGGATACACTGGTAATACGTCACTACAGGCAAGACGATCTTCCGCTGCCTCTGGCATCGCCTGTTCCTATCCTGCGTAAAATCTGATATGAGATGATTGTGGATTGACAGCCTATTGTCTTAAGCGGCCGACCTACGTTCCTGGTACATGTTCACTTTCGGGGCTATCAGGATCGGGAATTGATAGTGTTGGAGGGGTAGTAGTAGTTGTGTGGGTTGTATTGTAGGTCCCCTTGTGAGCACAGTTGTACATGTAACAAGTGCTGTGCAATTTTGGTGGTGGTGTCTATACAAGTTTACTTTTGTAAAATAACGGAAGTCCTGATCTAGTTTCACTACTTGCCTTATCAGATTAACCTTACTGTTTTCGTCAACACTTTTATTGTTCCTTTAAAACACTTCCGCGAATGGTTTTCAAAAGTGTTGAACACTCGGTCCCGGCGTGATACCGAGCAGCTTGCTTGACTTCGGCCGTTACATTGCAACTATTTCATGGCTCTGCAACGACACCCACACGAACATACAGGCAATGGATTAGCCGCCTGCAGTTCATCCCAAAGGCTGTGAATTTTTCCATAATAGGCTGTAACAGTCACTTTTTCTTGCTGGAGGAGTGCAATCGAGCATCTCAACTCATATACCCTTGCTGCATTTCCTTGCGAGAAGCGTTCCTCGAGATCCTTCCATATCTCTTTTGTTGTTTCTGCATAAGAAATACTACCTTGAAGTTCCTTTGCCACGGCATTAACCAGCCACGACCTCACCATTGCATTGCATCTTATCCATAGTGGAAATTCTTGCGTGCCAATAGCTGGTTTCTTTATCGAACCATCCACGAACCCTATTTTTGTCTTAGAATCTAGAGCGTTATTCATGTTTCGTCTCCTGATAAAATAGTTCTCCCCACTCTCATCTAACCCCGGATGATCCGAAGGTTGAAGATAATAGGGGGAATTTACATCCCCTAAGGC
This sequence comes from Ehretia macrophylla, assembly GCA_037974665.1. Classification (NCBI taxonomy): domain Eukaryota; kingdom Viridiplantae; phylum Streptophyta; class Magnoliopsida; order Boraginales; family Ehretiaceae; genus Ehretia; species Ehretia macrophylla. Next base: position 70,092,050 of record CM075776.1, on the reverse strand, counting down.
TGAGTTTTGGATTGTATTTTTAGATGACGTAGCTTCTCTGCTGAGAGTTTTGTCACCTCCTGCGGTGGAAGAAGATGTGCCAGACATGGGAATAAATTTATGGTTTAGTGTTTAGGCTTAAGCAGATTATCGATTTTGATAACCTTGCTCTGGTATCATGTAAAAAAATATTTGGCAGTGAAACACCTTTCATTAATGTGTCAAGACAACACATATAGATGTACAAGCCTAGGCCTAAACATACATAAAAGAGATTACAACAAATCCGATTACAAGTCTATCTCATATACAACTCATACAAAGACTCCCAAATGAAATGAATATGGATTCGAGCACATCCAATACATATCATTTCTAACGCATATGGACTCTAATAGAGACTTTTTCATCGAGCAAGCAGATCAGATCTACAGCTAGATTGCTTTTTGGTTGTCAAAATATTAGACATGGAAGTGGGTTTAGCAGTCGGATGTGCATTACTATCTTCTGCGTTGAATGTACTTTTTGATCGGATGACTAATGCCAAATTCCTTAACTTGTTTCGTGGACGGAAGCATGATGATCAGTTCCTGAAGAAGCTCAAGACAACATTGTTAGCCATTCAAGTCGTGCTCGAAGATGCTGAGGATAAACAAACTACAAACAAGCATGTCAAGGACTGGCTTAGTGAGCTTCATGACACAGTGTATCATGCTGAGGACTTAATGGATGAGACCAATACTGAAGTATTACGAGTTCATGTTGAAGAGGGATTAAACGTAAGGGATTAAACGTAAGTCATCGCTTCATATCTCTCTCTGATGAATTTTTGAAAGAGATAATTCTCAAAATGGAAGATATTGTTTGTACTTTGGAGTATTTTGCGTCTCAGATTAATGTGCTTGGTTTGGAGAGGGTTGTTGCAAAGAAAGACAACTCATATAGATTGCCATCAACTTCATTGGTTAATGAATCGGATGTCTATGGCCGAGATAGCCAAAAAAAAAGCTAATTCAGATAATTTTGTCTAGTGATGATAACAGAAACAATGTTACTATAATTCCCATAGTTGGGATGTGTGTGGGGTAGGTAAGACAACACTATCTCAAGTTGTTTATGGTGATGAGAGGGTGAAGAAATATTTTGAAACAAGAGCATGGTTTGTGTGTCTGAGAAATATGATATTTTTTTAATGGAAAAATCTCACATTTAGTCCTTATTGTTTGCAAAAAAATTTAATTTAGTCCTTATTGTTTAAAATATCTCAATTTAATCCCTATTGTTTCCCTAAAAGTTTTAATTTCGTCCCTATTGTTTAAGGTTTATCAATTTCGTCCTTATTATTTTTTAAAAGTTTCAATTTCGTCCCTATCGTTTTTAAAAAGTTTTAAATTCGCCCCTATTGTTTCTAAAAAAAAATTAATTTAGTCATTGAATAATAGAGACGAATTTGAAACTTTAAGAAAACAATAGAGATGAAATTAAAACTTTTTAAAATAATATGGACGAAATTAAAACTTTTTGAGAAACAATATAGACTAAATTGAGACACTTTAAACAATAGGGACGTAATTAAAACTTTTAGTGAAATAATATGGACTAAATTGAGACATTTTAAATAATAGGGACTAAACTGAGACATTTTATAAACAATAGGGACTAAATGTGAAATTTTCCCTTTTAAAATTACAAAAACTTTGGTCGGGGAGGTCACTTATTTGGATTCTGAAGATAAAGATCAATCTGCTCCAAATCAAGTTAAAAGAGAGCCTTGCCAAACAAAGATTTCTAATTGTTCTAGATGATGTTTGGAACAAAAATTACAATGATTGGGACAACTTAAAGGCACCTCTTACATATGAAAAGCACGGAAGCAAGATTATTGTGACAATGCGTAATGAAAAGGTTGCATTCACGATGCAAAATGAGTCAATTCATTATTTGGAACCTTTATCTGATGAAGACTGCTGGTCTTTGTTTAAGAAACATGCATTTGAGAATGTTCGTTCTCTAGCATCTCCAGAATTTGAGATGATTGGTAAAGAAATCGTGAAGAAGTGCAAAGGATTGTTGTTGGCCGTAAAGACTCTTGGGGGTCTCGTGCGATCTAAAACAGAGATCAAGGAGTGGCATGATATTTTGAGAAGTGAATTTTGGACAAACAAACCAAATGATGTCTTAGCAATATTGAGACTAAGTTACCATCATCTTCAACCACATCTAAAGCATTGTTTTGCCTTTTGTGCTGTACTCCCCAAAAATTATCGATTCACCAAGGAAGAATTAGTTTTATTATGGATGGCTAATGACCTTTTGCAACATTCGACCCGAAATGATAAAACAATAGAAGCTATAGGTCTTGAATACTTCAATGAATTGAGATCTAGATCCTTCTTTCAGAAAGTGAGTGGTGGCAAATACTTAATGCATGATCTAGTCAATGATCTAGCTCGAGATGTATGTGGAAGATTTTGTGTTAGGTATGAGGATTGTCAACAAAGTAAAATTTCAAGTGAAGCACGATATTTTTCATACACGCCTGAATATTATGATGCATATGAGAAATTTAAATTCCTTGATCAAGTGAAGAGTTTAAGGACATTTTTTTCCTGTAAATTCAAAATGAAATGCACATATGCTAACCAAAATGTTTTTGTCAGATATATGTCCTGGACTTAAATGCTTAAGGGTGTTATCTTTGTGTGGTTATGATATCAAAGAGTTGCCTCATTCAATTTGCAACTTGAAACACCTACGCTATTTAAACCTTTCCTCGACATATATCAAACAACTACCAGATGATATATGTAGCCTGTATAATCTACAAACATTGTTGTTGATACAATGTGAATATCTTGAAAGGTTACCTACGGATATGACAAAACTGGTTAGCTTACGTCACCTTGATCTTAGAGGAACTGAGTTTAGGGAAATGCCAAGTCACATGAGTAGATTGAAAAATTTGCAAACTCTAAGTTATTTTATCGTAGGATGTTCTTCTGGCAGAAAGGTTGAGGAACTGGGGAGGCTTCATCTATATGGGTACCTCAAAATTATGGGGTTGCAAAATGTTATAAGTTGGAGTGATGCACTGAGGGCCAATCTTAGGAATAAGAGCCACCTTGAAGATTTGGTTTTGCAATGGAGTGGAAATACTGATGACTCTCAAGTTGATAGGGACATACTCGACAAGCTACAACCCCATACCAACTTAAAGAGTCTAACAATCGACGGTTATGGTGGTACAAGATTTCCAGATTGGCTTGCAAATGACTCATTTTGTAACATAGTGTCATTGCATCTTACATATTGCATGAATTGTTTTTCCTTGCCAACACTTTGGTATCTACCGTCTCTGAAGTCCCTCTTTATCAGTAAACTTGATAGAATTACGAAGGTTGGTCAAGAATTCTATGGTGATGGTTCTTTATTTAAACCTTTTCAATCTCTGGTGGCTTTTAGAATTGAGCAAATGTTTGGGTGGGAGGAATGGGATACTTCAGGAAATGTAGAATTTTCTCGCCTTGAAGAACTCTACATAAAGGATTGCCCAAAATTAATTGGGGAACTACCCTCCCAGCTTCCATGTTTAAAAAAAATTGAGATTTCTGGATGCTCAAGGCTTGTACTTCCTGATGATTGGATGGGTCATCCTCTAAACAACTAAATATCTTCTCTTCAGTTTCTCAGGATTTCAGATATGCCTAACTTGAAGGAGTTACCGCAAGGGCTCCTCAGATTAGGATTAGAGGAATTGACCATCCGCAGATGTCACAACCTTGTATCATCTCCGAAGGTAATGACACACATCAACATAATTGTTCTTGAAGATTCACTTGTGTCCCTGCCTGTTGTGGTTCCATACACTAATATCAAAGTACTTGACATTGCAAATTGTACAAAATTTGAGTTCCCGACAGGTGACGGGAATGATGGCTGCTATGTTTCGCTTGAGCATATGCGACTCCAAAATGCTGGTGATTCTATCAATGACACATTACTAGGCTTGTTTCCCAAGCTATTGACCCTCGGCATTCACAGATGTGAGATTCAAAGTATTTCAAGTTCCTTGCGGGATCCAAAATCTCACATTGCATCGACTAGAAATTTGGGACTGCAATAATCTGTTGTCTTTTCCCAGCGGATTAGCAACTCCAAATCTGGAGTTTCTTTGGGTCCTCGGTTGCAATAAGTTGAAGTCACTACCGGAACAAATGCATTCTCTTTATCCTTCTCTTCGAGAATTGTATGTAGCTGAATGTCCAGAAATTGAGTCTTTCCCAGAAGGGGGTTTACCCTCAAGCCTAGAAACCCTTCATATCATCTTATGCGAAAAGCTCATAAGGTCCCGAAGGGGTTGGGGTTTGCAGAGACTTCCCGCTCTAAAAAAATTCTCAATTAGTGATGTTTATGATGAGTCATTTCCAGATGACTGGCTGCTACCTTGCTTTCTTAGGGTTTTGGATATTTACAATCATAAGAATTTGGAAACTTTGAATCAAAAAAGTCTTCTTTGCCTCATCTCTCTTGAAACTCTAATAATTTTTGGCTGCCCCAAGCTCCGGTTGTTGCCAGAAGAGGGCCTGCCTATCTCCCTTTCTCAACTGGAAGTGGTGAAATGTCCATTGTTAAAATCACATCTAGAAAGAGAGGGAGGGAAATACTGGCCCAGTGTTGCTCATATCTCCCGCATAGTGGTTGATTATGAGCTCATCTCTTGAAAAGTGTTCTTATAGATGGAAGGTCTTTAATCATGATGCAAGAAACAGGAGGAAAGAAATCTTGCAACACGGTAATTTTTCATCCACTTTGTTTCCTTCAAATTTCTGATAAAGAAAATACTTACTTTGGTTCTCTCATTTCTAGGTGCCCTTCTTTCTAAATTTTCATATACAGTGTTGGATTACGTATTTTCTAATGTATCATTCTTATTGCCTTTACTCTCTTTCAACTGCTTATACCTGATTGGTTGTATGTTAGTGGCTCTGATGATTGCTTTTGTTGCAGAGATTGATATGTTCACGAAAGTAATCAACAATTTCCTTGAAGTCAAACAAGGTGGGATTGGTGCACAAAAGGTACGTTGATGTATGATGCTGCACTAATGGTAACTTATTATTTTTTGCCAGCTGAACTAGATGTCTTTGCTGGTATTGATAAAAGCTGGTGGAGACTATGTCGTTATACATTTTCCAAAGGGCACCCTTTACTTCTATAATTAAAGGAGAATAGCTGGCATTGCAAGCATGTAGAGACGGAGATAGTAAAGTTGAAGTGAAATTGATTAGTTTACTTTACCCTCCCTTTCTTATGGCATAAAAAAAAATTCAGAATCTTATCACTATATGGTTCTGTGCCTGGATTTTGTCATGAATGTGATGTCAATATTTATTGACATGCTGTCTTGCAAAAATGCTTTAGGGCTTCCTGTGGAGATAATCCTATATAGTTGCTATAACTATGATGTTTGTTGTACTAGATGGCACCCAAAACAGCACTTTTGTGTTAAATATTTGTTTTACTAATTGCTCATGAATTGGAAGTACTTTTACTTAGCACAATTTTTTGCTCTTAGTAAGGAATGATAACATGAAGATTTGAGTGTGAATTAGTTATTCTATGCATCAACCTAGGTTTATCAAATTTTTTTTTTTTTGTTTTTGTTTTTGTTTTGTTTTGATTCCTTTTCTGAATAATAGTTGTGTTCATTTCCACCTGGTGCATCCTAATTTGAGCAAAGCAAACTTGTTGATCACTTTTTTTCATTTGCTTAGTTCACTTACAATTCTCTGCCTGCTTTTCTTCTTTTTATCCCGATTTGATGCACATAGAAAAGCCTCTGCAGGCTTATATGGCGGGCTTGAGCACAATGAGAGACGTATTGTGATTCATTCTATATGGTGCAGAATGATACAATCTCTTGTAATTGCCAGAAGAGGACCTGTCCACCTCCCTTTATCAACTGGACATGGTGAAATGTCCATTGTCAAAACCACATCTAGAAAAAGAGAGAGGGAAATGTTGGCCCAATATTGCTCATATCTCCTGTATAGTGGTTGATATGCGCTCATCTCTTTAGAAGTGTTATGATAGATGGAAGGCCTCTAATCATAATGTCAGAAACAGGAGAAAGAAAATCTTTCAACCGAGTGGTAATCTTCATCCACTTTGTTTTCTTCAAATTTGTGATAAAGACAATATTTACTATGGCTCTCTTATTCACAGATTTTTCCAGCTTTCTACTCCAAAAAGTAAAAGGAGAAAGTACCCTTGCCTTTTTGCTAAAACATCTTCTTGGTAATATATCAAACTCTTTTTTTTTTTCCATATTTCTTGCAATTATACAGGGAAGAGACCAAAATAAAGAATTTTCTAGGATGCAGAAAAGTTTTGAACTATCCAATCATGGTAATAAAATGGTCAGATGATTTCTTTTCCCGTCTCTGGCCTTGCTTAAAGCGGCAAAAAAATCCAATTCTGAAATAGGTGAACCGTGAACCCTCCAATTTAAGCTTTTAAGTTGAAAGAACTATTAAGCATGTTTTATGCTACAAAAGATAACTGCAAGGCAAGGATAATTTGTTGGGAATCGTGCATGGTATTTTAAAATTTTTATAATTAAATAAAACGCAGCGGAAATTAATAATACTCATGCATCATATTTATGGCTATTTACGTAGATTACATCATGCATAAATAATCAACTATTAATTACGCATTAAAGATTTCAGGATTACCTTTTCATGACAAATCTGTTGCAGAATCTGAACGATCGAAAGCTCCCCAATTGTGAAGCCTTCGAAAGTATCCACACAGAATCTGCACCCTTAACTGGATTTCACCCCCACTAGGTTTTCTAGAGAAATCCTACATATTATTCTGACTATGATTTTTGTGCTAGCTAAACCTATGTCAGAATATTATATTATATAGGATTGACCTAGGGCCACATATAGGTCAGTCTTAAACAGACCAGTCTTGGACTCATAATAACCAGATCAATATCAATTTACTACGAGCCCAGTTAAATTAATATTAGGACAATCCTAAAATTAATTTAATCTTTTTCTCTAGTCCAATTAATCTGCAAATTTCATTTGTGTGTGACCTCTCGGGTTCATAATTAATTGGTAGTGAAATAATATTAATCCAATTAATATTTAATTAAAACTCTTCTAATTTATTTCTCATAAGTTGTGAGTAATACGTAGCAGTATATCACGACTACCTAACTAATAATGAAGTGAAATTCTGCGAACCCTTTTTGTAACAATTATGCAATCAATTCATTCTGTCTAAATTATCCCGATTGAGCCAGAGTCATGGATAGGGTCGTCAAACTCTATTACCCAATCATATGTCCAAATCTATTTAATCAGTAACTTATGAATAATACGTGGAACAACTTCTACTATTCTACATCGGCCAAGGATTTCTAGTTACTCGATTAATAGATTGCATAGGATCTCTAATTGACAGATTCCATATCTACACACACCTATTTCCATGCCGGAATAGATCGTAACCACGGAATACATTATCCAATCTTTGATGAGGACTAGCTTTATTGTACTAGCAAATCACGTTACCCCTAACACAAGATAACCGTGGTGTCTCAGGTCTAAGGATTTAATTGACCATTACACTGTACAACGAATTATTGACCATTCCATGTAATTCATTGTATTAGCGGTCATATCCAGTCACTTGTTTTCAGCAAGCACTTATACATCTACCCTTACAATATGAGACTAATCGCCCAAATCAATATCTCATATTATTTTGATGGTAGACTGTAATCCGATCTTTCCGGATAAATCAATGCCCAATTAATTTATCCTACGATCATGAACTATTTTAAAATATATTTATGAATATAGATTATGTCACTCATGTCCTTACTCTTAAGGATATAATCTATAAATATTATTCTAAAGGCTCTTATTTAAATAATTAATCGCATTAATTATATTTAAATAGACTGCCCACATTAAATAAATAATATAATTATTATGTCCTAAAATTAGCTTTTAGGGCATATAATCCAACAATCCCCTACTTGCACTAAAGCCAATTACCCTGGTATCTCATACCTATCTTCTCAAGATGGTAATCTAATGACTACTGAATCATTGCCTTAGTCAGTGGACGTCAATTGTTGACGTTGTTTACTGCATAATATCATCCTTTTCCACAATCTCTGATCGATATAGTAATGCCTCTTTAACGCGCTTGGATCTCTAGTGAGACCTAGGTTCTTTAGCTTGCGCTACAACTCCATTGTCGTCACAGCACTACCCGTTTGACTTAATGGAAAGAACCATCCTTAGTTCAGTTATGAACTCCTAGATCCAAACCGCTTCCTTTTGTTACATCTGATGCAACGATACACTCAACCTCTGAAATTTGCAATTGTACCAATATTTGGAACATTTTCAAATAATTGCTCTTCCGTTAGAAGTGAGTATGAACCTATATACAGATTTCCAATAATCCACTTCAGATTTTCAGTCTGAATTTGTAAAACATTAAGTTCCACCTTCTCCATATATCACGAACATTTCTTCAGTGCTTCTCAAGTGCTTAAGAATGTTCTTGATTGCTTTCCAGTGTTCCTAACATCGATCAGACAGATATCTGCTCATAACACTTATAGCATTTATGATATCATGTCTTTGTACACAACATGACGTATATAAGATTCTTAATTGCTGCAGCACTTAGAACCTTATGTGTACAGTCTCTCCCTTTTTAGCAATCTTAGGACTCACAGCCCTAGAGAGATAAATGTCATGTCTTAAAAAGAACAATTCTCTTTTAAAATCTATGTACATGTTAAACACCTTTAACACCTTTTAGGAAAGACCCATTAATCCTTTTGATCTATCACTATATATCGACTTCCAAGGATTTAGGCAGATTATCCCAAAATTTATTTGGAGAATTTATTTGAATAACTAAACCTACTTGTGTAGTCAATATTCATCTTCATTCTCAATGACATTAATCGAACGTTCTAGATTCTTTAGGCTTGGTTAAATCCATAAATGGATCCCTTTAGCTTGCACTCTCTGTGATTTATCACTGGGCTCAAAACATATTGGAAATCCCATATTAATGTTTTCATTAATGAAGTCATTATGGAATGCCGTTTTGACATCCATCTACCATATCTCATAACAGTAGTGTATAACTATGGCCAATAAATCATAATGAATTTCAACAATTGGTGAAAAGATTTCCTCATAGTCAACCCCTTACTTATGACTATAAGCTTTTACCATTTGTCCTAAAGGTCTCCACCTTTATTCATTTAAGATTTTATGGCCTCAAGTCATTTAAACTTATGTCAAACATAGTTTTTCATAACTGACAAAATCATCAATCATGATTATTGTCATCTTACTGATCTGAAAATCTTGTGAAATTGACTGGTTGTTCTCGGATTGGGTTATCTAGGATCAAATCCTAGATTCGACTTGGGTTAGCTGGTTGCTTAGTAACTCCCACTGAGTCATACTTTTCTTCTCACACTATCTTCTTAGATGAACTATTCTTACAAGAAGAAATTGTACTTGCTAACAGACTCTCTAGTCAGCAAGGGGATAAAAGTCATATCCCAACGAATCTTTGGGATAACCAATTAACATTGTCCAATCTCATTTCCAATTTATCAATCTTAAGTCTTTGATTGAAAGCAGGATAACCCTCATTCTTAACACCTTAAGACTAGGTATCCTGTTTTCTCATATCCTATATGATGTATTTAAGATTAACTTGGAAGTAAACTTATCCACGAGATGGACTGCTATAAGGAGAATGTAGCCTTACAGGCTAAGTTACAATTTAGCATAGTTTATCAATTACAGACCATGCCCAACAAGTTCCAATTCATTCTCCCCAACACTTCATCAAGTATCAGAATACCAGAATGAGTCAATGAAATAACTATGTTATTTTCCTTTGAAATACTATCAGAAATTGAAGCTAAGAACTCTCCATGATCTCATCATTGAGACTTACTTCTCATTTCTAGTTTTGATTTACTACTTTAATTCTGAATTTCTTGAACACTTCAAACAATTTAGATTCATACTTATGACAATCATATGTAAAGTAGCTAAATCCTTATTGGGCTATTTCGCCAAAAGGCCCATATACATCTCTATGTATAAACCCTAAATATTTGTTGTCCTTTGTCCTACAAAGGGTGATTTGATCATTTTTAAGAACACAAGATCCACGTGTTGGGAATGTCCCGGGGCCTCAAAGGCTTACCAGTCCTTCTTTCATCCAATTGAGTGATTCTTATTTTTCCTCTATGACCTAATTATAAGTGCCACAATAATTTTAGAGTTATTAGTATCTCTAAATCGCTCATATTACTCGTTTATCATGTCATTATCCATATAAGACTTTATTCATTAATTTATTAGTGTAATCTCATTTATTTCCCAAATAAATGAAATACATGAACAACAATTATTCTAAAATTAATGAACACCCAAATGGGCAAACGAGAAGACGAGATGTATTTATAGAGGACATCCATTCCTCTTCAAACTCTTTGAAATCCTTTGAATTTTCCTCTATTACTAGTTCTCCTTTCTTGTAGTAGAAATAACTATCAAGCAAGTTTCAACTTTTCAGATCTATCCTTGATATATGACTCTCATTTCCAAGGGTTGTGTCAAATGTATTCTCACAGAGAAATCCATTATGAATGACAAGAAAGAATTAAGAATTGACCCTAGGATTAGATTTGTTTGCATATGATAAACCATGAATAAACTCATGGACTCAAGATACTCATCGTGAGAACACATGCTCTCAAATCAATTTCTCTAGTTATTCTTTGTTTGGAACAATTTTTCTAGATATCTCATATCTACCACTAGATATCTCATATCTAGTTATCCTATCTTGCTTACTTCACAACTCTTGTAAGTAATTAATGATGGATACATTATCCATGCTCTCTCGCTTCTTTTTGATAACTCATTTTTGCATCTAGAACGTGTATGACTTTCTCAGATTTGAGAACGATTCTCAAACGTTGAGCTAGTCATCGAAGTTTGGTCTTAGTCAAAATAGAGGGTTGGGTTCCTATCCGATATTATATAGGCAGTAATTTCTAAGGATGTTAGATAATTATATTATTAACCATTTGATTTGGGTCTTTAAATCAAACAGTAGCCCCCACTAAATTTTTCGGATCCCACACTTTCCTAGTGGAAAACGGAAAAACAATAAGGTGTTTTTCTTAGTGGAATTAGGGGCCCATTCATTTTAACCCACCTCACATTTTAGATTTTTGGCGAAGTTAAAACAAATAGGTGAATAACCTCTTATTCAATGTATCACATACAAATTCTAATTTGTTCTTGCCTCCAATCCTTTCGACCTCACATTATAGATTTTTGGTCTCCAAGATTGTTTAAGTTAAACCCATTATCCTGAAAATTTAGATCAATGAAATACCGACACCTCACATGATAGATTTTTGGTTGCCAGTAAGAATCCAAAATTTTCACATCTTAAGTTTATATAGACTTAGTTCACATGTTGATACAAATAAATAACCCCTATGTATCCATAGCCAGCTACTTACTTGCCCAACATATAAACTAATCTATGATAACGGAAGGCAATGATATAATCTTCTCAAGACTATACCATTATTAACTTAATATTTAGTTCGGGAAGGTTTGTTGGTCTTTAGTTTAGGTCTCACTTTTCACATGCTTCTAATTTTAATTTATCGCATAAATAATATGGAAGCATACATGCATTCATCATATATTTATCGCATAAATAAATAAATAAATGCATAAAATAAAATGGTATGATCATGGACTAGGAGCACTATCAACCCAAGTCACTGGGTTGAATACCTAAATCAAATAAAGTGCCCACATGATAGTTTCATGGGTTGTTCCTCCTCGACTTCACAAAACTCCTTTCGCGAACTGGGCCCTCCAATTCTTGATGTCTTCATCTTGATCTTTTATTACATTTATGTACATAGATTCCTAATTTAGTGGGGATATATAAATGGGAATATGGGTTTTACATCTTTTAAAACGGGGATAAGAGGCATGCAAGCCCCATTTTAAAATATTACATAAAACCCAAAATGGGTAAATAAATAAAATAATGACATTCATCTATTCATTCATTCATCCATTCATACATTCAAGACTAGTCCATGATCACCCACAAACATAGCAAATAATAATGAAAAGTAATCCACGAATATAACACAATTAATTTCCTGATATAATCTCATTATATTAGGTTTATCCTATTAATAAACACTCTTATTAATTTGGATCCTTAAATATCTCATATTTAAATAAATATAATCTCATTATATTTATAGTAATTAATTAATAAACAATTTATTAATCAATTACAAGTATAGCACAATTAAATTTTATAATATAAACTCTTTACATTAGATTTTTAATTTAATAAACTCTTTATTAAATTTACTCCATAACTTTCTCATATTTTCAAAATATAAATATTATCAAATTATATTTAACAATTAATAAACTATTTATTAATATAGAGTGTCAATAATATATTTGGGCTCCTTTAATTAATTTGTCAAATAAAATAATTAAGTAATTTGGACTTTAAGGATTAAAACGAGTCCAACTTATTTTTCTTTAATCCATGTTCAAGTCCAAGTCTAAATAAAAAAATAGCCCAATCTGGACATTAACACCAGTCCACATTATTAATATTCTAACTTGAAATTAAGCTAGACCCAAATGAGCCCAACTTCATTTATGCCCATGAGCCCAACAACTGAAAAACTTTTAATTGGCAGCCCAATTAAATTAAAAAACAAAATAAAATTGACCCAATACCCATTGGGTTGGGTTTTGGGTTCAGACCCTATCTGGTTCAGATCCAGATCCATATCCAGACCCGAACCGGGTCTAAACCCTAACCCCAAAAACAAATTTTTTTTTTCTTCTTCTTCCCTTCCTGCGCCGCCCCCCAACCCTCTCTTCCCGTCTTCTTCACCGAGCTTCATCCATGGCCGCGAGGAAGGCTCCTTGCGGCAGCCATGACTGCAGCCACGAGGAACCTTCCTCGCAGCTGCCATGGTCGCAGCCACGAGGAACCTTCCTCGCGGCTGCCATGGCAGCAGCCGCGAGGAGTTGTCCTCACGGCAGCCATGGCCGCTGCGGCGAGGTGAGCTCCTCGCGGCAGCCATGGTTGCTGTCGTGAGGTCAGCTCCTCGCGGCAGCCATGGCAGCGGCTGCGAGGACAGCTCCTCGCGGCTGCTGCTGCCATGGCCGCTGCCGTCCGCTGCAGCGGCACAAGATCACCACATCGCGCTGTTGTTGAGCAGTTGTCAGTGCGAGGTGGTGCCTCGCACTGGTGGCTGCTCTGCTGAGGTGGAGGCGTAATTTCAATTTTTTTTTAAAATTTATAAAATAGAATTTAAAATTTGAAAAAACTCTTTTACAAAATTCTATTTTTCAAAAAACAGATTCAAAAACAGCCTTTTTGAATAGTTCAATAAAATAAAATTAGTTCATAAACATTTTATGAAACAAATCAAATTTCATAAGACTAATTTATGAAATTAATTTCGGGAAGAAATCTTAGGGCTAGTTTTTAATCCAATTAAAATTTATGGGCATAAGAATAACAGATTCTCAATCTATTAATTTCTAACAGATAGTTTCATAAACTACTATTGACACTATTAATTGTGCTATGCAATTTTGTGCTAAAATCGAATAATCACGTAAAAGTCATGAACCTGGCTCTGATACCACTGTTGGGAATCGTGCATAGTATTTTAAAATTTTTATAATCAAATAAAATGCAGCGGAAATTAATAATACTCATGCATCACGTTCATGGCTATTTACGTAGATTACATCATGCATAAATAATCAACTATTAATTACGCATTAAAGATTTCAGAATTACCTTTCCATGACAAATATGTTGCAGAATCTGAACGATTGAAAGCTCCCCAATTGTGAAGTCTCCGAAAGTATCCACACAGAATTTGCACCCTTAATTGGATTTCAATTAATAATACTCATGCATCACGTTCATGACTATTTACGTAGATTACATCATGCATAAATAATCAACTATTAATTACGCATTAAAGATTTTAGGATTACCTTTCCATGATAAATCTGTTGCAGAATCTGAACGATCGAAAGCTCCCCAATTGTGAAGCTTCCGAAAGTATCCACACAGAATCTGCACCCTTAATTGGATTTCACCCCCATTACGTTTTCTAAAGAAATCCTACATATTATTCTGACTATGATTTTTGTGCTAGCTAAACCTATGTCAGAATATTACATTATATAGGAAACATACATGACCTAGGGCCACATATGGGCCAGTCTTAAACAGACCAGTCTTGGACTCATAATAACCAAATCAATATCAAGTTACTACGAGCCCAGTTAAATTAATATTAGGACGATCCTAAAATTAATTTAATATTTTATCTAATCCAATTAATCTGCAAATTTCATTTGTGTGTGACCTTTCAGGTTCATAATTAATTGACAGCCAAATAATGTTAATCCAATTAATATTTAATTAAAACTCTTCTAATTTATTTCTCGCAAGTTGTGAGTGATACCTAGCAGTATATCACGACTACCCAACTAATAATGAAGTGAAATTCTACGAACTCTTGTTGTAACAATTATGCAATCAATTCCTTCTGTCTAAATTATCCCGATTGAGCCAGAGTCATGGATAGGGTCGTCAAACTCTATTACTCAATCATATATCCAAATCTATTTAATCAGTAACTTATGAATAATACGTGGAACATTCTACTATTCTACCTCGGCCAAGGATTTCTAGTTACTCGATTAATAGATTGCATAGGATCCCTAATTGACAGATTTTGTATCTACACACACCTATTTTCATGCCGGAATAGATCGTAACCACAGAGTACATTATCCAATCTTTGATGAGGACTAGCTTTATTGCACTAGCAAATCACGTTACCCTTAACACAAGATAATCATGGTGTCTCAGGTCTAAGGATTTAATTGCACCATTACATTGTACAACGAATTATTGACCATTCCATGTAATTCGTTGTATTAGCGGTCATGTCCAGTCACTTGTTTTCAGCAAGCACTTTTACATCTACCCTTACGATATGAGACTAATCGCCAAAATCAATATCTCATATTATTTGGATGGGAGACTGTAATCCGATCTTTCCGGATAAATCAATGCCCAATTAATTTATCCTACGATCGGGGACTATTTTAGAATATATTTATGAATATAGATTATGTCACTCATGTCCTTACTCTTAATGATATAATCTATAAATATTATTCTAAGGACTCTTATTTAAATAATTAATCACATTAATTATATTTAAATAGACTGCCCACATTAAATAAATAATATAATTATTATGTCCTAAAATTGACTTTTAGGGCATATAATCTAACATAATTAACCAGCGGAGCAATATCCCTAAACCCTTTGCTAGGGAACAGAAAATGATTGAATATCCAGGAGCACAAATTAGATCAAAAGAACTCAGGAATTATCTAAAATTTCCATTGTAAATATTTTGATGTCATCTAAGGGGATGCCATTTGATTGTCTAAACATCTCATGTTTGCTCGTACACATTCGAACTTTATTAGTTTGCACATCCTTTTCATCGATTGCTTGATTAGATCGGATGAGAAAGCAAAGAAATGTAAGCAAGTTAACTATAACTCTATGACAAAGATATATGGAAATACAGAGGTTTATTCGAATTCTGTAGATGATTTGTGCATGATAGGACCAAGACATATACTGTGTTGTATCATACATTTCTAATGTGTCATGCTTTATCGCCTTTTCCTCTCTTTCAGCTGCTTATACTATTTTACTGGCTATAATGATTGCTTTTGTTGCAGAGACAGATATATTCACAAAGGAATTAACGATGTCCTAGAAGTCAGATATGATGGAATTGATGCACCAATGGTATTTATTGATTTTTTGCTAGCTGAACTAGATGTCTTTGCGAAGCTGCACTGCGATACTTTTTCATGTGTTCTCGAAGATGCTTATGATTAAGTCTATTCTCAATAAGATACTTTAAAAAAATCTCATCTGTTTAGACTGATCTTTGCACTTTGTCTGATGAGATATAAAGAAGAAAGCAAGTTGATATTCTCTTCTGCATTTTTACTTTAGTAATTACTCAAATTTTCTTTCGGATACTTGCTTAAACATACTTTTAGATAGTCATCACCGCATTTTATGTTATCAAATTGAAGGACATGGCAAGGGTCTCAGTGGGATACATTTTTGCGGCCTCTGTTCCATCTTTGAATTGATTGCAGGTCTATACTTCTCGTGTGGCTTCACAGATGACACAACAGGACGAGTTTGATCGTAAAAGACCATCTGCATATCATTATGATATCCTACTACCTAGATTCATGGTACAGATTAATTCTTTCATTCACTTCGTTCAGGATTATCTTCAATCCAACTTAATCCCCTTACTCTGCCCCGTACCCCGCGGCCCAAAATAGAAATGTAGAGGGGAAAAGGAACTGAGATCTTTCTGCTGCTTCCAAAATATTGCTTCAGACCTTGCTTTGTGGTCATCTGCTCAGACTTCCTCCTTCAAATACAGTTCTTCCACAATCACCCTCGTGCAGTCCTCAAGAGGCAGGTAGGAGATGCTATTCTTAAAAAATATGTTTCTGGTAACTTGCTAGCATCAATCAAAGATAGTTACTGTATCTTTGGCCATATCTGCAGCTAATTCGGAAGAAAATGGTGAAGCATGCCGAAGATTGCATAGAACAGCAGGCAAGCAAATCTGAAATCTATGGGAAGAGTTGCTGTCTTATTGGGAACAGACTTAATCGTTTGAAGCAAATGGTTATATTCCCTCCATGAAGATGCACCAGCAGCATTGTTACCAAGGGTACTTTGGGGTTTTACTTCAGTCAAAGATTTGATTTGACCGTTAAAAATTTCAAACGGAAGTTGAAAGCAAGGACTCTGCCACTAGGGCTTTGGTCAGTGGTTTGTTACTTGTTGCGTATGTGAGAGGTTATGAGTTCGAGTTTTGGTAGTTACATCTTTAATATGAATTGTACGGTCTTAAATTTCTTTTGAATCAAAAAAAAAAACATGGACTCGAAAGAGTACTAAAAACACGAGAAACCAGTTGAGAACGCTAGGTATAAGTTGGGAACCTAGATGATTCTTTTTCACTAATTTTTTACATATTAGAAAACCAATGACATGTAAAATTTAAGAAATCTTGTTAAATCAAGGATTTTAGCTGTTAAATTTTGGCTAAATGACAGCCTACATCAAAGCCACTTGGATTTGATTCTTTTTTGGAAGTAAAGAGCTTCATTATGAAAGATAGACATCATATTCTTAATGATGTTCAACCGGGGCAGGTATAGAATTTATATATATATTTTCATGAAGACAAATTAATTTATTGGACGCAAAATAAATAGATATATTTTTAAAAAATTGAGAAGCCGACAGCCATTGCAACCTTCACTAGTCAAAAGTAATTTCACCGTGATCTTGAAAGTCTCTTCTTAACGGCTCTATTTGGCCTAATTGTGAAATTTTAGTTTTTGAGCTGTAAAGCTTTTAGAGTATAACTTTTGTTAGAAGTGTTGTTGAACAAAAATTGTTAACAGTTTAGCTTATGTTAGGTAATGTTGGGCCTTTAAAAATTTTAAAATACTATTGAACTTTAAAAAATATGGAGTTGAGAAAGAAAAAGAAAAACAGTTTCTTGCATGATGTAAAAAATTCTTTTTTGATAAGTTCCAATTTGAAACTTCTTGTTTTTTAGTTTTTTTTAACTTCAACTTTTACTAAAAATTCTTTTAGTAATAAACCAAACAGGTTAGCTTTAGTTTCTCAACTCGTAAAAAACGCTTTTAAATATTTAAAAATTAGACCAAACAGAATATAAATCATTTTAAGCTGAATAACGTGAAACATCTTCGTTAAGGTTGATGAGGAGAATGATTAATTATTTATATCCAAGTTGTTGTTTGATAATCATATGAACCTGGGGATACAAAACTCTCATTACATTATTGTTAATCAAACTGTAGGTAGTAGTAAATACAATTTTAAACCACTTAACCTCTTCTTTTGAAACTCAACCGAAGAAACTTATTGCTTAACGATTTGACCAAAAAGGACTAGCATATAGTGTTTTTTATGCCTCACGTTTGTGTGTGAAGTGAGATTTGTTGAGGAAAAAGTGAGGTTTATTTGCAAGTATGCGCGAGAAGTGACAGAGGCTTGGGTTGCCGATCGGATGAACAGCAATCGTGCCTGGAAGAGTCTAAAACATGTCGCGTGGATGAAACCGAGAGGTGCGTGGAAATTAAATATTAATGGGTGTTTTAAGAGGAATTCTAGATTAGTCGTTGTAGGAGGACTCTTTCGAGATGAGGAAGGGGAATGGAGGTTTGGTTTTATCATTAACCTGGGCATCGCTTCTAATACTGTGGCCGAACTAACGGCTTTAAAGGAGGGATTGAAACAGACGCAAGTTATGAGAATTGATAAACTTGAGATTGAATCGGACTTCCAAATTGTAGTGTAGGTTCTCCAGCATAAGATCCATGCTTACAGTCCGTTGAGACCGAGCCTGGAGGATTGTCAGACTATTTTGAGAGGGAATAGCAATTATCAGTTGAAACATGTATTTCGTGAGGTCAACAGGTATACGAACTGGATGACGAATTTTGATTTACAGCAAATGCTGAGAGTGCAAGCGCTGGATCACCTTCCGAATGATTTGAAACTGTTGTTAAAATCGAATAAACAAAATGAAACATCTACTAAAATCGTGTCTTTTAATCCTCGACATTAACCGCCTTTGTAACAAAAACAAAAAGGTAGTTTACTATTTTCAGTGGTCATAACAGGGCATGCTAAGATGATATTTTTTTTTCTTCTTTTATGATAAAAAATTTGTCTTAAGCAAGATTTTATTAAATCAAGTCTAGAGTTTTAAATTTTATGGTGCAACAACCTACTCAAGCGCATGCTTCAAGTCCATCATTAGCCAAACAATTTGTGATGGATTTCTGCTGGTAAAGATTTGAACTTAAAATCTTAACCACGACATGTCAGTAACTTACTGATCGACCCAATTGTTAGAAATGATATCTTTGTTGTTCAAGTCAAAGCCAAAAAATCATCTCTTTTGCATTTTCTATAGCAGTTATTATTATTTACTCTCACACATAATATACTATATATATATATATATATATATACACACACATATATGTATGTATGTATCAGGAGAAACAGAAAGAAAGAAAAAAAGAGGAAGATTGTAGATAATGCAAAAGCCTTATATGCTTTTGGGTTCAAACTTCACTAACTAAACATCCACCAAAAAAGAAAAAAGAAAAAGAAGAGAACTTCTCTACTTTAAGCCTCACGTTTCTTTTTCCTTTTCCTTTTCCTTTTTTTGCTCTCATGAAACACTACTAGAGCCTTAGATTACTTCTTCATGTCCCATTGTATTACAAAAGGGATAGATCACTATCTCAAAGCCAAAACATCAGACACAAAATTAGCTGAGGTTCAACAGTAAGCTACGGCCTTTCATCAGACTAGCATAGTCTGCTAACTTGTATGCACATAATAACATATTCTGAAGTTGAACTGCACCTCGACTTTTATACCAAGCTGAATTTACAATCTTCAAACATTCAGAGAGCAGTTACTAGCATCTTGCACTGGCTTCATGTCTCATCCGCTACGACGCTGTCTCTTACAGGTATTAGGGAGAACTTGTACCTCTATTTTACCGCTTCCTCTGGCATTGTCAAACGTAAACATGCATCTGTCACCAATATGCAGATTGTTCTCTTTCCCAAATGCCATCCATCCCTTCCCAAAAGCCAGGTGGTCGTCTTTTTGCCAGCGCACTGATACCGGCCACCTTCCTTTATGATTGCATAAGATCATTTCCGGCTTAAATTTGACATCATACTTTGTGACCATTATTCTGGGAATGAGCTGCAACCAGCAAGGACCGTTACAAGTTCAACGCTATTATGCCACAGAAATCGTCACCCAAAACAATCTATAGAAACTAAAAGTACTTTTTACTGAATAAGGAGTCTCTGCACTCAGAAAACTATGTACTACAAGGAAATAGTTGTACAGGAGCCGTGGGCATGGTCTTAAATATTTATTTATACACTGTGAATTACTCGAGAGAATTTCACGCATGACCCAGGCATTATGAGATGGATGAGACAATGTTAAAATAAGAAGCAATATGTTGACTATTTGGGAAGCTGTGAGCATAAAAGTCGAAACCAACATATTTTCCTTGCTAACTTCTATCTTTTTCCTTTCAGAAAGATAGATATGAAGCAACCTATAAGCAATCAAATTCTTTTCTCCCATTAGCAGTTAAAAGAACTCAGATCTCAAATTTCCAGATGTGCAGAAACTTGTGCATATATCAGACAATACAAATTAAAGATGGGCACCTAAACGTGAAGTAATATCATCAAATCCTCAAATTTTGGTTGGCATTAGTAAATCAAGAACTGCACGCAGCTCGGGCAATGGAACCTAATTACTATTTGTGAGCAAAAATGGTAATCTTTTGAGGGGACACGCAAACTGAGGGGTCATTTTACATTGCTTTCTATGTAAGTAATTTATACGTTACAAGTCCTGATCAGATCATTCAATATTTAGTTTCTACCAGAGCCTTCAGGTATCCTCTTAATTTGCGGTTTTTAATTTTTAACTGTCTCTCAATGGTGCACTGAAGCCAATTCCTTAAATGTATAATCACATGAGAAATCTACTTATTCAAAGGAATTTGAGTCATGGACCAAAATCATTTCTTGAAGAAAATTATTCTGCTTGGGCACCACCTGCAGATCAAAGGTTTTTTTCCCCAAAACCATGATATTACTTACAACAATGTGAACCTCCCATTTTATGTTTCCGTTTTCAAAACAAATTGAATAGTTACTAGGATAACATGTATAATCAGGCCTTCATCAATGTAAAAAAGCAATATCTGTTTAGTACGAATGACTTACCACCTTGTACCTATGCAAGGAATTGACTGATGCAATAAGATAAGGAACTCCAGGTTCAGCAACCCCTACAGCTTCAGAGGAATGCATCTTTGTATCCACTCTTGAAGACCTTCGCCGCAATCTTGACTGTTTTACTTTCCGCGAACCTGTTAAGTGTATCTCTGTTCTGTCAAAGTGAAAACAACAGAACAATGTTAATATTAGCAAAGCTTATTAACTAACCACTTAATTTATCAGGCCTCTTCTGACTCTGTTCTGCGAAATTTGGTTCAACTTTATGAGTGTGCTCCAGACAGGTTTGCTCCGCTTCATGTTCCTCAGTCTCATCTTCAATCTTTATGCGTGTAACAATGTTCTCCGAAGCTACAAATTCCTTCTTGCACCCATTTGTACCAAATATTTTGATGGTGAAGGAAAATTTTCCATCACACCTAAATACTAGGAAGTCTCCCGGATTTAATGCGTGTTGTTTGACAAAATTTTGCCATCCCTTCGTTATAAAAACTCCATCTACAGTTTCATTAACTTCTACATTCCATAATTTTCCACCCTGATCTTTGAGTACGAGCTTTTTCTGAATGGTTCTCTTGAACTGACGGATGAAAGCTTGTGGTATTCGCTGCAAAGTGTTTGATCTTTACTTTAAAAAGAGCTGAAACTTAAATTAAATTCTATGAAAACATGAAAAGACCATAATTTTCCTCAAGTAATCTGGTTTACATTATTGCAAAAGAACACTCATTTATGGGATATTTTTTGTTTCAGCCTCGAAATCCCAATATCCCGATTATGGTAGAACAGCTTTAACTTTGACAATCCAGGAACTAATAATCAAAAAAATACTTAGGCGTCTGAAGATCAGGCCTTATGGAAAAATCAAGCATTGTTAATTTAATTTTCCTTTTATTACTTTCCTTTCTTTATAAATTGGTAGACCAAGCAAAAAAGAAGGTAACATCTCCACAAGATATCATGTGCTACTTCCAAGACATTCATTTCACAGGATTGACTAGTCTTTCCATCACCGAAGCTAGAAAAAATTCTGCTACCAAAGCGCGAGCTCTATTTGATGCTCGTTTTTTGTTTCAACCCCATTTGAAAAACCAACCAATACAACTAACAAAAGTGACTTTCTTACAAATGCTCAAAAAACAGTAAGCCCACAAAAAGGATAGTACAGCTCATCCAAATGAACACGTGTCACCATCATCGAATGTATCATAGTGACATGTGTCATTATGAGGCCGTTTGTAAGTAATTCCCCTAACAAAAACCATATTTTGTCAAGTCCAGCATATATAAAACAAACAAAAGTTACTCCACCACATACATGGTCATGCCCCTTTTGGCAAAAAAAAAAGCTCTAAGAGATATCGTTGCAGATAATAAATAAATTAATAAATTTCTCTTTAATAGTTTAAGTTTTTAGATGAGGTGGTGACTTATACCAAAAAGTTTTAAATTCAAAAATTACCGTCATCTATTTAAAAATATTAAAACGCAAATCTATTTAAAAATATTAAAACGCAAAGTTAAAAAACTAACTCCCACATGCATTTGCGGAGCATATTGAAAATAATTAATAAAGCAATAAATAAATAACTAATAGCTTAAAATTTTAGATGAAATGCTCGCTTAACAAATACTAATGTTATATATGTAAGAATAGTTGTCTTGGTTAAATCCATTGCTCCAAAACAAATTAATACTTAAAAAATCACAAATATTAAGTTATAAACCATTCTCACAACACTAACTTATAAACCGCATCACGTCACAAGTTATCGACACATACACAGTGCACATATTCAGTAATATGCCATCGAACTTGCATATATTACTTCCACACACGCGTGAGTGGTCAGACATGCAATACAAACGAACATAATATACACACACACACACACACACACATATATATATATAGAGAGAGAGAGAAGTACGAGTTGCTGAGCACTGAATTGGGGAAGAAAGATCTTGAAAAACTCGGGAGTGAAATCGGAGGAAGTTTGCGTATCCTTCACACGATCTCTACTGCGCGTGATCATCTCTCGTCTTTTTTGCTCTATTTTGGCTGTTGCCACTTGCTTGCCTGTGTTTGATATCAACAAGAACTAGAAGAAGATTGGAAAAAAAAAGGAAAAAAGAAAAATTGAGAAGATATCTTATAGCATGCAACTAAAATAAATAAATATGATAAATATTTCTTTGACCAATTAAATTTTTAAACATGTGGTATATTAATGTAGTATAGTATGATTTTGAGGTAAGTATCACCGTCACTTATTTAAAATATAAAAATATATATATTTAAAATTTTAAAATAATATGAAATATTAATATAGTATTAAAATTTAAGTTATTAGACTTATTATATTAATATTTGACCCGTTATTTATTTAAAAATAAAAAAAATATTTAATTTAAAATTTTAGACAAAATAGTATATTAATAGCATAACAATAACATGCTTATAAGTGATGCGAAATTATTCAATCAATGTGAAGTTTACACGTTAAAGTTTTACCAATTATATAAAAAGACTAATAAATTAGTAAAAACTGACAACTCTCATTCATGACTGATATAATAGGTCGACACGCTATGGACTGTCACGTAAAAGTGTTAGGATATATGGATTGTGTTGTTCTATTGTTGTCAATATAAGGAAAAGAAAATCTTCTAGGATTATGATTGATAATAATTCCTAGATTCCTATACTTACGTAATATCTTTTCAAAACTGATTTGTAAGATATAAGTTCAATGTTTATGATAAGTGACGCCCTTGAATTTATTGACAATTGTAATGACAACCCTTCTAGTTTTTTTTTTTTTTTTTAATGTACTAATTATATTAAAAAGGGTTTTTTTTTCTTTGAATTAATTTTCTTTCCCTTTTCTATTATAAGGAGGATTAAAATTGGATACTATTCTAAAAATTTAATAATTTTCCTACTGTAGAAATGAAACTTAAACCTTTTTTAGTGAAAGGTTTCCCTTTAATTTTAACTACTAATTACCAAAGCTTTAACTCCACCCCTGTTTTTTTTAATATTTTAGTTTTTGATAGGGGTATCATCTTCGTGTTAAAAAAGATAATACCATACTATTCAAACCTGAAGCAAGGAAAACAAAATACGGGAAAATTGCATAATCTCCTTTGACCATTAATAAAAATTAATTTTTTAAAATTACTTATTTAAAATGTCAAAAATGTCTCAATGTACTTTAATGACATTGAATTGTTAAAGAAAGAAACTACTAACATTTATTTATTTGTTCTTTGGAACAACATTTATCTTTGTCTTCAACTTACTTTCTTAACTAAGTATATAATTCAATTCAATCAAAAGTCTATTCACATCAAATACTCTTCAAACCTCAAGAACTTCTTGAAATTTCAAAATTTCAAATGCTTGGATATGGATCATTGGTCTATAATATATTTTGGACAAATTTCACCATTAGTCTTTATTGTTGGCTTGAATTTTTAATTTAATCTCTATTATTATAAAAGTGGAATAATTAGTCCCTAAAATTTATAAAAAGTGGCGCGGTTAGTCTTTTTCCTTAAGTCAACGTTAAAATTGGATGGAAAATGGTCATGTGGTGGACACATGATCATATTTTAAAAGGTAAATTGGTCATCTGACCATAGTTTTTGTATTTAGCTTTTTCTTCTAATTTCTTTTTTACTTTCTATTCTCCCATGCACCTACCTTTTTCTTTCCCTCCCCCCTCCCTAACAACCTTACCCTACCCTACCCCTTACCACAAAGCCCCACCACAGCCTACCTCACCTACCACCTGCAGCCTACTCTCAAATACAGTCACCTCGCGCTACCCCTACGCCTACAACTACCTCATGCAACCCATCGCCACGGCCACCTTGCGCAACCTACCCCAAACCCCACAGCTACCTCGCACAACTCATTCCAACCCCTACGGCCAACTTGCACGACCAACCGCTACCTCACGTTACCCATTCCCACCTCGCGCAACCCATGCACGAAGCCCTTTACCCTAGCCGTGTGTGTGTGTTGACTGTGTGTGTGTGTGTTGATTCTTAGTGTGTGTATTTGTTCAGTATGATTAATGTGTGTGTGTGCGTAGTGTGATTATGTTTGTATATGTGTGTAGTTTGATTGTGTGTGTGTGTTTGTTGACTGTGTGAATTGCGTGTGTTGACTGAGTAAAGTGTGTGTACTAATGGATGAAGAGAAATTAAAAAAAAAAATTGTTAAAATGTTAATTTTATGGTTAAAAGGGTATATTTAAAAATTTACTTAATTAGTAAGGATACAATGGTCATTTTATATGAAAATTAACTTTTTGCATCCATTTTTAATGAAAATGACCGTTTATGTCACTTTTTATTTTATTTTATTTAGAGGAGGCTTATGACCGTACAACACATATGTAACTAAAAGAAATTGATCCCATAACCTCTCGCAAATAAGCGAGTAACTTTATCACCAGACCAAAGCCTTGGTGGCATTTCTGTCACTTTTTACGAACATTGAGGACTATTTGTGTCATTTTTATAACAATGGAGACTAAATTGGAAATCAAGCCAATATTGGGAACTAATTGTGAAATATCCTTTTATTTTCGTCCCAAAGATAAAATAAAAGATGAAGGAAAATGCACCTAAATATGAATTGAAACGAAAAATAAAAGGGAAGAAAAAGTTAAGTTCATTGGTTTTCTTAATATATTGCCTTAGGAACATATTAAAGAAGTTGCAACTTTCATCAACTGCTATTTGCTCTTTGCCATATTAGAAAACAAATAACATCTAAAACAAGCCAGCCTCATAAACTCAAGACCTTGGTGAAATTAATTTTTTGAAATGTCTTACATCAAGACCTTGGACTTTTTAAGTGTGCTGTCATGATTTACTCTTTAATGTATTTTTGTGTTACCTAACCCTTCTCCTTGTATTAGTCAATAAAAATGGTAATTAGAGTATGATATTAAAATTTGACCATATATAATTATTTTTAATTGGGCGTTTGCTTCACTGATAGATTTTTTATTCCCAGGAATGACATTCTTAGGAATATCATTCCCATGAATATTATTCCCGAGAATGTGGTTAAAAGTGTTTGATTTGTAAAAAATATTCATGGGAATATTTTGTCAAGTTCATAGGGATGTTATTTTATTATGTTTGGTTTAACTCAATATTTATAGGAATGTTAAGCAATTTTGGAATTCCGTCAGCTGACATAGGTGTGCTCACCGGCTTTGCACCATCCAAGTGAAATTGTTGAAGAAGCTGGAAAGCATATTTAGTCTGAGAGAGTTGCAAATTTCTGCCATGGTAAGTGACTTCCATACCCAGAAAAAAGTGTAAGGGTCCAAGATCCTTCATGGCAAAGGCAGTAGCAAGTTGATGAATTAATTCTGAAATTTGCGCAGTAGAATCTCCAGTAACCACTATGTTATCGACATAGATAAGTAGAATAAGAACACCAGTAGCACTTTGTTTAATAAACAGAGAAACATCATGCTGAGAATTCATAAAACCATACGATAAAATAAAGGCACTAAATTTTTGATACCATGCATGTGGTGCCTGTTTGAGGCCGTATAAAGATTTGCGGAGTTTGCACACATAAGTGGGATTAGCGGAGTCGACAAACCCTTGAGGCTGCTGCATATAAATGTCCTTAGAGAGATCGCCATGCAAGAAGGCATTTTTTTACGTCCAATTGGCGAAGAGACCATCCTCAAGAAATTGTTAAAGTGAGAATTAACCGGATGGTGTAGGGCCGAATTGCCGAACTAAAGGTGTCGCCATAATCTCGTCCAGCTTGTTGAGTATAACCCTTGGCTACTAGGCTAGCTTTGTAGCGCTCCAATGTACCATCAGCTTTCTGCTTAATTCGGAATACCCAACGACAACCAATAATATTAGCAGTAGGAGGCGGCGAGACTAATATCCATGTGTGATTGGCAAGTAGTGAATTAAACTCATCCTTCATTGCATTACGCCACTGAGTGTCCTTAGTAGCCTGAGAAAAACAGCTCGACTCAAGAGGCAAAGCAGAGGCTGCAGCAAGTAAACATGTAGCTATAGGATACTGGGTAGCATGTAGTGCCTTCGGCTTAAAAATCCCAGCCATGGAGCGTGTCGTCATAGAATGACTACTCCCAGAATCGCGCGGAGGCAATGCAACAGGAACAACGGCATCATGATCAAAGGGTGCTAAACCTGGTACATCAGCGTGCGGCAAAGAAGCACCCAAGATAAGGGAAGAAGGGGCAGAAGCAGTATCATGAGATGGAATAGCAGCAGGTTCAGCGGCAGGCAAGGAATTGGCGCAAGTAGGTGAAGACAAGACCTCATGATCCAAAGTATTAGAGGCCATAGCGTTTGATGAATGTAACAAGTCTGACGGAAAAGGCCGAAGCTGAAAGGAGGCCTGCGAAGATGTGCTGGACGAAAACAAGGTTGTAGTAAGAAACACAGTCTCGTCGAACACCACATGGCGAGAAATAAGAATCTTCTCAGATTGCGAATCCAAGCGTTTATAGCCTTTGTGTGAGGGACTACATCCAAGAAATATACAGGGGCATGTCTTGTAGTCCAATTTGCGTCGACCCAAGGGCGAAAGACAAGGATAACATAATGCACCAAAGGTCCGAAGAAGACCATAATCTGGGTCATGACCATGAAGCAAAGCATATGGAGAGTGATAATCAATTGTGGCAGAGAGTAAACGGTTGATGAGATAAACCGCAGTAGAGAATGAATGATTCCAATAAAGCCGAGGTATCGAAGGAAAACAATCAATTCGCAATCTGGCATAGTTAAGCTTTGGAGTAATTATAGGAATCAATCTGCAGATTTTGTTCTAGAATGATTGTAGGCATTAATTATGTGAATAGCTGGAAATCAGTTTTTTATTTCCTTAGAATAGAGTTTGTTGCTTGTATAAAGCTCTTGTATTACCGAACATAATATACATAGCAATAAAACACAAACTTTTTCCATTACACTTTCTTCTTCATTCACCATTTTAACATGGCATCAGAGCACCGATTTTGGTAACTCTCGAAATCTAAACACCTTTCGCTTCAAACACAATACGATGGGTGATACAAAAACCACATAAGCATCACTTGATGTTTCAGATCCACTTGTTTTATATTACTCTAATCATCCCGGAATTATTTTGGTTACCCAACTACTTGAAGGGTACAATTACGGGCAGTGGAGTTGTGCTATGTGGATCAGTCTCAGCGCGAAGACCAAAATTGGTTTCGTCAATGGAACCATTAAAGCACCAAAATCTACGGACTCGAAGTTCCTAATATGGCAGCAAAGCAATGACATGGTGTTATCATGGATTTTGAATTCAATCCATCCAGACATAGCTAGCAGTGTTATCTATACTGAAACAGCTTTAGAAGTTTGGAATGATCTCAAGGAGATATTTTCGCAAGGTAATGATTCTAGAATTTATCAAATTCGACAAGAAATTGTCGAACATCGTCAGGGACAACAATCTGTCTCTGTTTACTACTGTAAGATGAAGGCACTTTGGGATGAATTGGCCTCATATCATGAACCTTCAACTTGTAACTATGAAATATTGAAGAATCTTGCAGATCGTGAAGAGAAGGAAAGAGTCATGCAATTTCTTATGGGATTGAATGAATCTTATGCCGCTGTTCGAGGAACAATTCTAATTATGAGTCTGCTTCCGGATACGCGCAAGGTCCACGCCTTGGTACTCCAACAAGAAAAATAAATTGATGTCGCCTCCCATCGCGAGACAAATATTGGCCATCATGCAAAGCAATTCAATCACTCACAATAGTTGGGACAAGTTACACAAACAAGTCGTTCTTTCGCAGGACAGGAAAATGGCACTCCAAGGAAACAATTCAAGTGCAGCCATTGTGATCGAGATGGTCACCTTATTGACCGTTGTTATTACTTGCATGGATTTCCAGTTGGCCACAAATTGCATGGAAAGAATGTGAAGCCAAAAGGAAAAAGACCTGTTGCACACAACACTCAAACCAACATAGTAGAACAATTCAAAGGGCCAACAAAAGAAGATGCCATATTCACAACTGAAGAGTACAACCAACTCATGGCTTTACTTTGAAAAGAGAATGGTAATGATCAATGTTTTGCAAATACTACAGGTATAGTCACACCCACTTGCAACTCTAGTCAACATAGTTTTCATTCTGAGCTTTATTGGATTGTGGATAGTGGCGCAACAGACCATATAACTAAGTCATCACCAACACACAATAAAATTGATGCTCATTGTGATTTTGTGGAATTACCAGATGGTGGTCAAGCAGAAATTAAATCTACTGGGTCTATTAAATTATCACCAGATTTACTTCTCGATGGGGTGCTTCATGTTCCAAAATTTCGGGTTAACTTGTTATCAGTTAGCAAACTTACTCAAGCATTGAGATGTAATGTGATATTTTATCCTGATTTTTGTGTTGTGCAAGACGTGGTGACGAAGAAGACGATTGGCCTGGGCAAGCAATATAACGGGTTGTACTATCTTAAGACAAGCCAAAATCCATATCTAGCACAAAGTGTCAATCATACCTCCAACCTTTGGCATCAATGACTAGGGCATCCATCTTTCGCACCTCTTCAAGCATTATCCAAGACCATCCCATAAATAATTTTTTATGAACATGCTTGTGACATTTGTCCATTAGCCAAGCAAACACGCTTACCATTTTCTCGTAGTTCAATTTCATCCATTGTACCTTTTGATTTAGTTCATTGTGACATTTGGGGACCCCATAGAGTTAATTCACATTCTGGAGCACGATATGTTTTGACTATTGTAGATGATTTTTCTCAGTTTACATGGATTCATCTTATGACCTTTAAATCTAAGACACAATCATTGTTGAAATCCTTTTTTTTTGGGTTAAAGTTCAATTTCATTGTGATATTAAAGCCTTGCGTACTGATAATGGTAGTGAATTTATGTCCATGCGTTCATTTTTTAATGATCAGTGAACTATTTTTCAACACTCTTGCCCTTACACACCTCAACAAAATCGGGTTGTGGAGCGCAAACATCGTCACCTCCTGAATGTAGGTCGTGCCCTTCGATTTCAAGCAAATTTACCCTTAAAATTTTGGGGAGTAAATCTTCAAACAGCCTGTTACCTCATAAATCACCTGCCAACACCTTTATTGTCCAACAAGTCACCATATAATAATTTGCATGACAAGCCACCAAGTTACTCTCACATACGAGTCTTTGGGTGTTTATGTTATGCAACCAACCTTACACCCAATCACAAATTTGATATGCGAGCTCATCGATGTATTTTTATTGGCTATCCTCTTTGTCAAAAAGGATATCGAGTGTACGACCTCACTACAAATTTTTTTTTTCTTCTCGGGATGTTATTTTTCACGAACACACATTCCCTTTTTCTGTCTCACCAGTCGAAGATCAAAATGATTATCCTGTTTTGCCACTTCCTCTTGATTGCATTACCCATCTTTTTCGGTTAATTCGCAAATCCCCGTCCACCCATCGAGCCCATCATCACCAGTTAATCATTCTCTTAATTCGCACGCTTCAGTGTCTACGAAGAACACAACCATGATTAAACCTCTTGCCACTTCATTATCTTCTCCCATTGAAGTCCCATCTCCTACAGATATTCCTATTCCCGCTCCGATAGAACCTTCACCAATTTTACCACAAAATCAGCCTTGTCTCCGTCGTTCTAGTCGATCCATGAAGCCCCCATCGCATCTTCAAGATTACCATGTAAACCATGCCTTGTTGCTTGACCCAATTGCCATCTCTTCATCCACGTCTAGTACTCAGTACCCCATCACTCGGTATGTTTCTTACTCCAATTTCTCTCTTACTCATCAGATGTTTGTACACAATATTTCTCATTTAGTCGAACCAGATTCTTATGAGCAAGCCAATCATGATCCAAAGTGGGTTGAAGCGATACAAGCAGAACTTCACGCCCTTGAAGACAATAATACATGGACCATGGTTCCCCTCCCTCTTGATCAGTGTCCTATTGGTTGCAAATGGGTATTCAAAATCAAATATCATGCTGATGGTACCGTTGAGCGTTATAAAGCTCGACTTGTTGCAAAAGGATTTACGTAACGTGAGGGCATTGACTACAAAGAAACTTTTTCCCCTGTTGCCAAACTCATCACTGTCAGTTGCCTCTTAACAGTTGCTGCTATCCGTGATTGACATCTTCATCAAATGGATGTCCAAAATGCATTTCTTCATGGGGAGCTCACTGAGGAAGTTTATATGCATCCTCCACCAGGTTTTCATCGACAGGGGGAGAGTGTTGTATGTCGACTCAATAAATCTTTATATGGTCTCAAAGAAGCATCGCGAAGTTGGTTTGACAAGTTCTCCTCTGTAATTCAAAACATTGGCTTCATACAATCTAAGGCTGACTATTCGTTATTCACCAAGGTTCTTGATAACTCTTTCACTACTATATTGCTCTACGTTGACGATATGATTATCACAGGAAATAATGAAGAGGCTATCAATGATCACAAGAAGTTCCTAAGTAGTTGTTTTCGAATTAAAGATCTTGGACTTTTGAAATATTTTCTTGGGGTAGAAGTTGCTCGTTCCAAGGCTGGAATTTCTATTTGCCAACGAAAATATACTTTGGATATATTGGAAGAAGCTGGTTTATTTGGTGCAAAGCCTGCTAAATTCCCAATGGAACAAAATTAAAATTGACTCCAATTGATGGTGAGCTTCTTAAGGATCCAACTTATTATTGCAGATTAGTTGGAAAGTTGATTTACCTTATCATTACGAGATCGGAGATCACATATTCCGTCTCTATTCTCAGTCAGTTTATGCAGCAGCCAAGAAGGCTACACCTTGATGCTGTACTTCGTCTTCTTCGCTATCTAAAAGAGGCACCTGGTTAAGGACTTTTTTTCCCATCACATGGTCAGTTAAAACTAGTTGGATATTGTGATGCAGATTGGGCCGAATGCCCAACTATATGATGGTCAATCACGGGGTTTTGTATATTCCTTGGCAAAGCACTCGTCTCTTGGAAAAGCAAGAAGCAACAACAATATCTAGGTCTTCAGCAGAAGCCGAATACAGGTCTATGGCAGCAATCACCTATGAACTTACTTGGCTAAGGTACTTGTTAAAAGATTTAAATGTTAATCATCATGAGCCTGCAAAGTTGTTTTATGATAATCAAGCAGCCATATACATTGTGGCGAATTCGGTATACCACGAACGGACTAAACACATTGAGTTGGATTGTCACACAGTTTGAGAGTGAATTCAAAATGGAGAGATTGAGGCGGCCTACGTACAAACAAGAAAACAAGTTGCCGATATATTCACAAAGCCATTAGGGCAAGTTATTTTTCAATCACACCTTGGCAAGTTGGGAGTTCTTGACATTCATACTCCAACTTGATGGGGGGTATCGAAGGAAAACAATCAATTCGCAATCTGGCATAATTAAGCTTTGGAGTAATTATAGGAATCAATTTGCAGATTTTGTTCTAGAATGATTGTAGGCATTAATTATGTGAATAGCTGGAAATCAGTTTTTTATTTCCTTAGAATAGAGTTTGTTACTTGTATAAAGCTCTTGTATTACTAAACATAATATACATAGCAATAAAACACAAACTTTCTCCATTACACTTTCTTCTTCATTCATCATTTTAACACGAGGCAATTGAC
The DNA here is from genome assembly GCA_037974665.1 of Ehretia macrophylla. Lineage (NCBI taxonomy): Eukaryota > Viridiplantae > Streptophyta > Magnoliopsida > Boraginales > Ehretiaceae > Ehretia > Ehretia macrophylla. The sequence continues at coordinate 70,059,215 of CM075776.1, read as the reverse complement.
TATGTGCAAGAAGTGTAAGCCCAGTTTCCACAATATGCCGATGTTTGCGTTTGGCGATGCCATTATGTTCCGGAGTTCCTGGACAAGATAATCTATGCACAATACCATGTTTAAGAAATAAATCCCGAATAGAGTGATTAACAAACTCTCCACCTGCATCACTTTGAACAATCTTAATTTTGGCATTGTATTGATTTTGCACCATTGCAATAAAAAAAGGGAAAAGGACAGCAACATCAGATTTACGAATCAAAGGATAATACCAAGTAAATCTCGAAAAATTATCCACTAATACTAGGTAATATCGAAAACCTTCTAAAGAAGGCACCGGAGCTGGACCCCATACATCATAATGAACAAGACTGAGAGCACTAGTGGAACGATAAGTAACTAAATCAAAAGGTAGTCTTCGACTTTTGCCAAGTTGGTAGCTGCGACATGGGCTATGAGAGACTGGTGAGGGATCAACCTGCAATACTTTATTAAGCCGCGACAGAATGCTAGCGGAAGGATGGCCAAGCCTAGCATGCCACACATCATGTATTGTCTTTGCCGCCAAGAAGAGAGCTTTATTAGACTGCCGAGGAGGTTAACAAAGAGAATACAAGCCACCACTAAGCAGTCCCTGATGAAGGAGTTGACTCGTCCTCATGTCCTTGATAACATAGCTAGTTGAGTTAAACAAAAAATAACATTAATGTTCCTTTGCAAATTGAGCAACATACAAGAGCTTTTTCGCAAGAGTAGGTACACATAAAACTCTGCTGGATAAAGAAGAACCATTCGACAAAGAGAACGAAGTGGAAGCAATATGTGTAATAGGTAAGCTGACACCATTACCAGCCAAAACACAATCAGTACTTGAATAACGAGCCTTATCGTGAAGCTGCTCATTATCGGGACTCATATGATGAGTCGCATCTGTGTCCAAGAACCATTCCTGATCAGCCGAGCTCGCAACATGTGAAGCATTAAAAGCCTGAGGAAGAGGTTTAACGGCATCGTCCGGAGCCCAGCAATTATTTGCCTTGTGATAAGGATAGCCACAACGGTAACACACAACTGGAGAAGAAGCAGAATCGCCTTGCAAGATGGTAGAGGAGCGACCACAGCCACGGTTAGCTCCAAGACCACGACGACGACCTTTGTTTGACTGACCATTGTTGTTGGAACGACCAGAGGATGCGACAGGTAACGAAGAATATTTGGAATGGCTATGAGAGGATGATGAAGTAACAATGAAAGCAGTAGTTTTGTCAATCAATGATGCCGAAGCCGATAACCGCATCTCAAAATCCAAAAGCAACCCATATACCTCTGCAATAAAGGGATACACAGAACGAGAATTAATAGCGGCAACGATTGGGTCATAATCAGAGCCGAGTCCACGAAGCGTCCACAAGACCAAATCGTCGTCGTCAACACGTTTGCCGACACTAGCAAGCATAAGAGATAAGGACTTAGCATGTTGAATATATGTATGAATCGATTGAGCACCTTTAATAAGAGACTGAAGCTCTATCTTGACGTGCTGAATGCGGGAGCGTGATTGAGACCCATACATGACTTCGAGGGTACGCCATATGTCACGAGCAGTATGTTTATCAACAACCTGCAACAAAACGGGGGCGGAAAGAGAAACTAGGAGCCACCCTAATACCATTTGATCCAGTCAATGCTATTACCCAAAGGCATCAGAAGTCGTATCAGGCGGAGCAAGCATGCCACCAATGAAACCCATAATACCGTGGCATCGTAACACCGGATAGACCTGTGTTTTCCAAAGCAGAAAATTATCCGTAGCAAGCTTGAGAGAGATCTCCTGAGGAATGTGCTTGACAGACGGTAACCCCATAGATAGTTAGGAGAGTTGGGCAGTCGGAGCAGTAGAAGACACCAACGCATGAGAGGAAAACGAGGCCATAATAGGAAAGAAGGAAAAGTCACAAAGCAGAAAAAAAGAACAGGAGCCTAAACCTCAGCTCGTGATACCATATAAGTTTAAGTTTTCCAGTATCTTGTTCACTGGACTTTGCATTGCTTTATAATAGAGTACATCAGTAGTTTACATTGGTAAGGACTATTAGCGGATAATACAACACAGCTAATCTATCTGTTTGAATTTAAACAAACCCGTGTGATAGCCACAACTAAAGGAACCATAAGATAAGCATAAATCTAGATGAATCAAGATGGTTCTAACAAATATAATTATACATTCAAATACATTTACTAATTTTGGCGAACCGATGAAGCAACATATAACCTGTAGTCCTTTCAGTTAATGCATTGCATTCTGCAAATCCCTGCCCTTTTAGTGTCATTAGTATTTTAAGTGAACTCGGCTATAGAAACAACCATTCAGAGAACATAATTTTTTCTGATTGATGAAAATGTTTAACAAAAGGTGAAAGGCATAACTTTTGGTGAAAAGCAGGGGATGTATTACCAACTGTGCCGAGCATAAATCAGGTAGGTAGACTTTAAAAAACTCGGGGCAATCATCTGATGCTATTTCTCTCAAACGTTTCCTCATGGTTTCCTCCTGAATGGATTCCCAGCAAATCATGGAACAGGCCATGGTGTTGTTTATGGTGCGTTCTGTTCAGAAGAGGATTAAAGAAAATAAAGGAAAGCTGAAATACTGAAACACCGAAATTAGCAAACAAGAAGAAGTGTCCTGCCATTAACTCATCAATTTTATCATCACTAAGCATATTATATATCTCAACGCGTGTACAAGTTGTCTCAAGTAAAACCATAAAGAGAATTCGTGAACAGAATGCACAAGGATCATGCCGCAGTTGAGCAAGAATAGGCTACAGCAGGAGCATATTGATGATACACGCACCTATCAATCCTCAACAGCAACTAAAGCACCAAACACCTCGAAGCATTCATCAATACGAATCACAAATTGAAAGTTGAGCAATAAAAGTCAGAATTAGGTATAGCAAGTTGTATGGTTGACATTAAATAGAGGCTCACTTTTTGCGCCATAAATTCATGAGAAAATCTACTCTGCAATAGAGGAATGTGCCGGTTGTAGATCCAACAATTGAAAAACACACCATATGACTTACAAATAGGAAAAATGTGAAATTTTAATGGTTAGATCCAGACCTGTGCACTTCAGCTATGGGGTAAAATTTCACCAATTTCATTGGTACACCTATTTTTACTTGTAAATAAACACAATATACGGCTTACACATAGGGGAATTGTGAATCTTTAACACTAGATCAAGACCGTGCATTTCTGGTCCTAATGTTTATTTTAGTCTCATCTGAAAAAGAAAATGTAAGTTCACTTTGGGATGAAGGGTGCATCACCTTATCCAGGTCCATCAAACTTATTAAAACAAATAAAACATTATACATAACTAAATTAACCAAAATCATACGAAATATGCCTTCTTCAATCTAGGAATCGAGCTCTCGAGGGTTATTTCGAGGCAATCGAATCATTTATAATGAAAAGGATGAGCTTCAAGAGAATGGTTCGGAGTTCTTGCAAAGTTGGTGGTTCCTTGTAAAACAAAATCAATGGGGACAAAAACACAGATAGACACACATGCAGAAAACAATATGTTCAACTAAACTTAAAGGATAAATACTTGATAACAAAACATTACAGCAAAATGATCTAGCCAAACTAAAGAGAATCATCTTTCCAAGTTTGAGTTTTTAGGTGAAGTGAAGTTCAAACGCCGGTAACTGCACATTTTCCACACAATATATATAACAAGGACAACGAGATGCACGAAAAACTCTTACTATGTGCGGAGTTCGAAAAAAGTTCAAGAGTATTGATTGATATCACCCATTTTTCCTATTTATCACCTTCTAAAAGTTGTTAACTCGGTATGACAACTAACATGCATATAAAAAATAATAAACGGACGATAAAAAAAAAATAATAAGCGATATATAATATTTCTCATAGAATGCATATTTTATGCTACCTTGCAAAATTGTAAAAGACGATAAATTATTTTCACGACCCATTTCAAGGATCATTTCCATGAGACAAAAATAAATTCTAACAAGGTTATACAGTAACAAGTATGGGTTCGCGTGCTATTCCATCTATGCAAGGAGAGTGCTTAAAGAAGTTTCTATTTCGATGTTAGCATTGAATTTATCTCTTCAACCAAAAACTTCTCAGGTGCTGAAAATGGACACTTCCATCTACTTTGATTAATTTATTTACGTGACATAGGAAATGAAATTCTTGTGAACCATAACTATACATATATAAATAAAATTTCTATATAGGGAAAAGGACATCCAGGTCCCTGTCTTTTTCCCTTTGTCTTAAATAGGTCTTTCAGTTCTTGAAAATGTCTTGGGAGGTCCTTCACTAAAGGGCAATTTAGTCTTTTTAATAATAATTAAATAAAATAATAATAATAAAAGTTTAATAAATTATATACACACCCTAAAAGTTTAATAAATTATACACAACAACACCACCACCAAAAAACACAATCTCACACAAACACACAATTTCACACAAACACACACGAACAAACACCAAAACACACACACACGAACACACACCAAAACACACCCACTAGTATTATACACACACGAACACACACAAAGCCAAAAACACATACACAAACTCGTGGGGGGTGGGAGTGGGGGTGAGGTTTGCAGTGGGGTCACGTGGGTGTGGGTTTGGGGGGGGGTGAGATTTTTAGGGGGTTCGCGGGTGGTGGCTGGTGGTGGCTCGCGGGTAGTGGTGCTCGCGTGGGTGGCTGGTGGTGGTGCTCGCGTCGTCATGAACAAATTATTCATATTGCTGCTATCTTCCTTGCATTTTCTTTTACTTATATTTATCTTCAGACATTGAACCGATGATCTGCAACAGCTGAAGAATCTAAACATGAACAAGAGCTTTGCATGTAGTTTTTGGACTGAAAATTTTCTGATGTTTTCGGGTGGTGGTGCTCGCGGGTGGTGGCTGGTGGTGAAAATTTTCTGATGTTTTCAGGTGGTGGCTGGTAGTGAAAATTTTCTGATGTTTTCGGGTGGTGGCTATGTGTTTGTGTGTGTGAGTTTTCGGGTGTATTAGTGTATGTTTTTTGGTGTTTGTGTGAGATTGTGTGTTTTTTGGTGGTGGTGTTGTTGTTGTGTATAATTTATTAAACTTTTAGGATGTGTGTATAATTTATCAAACTTTTATTGCCATTTTTTTTTATTTAATTATTATTAAAAAAACTAAACTACCCTTTAATAAAAGACCTCCCAAGACATTTTTAAGAACTGGAGGACCTATTTGAGACAAAGAGAAAAAGGTAGGGACCTAGATGTCTTTTTCCCTTTCTATATATGTGTGTAATTTTAGGATAATTATGTGGTAAGTCCTTATTGTTTCACCCTTTTTGAGTTAGAAGCTCTATTGTTTTAAAAAATTAAAAAATGTGTGAAATATTTAGTCCCTATTATTTATACTTTTTTTTCAAGTTGGTCTTTAATGTTTTAAAAAAATTATATTAGTCTTTAATATTTATAAAATGGTTTAAAATAGTCTTTATTATTCAAAACTAGTCAATTTAGTCCTTATTATTTTTCATAAAATTTAATTTAGTCTCTAAATAAGGGTCACATGCAGAGATTGAGTTGATTTTTTTTAGAAAATAATAGGGACTAAATTGATTTTTTTGAAAAACAATTGGCTAAGTTTGAACAATAGGGACCACTTTGAATAATTTTGTAAATATTAGGAACCATTATAAATCTTTTGAAATATTAGAGATTATATTAAAAAAGCATGTAAACAATAGAAATTAAGCGTAAAATTTATCCATTTATTTACGTGACATAAGAAAGGAAATTCTTGTGAACCATAGCTATACATATATTTCACCCTTTTCGAGTTAGACAGCTCTATACAAAAATGTGTGAAATGACCTAAATACTTTAATATAATTTCGTAACTTCTCCTGGGTTAACTATGCGGATTGTCCCCATTGTTGCCACCGTCTTCTAGTTCGTCCCCCTTGTCACCGTTAGGGACGGATATACGTTCGGGTCAGCGGAGATAACATAAAAATGTAAAAAATTGTAAGTATTTTTTGAAAAAAAGAATTTAATAATTATGTATTTTTAGTTAAAAAATTAATTAGTTCCCACAAAAAAAAAATTATACTCATATAATTGAAATTATATGTTTTAATCCTCATTGAAAAGAATTCTTAAATTCACTTCGAGTCACGTACCGCCTTCTAGTTCATCCAAATTGTTCCAAAAAATGCATATCAACTCTCAACGCTTATTAAATGTGTTTGTGTGATGGAGGTGAAGAAGGGAAATAGGGAAAAAGAAAAAGAAGAAAAGGAAAAAAGGAGGGAGATTTGTATTTAAAAATTTGGAAATTATTTTCATCTTTTTGTAAACTTAGGAGATTAGTTTGGTGTGTTTTGTATACATTAGCGAGTATTTTAAATTTTTGTTTAAAACTTTTGGTATCAACGTAAATATTTATTTAAAACATTAAAGACTAATTGAATATTTATTATCTTTTTACAAAATCACTCTCCAAAAAGTGTCATGAGCGACGCACTTGAGCACTTTTTCGTGAATTTTAACATTTGGAAACTTATTTGTACTTTTAAAAATATTTTAGACTAACTTTAAAAAAAAAATGATGATAACATTGAAAACGATCAGCATAACTAGAGGGTGTCATTACCCTTAACAACTAAACTTGTTACATTAACACTTTGAGAGAGCAAATTCAAGATTTTTTTTTAAGTTTGAGCTAAACTGCAATATTTTTTTCAATAAGACTAATTAATTTTTTTAACTAAAAATATATAAATATTAATTATTTTTTAAAAAAAGAAATACATAAATTTTTTGAACGTTTTTTGGGTCAATGGGTCCTCCGCCCCTACTCTTTGATGCCTATGTTATACTATGTTTCTTTCCCTAGTCCATATAATTCGAAGAAAATCTCAATTCTCTCATCTTTCTTCATTTATGGTTGATCTCCTTTGGCCCCTTTCGTCTTTTATTGATTCTTCTATTATCTTCTTCAGTCTTTTAATTACATCGTTCAAGTGCAATAATTCAAAAGGGTATATACCCCCCCGTTAATAGATGTTCTAAGATTCCCAACACTAGCGATTAGTTTAATTTAGTGTGGATATTCTTTGCAATGCAAGAGATTTAATAGTTGTGAATATAACGATTATTTTATCATAATTTCATCATTAGCTAGACTATTGTTGTATTTCTGCTCTGCTTTACTAGTTTCTTTAATTTCGCCACAACCACCACCATTTTCAAGTTAACCATACCAAAACCTTCACCTTTGCGTGGTCTGATATGACACTCCGTTGACTCATTTGTGTTGTCTTGCGGTAAATTTGTCTTACCCTAATGATTGGCCGACTTTCACACTGTTGGATATAGGCGCAACAGAATGGTAGGGACTAGTAGTATTATTCAGCTAAAATATGACGTAAGATCAGTATAAATTGAGATAATGAACATACAAAATTTATGTGAAAAATCCTCAAATAAATTTTAAAAAAACCACGGACAAGCAAGAAAGATTTCACTATGATGTGTAGTAATTACAACAACCTTCTCTCTAATAAAAAGAGAGAATAATTTCATTCTATCTCAGATACTAAGAGAAACTAATTCTCAATCACACAAAAGAGGAAGAGAACAATTAGAAGAAACCTATGTTTTTCTCTTTAACTTTGGAATGCACTCACACTTCTCTCTGCATTTTGCTTCAACCACACTCTTCTATTTATAATGCAAAGATGGCCATCCGGTTACAACCCTTTGCCTCCTTTTGCCTTTTGCAATTCTCCATGCATCCTTTTGTCTTCCAATGCTTCCTTTTGCCCCCCTTTTCATCTCTTGTTTTTTCATGTCACTCATGCATTGAATGCTTGTCTATTATATGCCAACAATGCATGACTTTTCATATTACCAAGAGTGGCTTTAGCCTTTCACACCAACTCGTGTACATCTTGGTAAAGATCGTCTCTTAATTAATGCTTTATTATAACATTTTAATATTAGATTTCAACCATTAATTTAACTTTTTAACCACAAAAATGGGAGAATGAGTTTTTGTTGAGTAAAATGAATGACTTAATACCAATTAAAATGTTAGAATAAAGTAATAGTTAGGAAAAAATCCTAATCCCTCATAGATAGTTCGAGCTAAATTTTTTTTTAAAAAAAAATTGTCAAAAAGATAGTGATATTAACACAACACGAAAAGATAGAACATAAGCGCAAAAACACTACAGTCCAAAGAGAAGAAAATAAATACAGAATCAAGCCCACATCGAATCCCAACGACACAAATCCTAATCTTAGCGGTGAACAACAATGCGAACACAAACAATACTATCGCCAGCGGTATCATCAGCGACCAATAGAGACATAGCAGAGACCCAAAAATGCTGCAACCCAAACTAACCTAATCACCAAAAGTACCAAAACAAACGCGCCAAAGGCGAGCAAAGACGAAAAGTGAGTATCGGAACACGCTACCCCACCGGAAGAAACGTACCACCGAAGGCTCCAAAAATCTCTCACACAACAGAGCTCGAGCGTGAAAGTGGTGAAGGCATAATCCACCGAAAGCTTTCGAAAAACACCACCAAAAACGATGGTCATAAGGGATGGTGAGAGAGGAGAGAGTTGCACGTACCTTCCCCGGAAGGAGAACCATAAACAGCCACTGATACGACCAAAGAAGACTCCAAGACCCAAGGTCGAAGCTTATTGACCCAAAAATTAAATACCAAATCTGAATTTTTACATAAGAGAAATGGGGACAAAGAGAAGAGAATATATATCAGAGGAAGAAGTTGAGTTAGAGGGAGAGGGGTGGGGCTCCGGCTTCAAAGTCATGTGAAAATGCAAAGAAAAGGATGAAGACGAAGTCTTGGGGCGAAAGATGAGAGAAATACTCTCGAGAGAAGTTTTTTGATAAATCGTTCGAGCTAAGATCCCAACCACGTAAATAGGACCAAAAATTCCGGATCATCAATTCTAGAAAGCAATATCTAGTGGGATTCCCACCACTTATTGAGAAAATGCCTTTTCAATTCAATCTGGAAATATGAACTACGCATTTCAAAAGAAAGATTTGCAATGGCTCTATCTAAAAAATCCAGGATGCAAGAACAAGGTGCGACTGGTCCTGAATCTGGAGTTGCTAAAAATCGTAGCGATTGATGGCAGAGCCACATTAACATGAGGGTGTAACAAGGAAAAATAAGAATTAATAATCTTTCTAGGTTAAGAATAAAAGAAAAACATTATATTAAACACCTCTCTCTATATGAGTGCATCTCCCGGATCTTCTCACTATATGAGTGTATCCTGATCTTGGGTCCTAGCTACTACACCCTTAACAACAATGAAAGTAAAAAATAAAAAATAAAAAAATAGTGAAATGTAAATGGAAATTAAAAATATGATGCAAGAATGTAAACAGATCGAAAGGTAAACTGCGTGATTTCAAAGGAAATTAAAGAGTACATATTGTTGATTTGTACAAGGACATTATGAAGTAGCAAATTCTACTATTAATAGCAGATGCCAATAGTAACTACCTCTATTTGGAAACTGTGAATTCAAACAAAGAAACTAACACATTTGAGGTTTTGAATTCGAACCACGACTTTAGCTTCTATTGCAACAAAGAAAAAGAAAAAAACAGAGAAGCTAACCTCATAACTGCCTCAGAACAACTATTGCTTGATCCTCCATTCCAGCTCTAGCCGTTCTCTGCCATTGATGGATATTTACCTTGTTTAACACTGGCCAAAAGCAACAGGCCTTTTATCCTTCATATCCATGGTGTAGCGTAGCATCAGCAATCAACCACATTGTCAATCATCTAGATATACTAACTTCCAGCACAAACTTTTTACGATTAATCAGGTTAAAGTTGCAGATGTCTCCTATTTGCACAGAATTATCAGCCACAAATTTGTCCCAACCTTTAAAGAATTTATATCGGTCTTTGCACTTGACCACTTCGACAGACCATGACCCTTTTCCAATTCGAAGAGTAGCATTTCCTCCACTGCTTGCACTGCATCTCCTGCAAGTCGTGTTAAAGGACGATGGCACATTCTGCATCAAATTATGTACAAACAAATCATATGTCCAGAAAAATACTTACTCAGATGAATAGCTCACTGATAATTAGACGAATCAAGGTACATAGATGTGCTAGTTATAAGATTTTGACTTTATTTGGGAAAATTGACAAAATGGTTTTACATTTTATCAATCTGAAGTTAATGCTAGTGAATACATAATATTTTGATATGCTAAGTTTCAGTTAAGTTGCACCGGGCTCAAGAACAAGAAAACCGACCAAAAGACTATTCAATATACTACCCCAATTGCAAATTAAGAAATTCACATACTTCTCAGAAAATTTTCCAATTTTCAACAAAGAAGCTATACTAGGAGGTTCTTTATTGATTGAAGGAAGTGTAAATGCAGAAGACTAGCATATTTTAGGTTTTGGCATTACTGAGTTTTTTTTTTCGCTAAGCAAGCAAAAGAGATATCATTAAGCTCAACAAAAAGGTAACAGGATTTACATCTGCTCAACGGAGCATGTCAACCTAACAAAGGATATTTTGAAATCCCCAACATCTACAAATATCCCTATTGATCTCACTATCCTTAAACTTTTTACAAGTATATATTTTTAATCTAATTGACCGGAATATGCCGGCAACAATAGTCTCCTCAGAGGTGTAGATATCACTATGAATCCTGAGGTTTCTCTCTTTCCACACTGCATAAACAATACCACATAATAACAATCTAGTCACCGTCGCTTGAAAATCGACTCCTTTACACCAACTACTCCCCCACACTTCAATATTATCCCAACTCAACAGGTACTCAGGAATAGAGAGCATGTCAAGGCCATGCCTCCAAATTCGCTTGCTCAAATCCCAAGAAAAGAAAAGATGGTCTCTATCTTCCACTGCATCCTACAAATTTTGCACATGCAATCCCCCACTACTCCCCAAGAGAATTACCGATCTTTTGTAGGCAACCTATTAAGCAAAGCCATCCAAGTTAAAAAGCTATGTTTGGGAATATTCGTCTTGCTCCAAATAATATGATGCCACCCGACTGCCCCAAACTTAACTCTAACCGCATCCCATGCAAAAGCCACATAAAAGTGTCCATTCGGATTTGGCTTCCACCACCAAACATCTGCTCTACCATGATCAGGAAAAAACGGAGTGTTGTCCCCAATTTCTTGGAACACTGGCAGGTCCGGCCACAACCACCCTCCTTCGCTAATAATATCCGCAACCTTCCCTTGACTACCAACAATGTTAATACTACTGAGTTAGTATTAAATATCATTAGTTTTTTTCCAGCCTGCCATCTTTGGAAGGAAAGAAACAGTCGTTAGTTTGGCAAGGCAGTTGCGACGGAGGACTAAATTTTGGCTAAGATTCGTGATGATGGTAGAATGAAAATGCTCGCAGGTAAACATTATGGAACTAGTCACAGCAATAGGACCCTTTGTGACTATTAGAACTTAAATGTAATCATTGATTAGTTTCGAGTTTTTGGTAGATAGGAGTTGTATCTTTGTAATTGTTTTTGTTTTCTTTGAAGTGAAATGAAATTGCTTACTGGCTTAGCCAAAAAAATAATAATAATAATTAGTTTACCAATTAACACAAATAGTGCGTACGATCTCTAGATTGTGTGTTTACATGTTCATATATACAACAATGTGGAATTCTTCAACTTACCAGAAATCTGCTGAAATAAGTAGGCGTGATCGTCATCTTGAAAGTAGGAGATACCCTTGTTAACTCGTCATCCTGTTGAGGAGGTTGATCAGTCTTTTTAAATCCCACCGGTGTCTTTGCATCCAAAGTTTTCTGAGCACACTGAGGAGTGTTGAACGTGCCTATAGTGCCAAAATTGGTAAAATTTAATGGCAAAGACCAATTTTTTTAGAAACAATAATGGAATCATTAATTCTTCAAGAATCTTGGGCCTGTTTAGTAATGGAAAGCTCTTAGAAATATTCTTCCGGAAAATTAACGGATGCAGAGAACACGTTCAGTTGGGAGAAAAAGAAAAGCAAATTCTTTAGAAAATACTTCTCCAAAATTGTTTTGCATTAGAAAAGGAAAAAAAAAAAAAAAAGATAACTTCTACCCTTTTCTTGAGAACTAGAAAACCATATTTTCCGAATTTGGAGACTTTGGGGGAAATGTGTTCTACAAGTTCTTCAAGATACGACTCGCATTAGAAAATAAAAGAATACAAGAATGCGATATCTATTTTTTAATTTTCATTGTCTAGCAACTGAACAAGATCTCCAGGGAGAATTGAGAAAAACAGAAACATAGTATTTAAGATGAAAAATCTTCTCTACAACTTAACAGGCCCTTGAGGTTTTAAAAAGACTAACCAGTTTCAATGGTCTGATCTCCTTTTAGTATTTGAACTTCATCATCACTCTCAGCAGTAAAGGGAAATTTCTTTCTGCAGCTATTTTTCCCATATATTTTAACATAAAATTTAAATTTACTGACATAAGAAAAAGTTAAAAAATCCCCATATGCTAGAGAATTTTCTTGTGCAAATTTTTTCCAACCTTCCTGGAAAAACAAATCCTCATTAATCTCGGTCACTTTAACCTGCCAAGATCCTGCTGAACTTTCAACCGAGGTCATCTGTGGCACATCTCCTTCAAAATGCTTGACAAAGGCAGGTGGAATCCTCTATGAAGAAAAAGAAGAAAAAAAAAAAAAATCCGTAAACTACGATTTATTTATAAAAAGTTAAATTGTTGCGACTGCCCTTTATGATTACGGTCTTATTCGCCCCTTAACTTTCGAAGTGAACTTTTATAATCTCTCACATTATGTTGTTGCGACGCCATAAGTCCTTTAAAAAACATGATGTTCTAACATCTTCTTCTTGATGCAGATGTTTAATGAGCAATGAGGAAAGACTTTTAACTATTTTGAAGAGCAGGGGATATATTTTACCAAATTTTCCGAGCATACACCAGGTAGATAGATCTTAAAGAACTCAGGGCAATCATCTGACACCATTTCTCTCGATCGTTTTCTCATGCTTTCCTCCTAGTCCTGAATGGAAACCCTGCGATCATCAAACAGGCCATTGTGGTGTTTATGGTGCATTCTATTTATGAAAGTGAATTCAAAAATATGGGAAATCTGAAGTACTGAATTAGCAAACAACAAGTGAACTCTCACTAACTCATCTATCACCTTCATTATCACTAAGCATATGAGGTAAAATATGATGTCCTTAAGTAAACCATAAAAGAACAATTGTGAACAGAATGCACAAGGATCATGCCTCAATTGAGCAAGCATAGGCTAGAGCAGGAGCTTAGAGGGTTACATACCCCACCTTTGCTTCCCCCAATCAAAGCAAGCATTAAGGTCGGATCCAGGTGTTCTTCTTATTATTGAGGGCTAAAACACAAATTTTTAACTATACGAATACATTTTTTTCCCAAGGTGCCCCAAGGTGCTAATTAATTTTTTCAACTAAGAATACATATTGACCAAAAAAATAAAACTAAGAATACACAAATATTTAAATTTCTTGTTTAAAAAAATACATAGAATTTTAAATTAATCCCCACTGGTCCCCATATAAATCCGAAGTGCCTACATACATGAACGAGAACTACAATGATAAGCCCAAATTCTATTCACTACTAGCATAGGCACTACCAACAAAATTTTTAGTGAAACATATTGAAGCAAAACTATAGCACCTCAACCTAAAAAAGCATTCATCAAAGCATCAATTATTAAGAATTGAACAATAAAAGTAAACAGTAGGCGATGGGCGCAGCAACATAGCCTTGACTCCACCTCTTTGCACCAGGGCGCAAGCATTCAGTGCCCAGATGCACCCAGTTTTCTCCTCTTTTTCCTTAATTTGACCACTATGGTCCCTTTGATTACTTGTTTTGTAAAAGCTCTTTGTACATTGTTTTCATTATGAAATTCACACATTTGCTCAATTAACCAAAAAAAAAAAAAAAAAGAAGCAAATAGTAGGCAAATATGTATGTGTGGCTTATTAGGGGTACTTTTGACATTAAACAATAACCCATTTGTTATATCATTAAAAAGAACATTGAAATATTTTTCCTCCACCAGAACTGTTTTTGCTCAAGTTGATGCGTAGTTCTATCCTACAGCAGAGGAGTGTACCAGGTGTAAATCCAAACGTCAAAAAATAGAATAAAATAAAATAAAAAATAGGGAGTAGGTGAATTTTTAATAACTATGGTCTACTGCCCACTTCCTAAATATACACACAAACACACACAAAGAGGAATTAAAATACGTTACATAAAGGAGTAGTGTTCTAAAGGAATAAGAATCCACCCATCGGAGAGGGGGGACCGGGGGCTCCGGCCCCCGACCTCCAAAAAAAATATATATATATTTAATAAATTTTTTTTGAAAAAATAGATTTGATCCTCTAAGTAAAAAGTCCAAAAAGTGTAGAAATGTTAAAAAAAAATAGAGTTAGTTTAGTTGTTAGTTATAATTATCTAACATTAAAGGTTATAATTACATTTTTTTTGTCAGTTTTTTAATAGTATATTTGTATTTAATGTTATGCTTGTTTTATTTTATTTTTTTTGTAAAAATTTGATTTTTTTTTACTAACTCAAAAAACAATGCAAAAAATACTGCACAAAAGAAAAATTCGAGCCCCAATATTAGATTTCTGGCTCTGCCTCTGGGTATGAACGAAATTCAACATTTGTAAATCTTTTAAGTTATAGCTGAAAAAAAAAAAAAAAAAAAAAAAAGCGAAGTGGATGAAAGCACGATACTCTATTGTGCAACAATATTACTCCATAAAACCAACAAGCATGTAGCCGTAGGTTCTAAGCGAGAGAGAGAGAGAGATTATGCATGGAGAGATTCGTGTAGTATTGTAAGTATATAGTATATATGTCGCCATGTAGATCAAAGTTAAAGAGAGTGGTGCTGAGTGCTGAGGGTTTTTGATGTTTACCTTTGATTAGGGCGTAGTTGTCTATGAAGCAACTTCTGAAACCCGCAACCCGAAACACGAATCTCGGGAAGCACAGAAGACGAGAGAGCAAAGAGGTCTCGTGGGTCGCGTCTTTGTAACATGCAAGGAGAGTTAGGCCCCGTTTGTTTGCCGTAAAATAATTTACTTGTGGAAAATATTTTCAGTGAAAAATATTTTTTTTAAAAATAAAATATATTTTTTCATTTATTTACCGTAAAATAATTTACTTATGAAAAATATTTTCAGAGGAAAATATTTTCCTGAGCTCCGTTTGTTTGCCGTAAAATAACTTGTTAGAAGAAAATATTTTTCTGAAAAATAGAATACTGGAAAATATTTTCTGGTGTTTGGATGTACAATAAAAAATATTTTCTGACATGAGATTTATAAAAAAAAAAAAATACACATAAAATAAGGGTGGTTAAGTTCCCAAAAATATTTTTATCTTCCAAAAAAATGAAAATATTTTCCCAAATTTTGAATTAGTCGTCATTTTTTTTCAAAAAATATTTTCCAGTTGACTAATTTTTCGGTGTTACCAAATAGTAGAAAATCTCTAAAAAGTAGTCTACCATTTTTGATCAGAAAATATTTTTCGATTGACTAATTTTCCTATGTTATCAAAGACCGAAATTTTTTCAAAAAGCAGCCCACCATTTTTGACTGAAAAATGTTTTTCGATTGACCAATTTTTCGATGTTATCAAACACCATAAAAATAAAAAAATGTTTTCCGAAAAAATATTTTACGGCAAACAAACGGAGCCTTAAAGGGAACCCACAAATACTTTTTTTTGGATTACAAATTTTAAAGGAATGGAAAGGATACGGAGTCTGACCAAAGAAAAAAAATGGGGAGGAATTAAGAAGCAACTTCCTTTTTAAAGGATGAAAAAGTTATGGTGATATTTTAAATTTTTTCCATTTATTTTAATAACGGAATTTTGCAATTCTTTTAAATTAGAAGTTTTTTGGAGGAAAATAAAATGATTGCTCCGTTTGTTTGCTGTAAAATAATTTATTCGTGTAAAATATTTTTTGCAAAAAATATTTTTTTGGAAAATAAAATATTTTATGGGGCTCCGTTTGTTTGTCGTAAAATAATTTATTGGGAAAAAATATTTTTCTAGAAAATAGAATACTGAAAAATATTTTTTGGTATTTAGATGTACCGTGAGTTCTGTAAAAAAATTTCTTATCCTAAAGAAAATGAAAACATTTTACAGAATTTTGTACTAGTCGCAATTGTTGATCGGAAAATATTTTACAGTTGACCAATTTTCCAGTGCTACCAAACACCGTAAAATTAAAGAAAAGCAGCTGTAATTTTTGACTGAAAAATATTTTACACTTTACTAATTTTTCGGTATTACCAAATATTGTAAAATCTGAAAAATATTTTTCGGGAAAATATTTTACGGTAAACAAATGGAGCCTTATATAAAATAAAAAATGTTCTTGTATATCTCATGGTTTTGAAAATAAAAAAAAAGTACTTAAGTAATTTTACATTTAAAATTATTCTTTCCTTCTCCAATCTAAATAAAAAAATTATAAAATTCTTTCTTTTTATTTCCATTATTATTTTTCGGTAATCTAAACAAGGCAATTTATTTCTTTTCCTTTCCCTTATTTTTCTTCTCCACCTTACTTTACTTTCCTTTCCTTTGTGCAATCCAATCAGGGGGTTAGTGAAATTCATTAAAAGTTGGAGTTGTTAGAATATATGCTCTAAAAGCCAATAAATTGTATTTTAAAAAATTGGATAATACAGTATTTATTTATTATTCATTTAATACGAGCAATTTATTTAATTATTAATGGATTTAATTATTTAAATAAAAGTCCTTAGAACATTATTTATAAATTTTATCTTTAGATGTAAGAATATGAGTGACAGAATCTATACTTGCAAATATATTCTAAAAGTTATCCCCGATTGTAGGTTAAATTAATTGGGCGTTAGTTTATTCTGATAGATCGATTACAATCTACTAACCAAATAATATGAGATATAGATTTGGACGATTAGTCGCATGTCGTTATAATAGATGTATAAATACTTGTTAAAAAATAAGTAACTGGACATGACCACTAATACAACGAATTACATGGGTTAATCAATAATTCGTTGTATAAAGTAATCGTGCAATTAATCCTTAGACTTGAGACACCACGGTTATTTCATGCTATGAATATTGTAATTTGCTGGTGCAATCAAGATAGTCCTAATTATGGATTAGATAGTATATTCGGTGGTTACAATCTATTCCGGCATGGATATAAGTGTGTGTAGATACAAAATCTATCAATTAGAGATTTTATGTGATCTATTAATTGATTAACTAGAAATCATTGGCCAAGGTAGAATAGTGGATGTCGTTCCACGGATTATTCGTAAGTTGCTAATTAAATAGATTTTGACATATGATTGAGTAATAGGGCTTGATGACTCTATCCATAACTCTGGCTCAATCAGGATGGTTTAGATAGAAGGATTACTTAGAAAGGGTTCGTGTACTTGTACTTCATCATTAATTAGGTAATCACGATATACTGCTAGATGTCACTCGTGATTTGCGAATTAATTAGAAAGGGCTCTAATTAAATATTAATTAGATTAATATTCACTGCCGATTAATTATGAACTCGAGAAGTTACATACAAAATAGATTAACGAATTAATTGGATTAGAGGAAAAGATTAAATTAATTTTAAGATTGTCCTAATATTAATTTAGTGGACTCGTGGTAATTAGATAATTGATTTGATTATTACAGGGTCTAAGTTTGGTTAATTTAGACTGACCCATGTATGATTGTAGGTCATAAGAAGTTAATATATAAAGGAATGTTCTGACACAAGAAAAGCTAGCACACAATTCTTTGTCAGTTCAAAATAATATGAGTTTTCCTCTAAAAGTCTCAGTGGGGCTTGATCTGATTTGTTGCGTGAATCTTATGTGGATTACTCTTGAAGGCTTCACGTTTGGGGAGCTCGTCTCAGAACCATCCTTGGATTTTGCGTTTGAAGGTAATCCTAGAACTTCGTGTTAATTAAATTTATTATATGTTTTAAATCTGCTTGAATAACCATGAACGGATATATGTAATTAATTCAGCTGCGTAATTAAAATTTTTAATTATTATGTATATTTCCCAACAATGGTATTAGAGCCACTGTTCATGCTTATTACGTGATTTAGAGTTTATGGCACAATTCATTCATGTCTCTTATTGTTTAAATTAAAGGTGTTTAATTTTATGCCTAGGAATATCAATCAATAACCCTTTATTTTTTCTATATGAAAAATGAGTTTTTCATAAGATTATTTTAGAAAAGTTGTTTCAGAAAAACTGGATTTTTATTTGTTTTAATTTTTTCTAGAAAAAATATTTTGTTGAAAAAAGTTTTAATTTCAGAAAAAAAAAAAATTCAACCTCCTACCCCTAGGGAGTGGCCCTCGGCACTGCTGCAACAGTAGCGTTGGGCACTATTGCTACCGTAGCGCCGAAGTAGGCCCTACCACGCCTGCTGCCTAGAGCGTGGCACTAGTGTTATATTAGTGGCAATGTCGTTGCCTAGTTAGGCAGTAGGGGCAATTGTGGGAAGAAGAAAGAAAAAAAAATGTTTTTTTTGGGGTCTAGGGTTTTTGACCCAGACTCGGAATAATATGAGATGTCAGCGTTGCATTGGTCCAAAGTTTATGAGATAATGGGTTTGACTTAAACAATTCTTAGAGACCAAAATCTATAACGTGAGGTAAAGGGAATTTTAGGCAAGTAAATCGGGATTTGTATGTGATACATTGAATAAATGGTAAGTTGTTCACCTATTAGTCTTTGATTCACCAAAAATCTATCATGTGAGGTGAAACAAAAATTAATGGGCCCTTAATCTACTAGAAAGTCATTTATTTGATTTTTTATTTTCTAACAAGGAAGTGTAAGATTCGAAAATTTTTGTGGGGCACTATTTGATTTAAAGGCCCAAATCAAATAGTTAATGATGCATTTATCTAATTTCAATTTAATTATATTATGTAGCTATATGTCAAAAATGAATCCCCTTACAACTATCTTAGATAAGAACTATCTAACCGGACCAAATTTTGCTGACTGATTCCGCAGCTTGAAAATTATTCTAGGTTTTGAAAAAATTGATTGTGTGCTTGATGGTCCACTTTATGATGGGATGCCTGAAGAGGCAACTGAGGAGGAAATGGAAACTTTCAGGAAATGGTGAGATGATGCGTTGAAGGTCAGGAGCTATGTTTTGGCTTCAATGTTAAATGAGCTTCAACGACAACATAAGGACATGGAAGATGTCACATAAATCATCAAACACTTACAAGAGTTGTATGGTGTGAAGAACATCGTTTCTAGATATAAGATATCTAGGGAATTGTTCTGATTGAGGATGAGTGAGGGATCATATGTGAATGTGCATATTCTTAAGATGATCGGTTTGACCAAACGTCTTGAATCCTTGAACTTCTCGATGGATTCAAACTTGCAGATAGATATGATACTTCAGTATCTTCCTGAACACTTCCATCCATTCATTGTCAATTTTCAAATGAATGACATCGACCTTACCTCAATTCTTGAATATACTGGTTATATATCAAGGGCAAATGAAAAAAAAGGGTAAGAAGACGATGCTAGCATTTGTTGCTTTCTCATCAGCTAAAAAACTGAAGAAGAAGAAGAAGAAGAAGAAGAAGAAGAGTAAGAATACCTCTCAAGGCAAGCCTTCTAGAGGCGTGTCCAAAAAGAAGAGGAAGGGAGCAAAGCAAGGAAAGTGTTTCCACTACTAGAAGGAATGACATTGGAAGAAGAATTGTCCAGAGTACCTCAAAAGTTTGAAGGGAAAGGGCAAGGCCTATGTAGGTATGTCATGATTGCTCATATTTGAAATTAGTCTTTCAATTAACCATGATTCTAATGAAAAGGACCGTTTACAATAGGTGAATCATAACATATAATGAGCAAGGTAGAAGCAAAACCGAGATTTCAAAAAAAATTCAGCATTATGACATTTGTATTCACCATAATACCTTATGTCTAGTCCATGTAATCAACATATGTACTACATATATGTAAGCATATTTATGAATAGACAAGAGTTATCAAGTTATACCTCTTGAAGATCTAACCACGAGGATGAAAGAACACCACCAAGAAGATGAACAAGCTTTGACAAGTCCTCCTACAAATGCAAGAGCTCTAGGTTGTCCAAACAAGCTTGAATGAGTTTTCTTGACCACCAAAGATTTTGTGCTAGACTTTAATAGTGATAAAATTCTGATTTTAACTTGAGAGGATGATGAAGACAATGTTCTCTCTCTTCCTCTTATTATGGACGAAAATTACACAAGGAAAGAGAAGACAAATTGTTCTTCTCAATGCATTGTGTTTCTCTAGGTATGCCTTGTATAATGTGCTCCTTGTTTTATGCATTGTATGTAGTGAATTTAGAAGATAACAATTGCACTTCTCAATGCATCAAAACATGTGCTTGTCTTCCATCATCTTGGCCATTGATTTCAAAATTAATAGTCAACTTGATGATGTGGAACAATCTTAGCCATCTATTTGGCATCTTCATCTTTCAAGATTAATATGTATATATACACATCATATACATGTATATACTTTATTAATCTTATATTTGTATAATTAATTTAATTTAATCAATATTAGTTTAAATTAATGAAACGAACTTTTCGTATTTATACTTTTGCCCCAACACTTACAAATAATTACACATTTGACCCATTACCAATTAATGGCCGAGCATCGCCAACGTTAACAATTTAACGTTCTAAAACCAAATTCAAGCTTATACGAAAATCATTCAATTACGCTTTATTGTGTGTGACTCTCTAGATTCACCGCCATATAGCAATGAAGGAACATTAAACGACTTTAATATATTTTAGGAATTTCTCTGCCATTCCCAAAATACCCTCATGTTCTAGAGTGACGTCTAGCAACGTATCAAGACAATTTATATAGCAATGAAGTCAAAACAGGTAAATCTATTTACAGTCGCGAATTAACATGCAGTCCAATCCTTCCATTAATATGTCTCGATCGAATAAGGACCATGATACGATTAAGTCTTTTTTGCTCGATTCTATGCCTAGATCTAAACGGTAGAATAAGAGATGACATTCATGGAAATATTCATTTCCATCATCATGCCTTGGCCAAGGACTTCCTCATTCAACTACCGAAAATAGATCGCATAGGACATCGCTTCTTATCAAAAGTTAACAAATCATATCTTGACAATTACATGTTAATCTCTATACCGAAGGAGTAAACTGCAAGAGGTCGTAACCCGTCTTTATCAATAAAGATAAGCATTGTCCTAGTGCTAAGATTTAAACCTCGATATATCAAACAACCATAATTTCTCAAGTCAGAGGATTATTTGCACAATCGCAACGAGTAATAAAACTATTAACCAAATTCATGTAGTTTATTACTCATATCACATTCAATGATCTATTTCACTAATAATCACTTATATGTAAGTTAATCGCATCCTATATTATTATGGCTCGAGGCTCACCATCCTTTATCATTAATATCAAATATTAATCAAAGGCAATTACATATGATAATCCATAATTGATTATTCTAGTCCCGGTTGAATAATCTAAGGACTATGAATAATTTTAATGCTAATCATATTAAAGAAATACGCCAAGATATTCTAAACAACTTTTAGAATATATTTCCTCTTATAAAAAACATAAGGACACATTCATACAATATATAAAACGGAGAATATGAATGTCAACTCAAAATGCCATTAATAAAATACATAATTACATCAAAATGCCCTACGTAGGTCAACTAACTATACAATATTAGGGCATATCCCTAACATCTAATTCATGGGTGCTAGATTCTGGCAGCACTTCTCATATATTTACTTTTGTACAGGAGTTGAGGAGAAGTAGAGTTTTGGGAGAGGGCGATGTGGTCCTGAAGGTGGAAAATGGAGCAATGGTTGTTGTATTAGTTATAGGGATATGTTGTCTTACTTTGTGATTTGGTTTTACTTTGGTTTTAGACAATTCTTTGTTTTTGCCTAGTGCTTTGAGGAACATTATTTCTATTTCGGTTTTAGTTCAAAATGGTTTTGAATTTAAATTTTTGGATAATGGATATTTTATTTATTTGCAAAATAAATGCGTTGGCATTGACAAATTAGTAAATGGGCTTTATATACTTGATATAGAGAATGATGACAAAAGAAATGAGCAATGTATAAATATTGAAACCTTCAAAAGGTCTAGAGATATGCTCAACTCTAAATATTTATGGCACTTAAGGTTAGGTCATATAGGGGAAGCTAAAATCACTAAGTTAGAAAAAGAAAGACTTATAAGCCCATGCGACCCAAGTCCATTCCCAACATGTGAATCTTGCATCCTTAGTAAAATGACCAAATCACACTTTGTTGGACAAAGGCAAAGGGCCACAAATATTTTAGAGTTAGTAGACACTGATGTGTATAGGCCATTTAGTGAATTGGCCCGAGGTGAATTTGTCTGCTTCATTGCCTTTACTAATGATATGTCACGGTATGGGTATGTGTACCTTATGAGACAAAAATATGAATCCTTTGAAAAGTTCAAAGAATACAAAGCTGAAGTAGAAAATCAAATTGTAAAAAAGAATAAGGCTCTTCAATCTGATCAAGGAGGGGAGTACCTTAGTGCTGAATTCTAGGAGTATCTCAAGGAAAATGGTGCAGTCGTCTCATTGATCTACCTGAAACACCTGAGCTTAATAGTGTGTCAGAAAGGAGAAATAGGACCTTGTTAGACATGGTCAGATCAATGATGAGCTATACTGATTTACCTATTGGCCTACGGGGCCATGCTCTCATTACTGTAGTATACATCTTAAATAGGGTCACTTCTAAATCAGTTGTAAACACTCCTTATGAGATCTGGAGAAATAAGAAACCCAGCTTTAAACACGTTAAAGTATAGGGTTGTCCTGCTTATATCAAATGGCTTAAAACTGAGAAGTTGGAAGCAAGATTTGACACGATCAGATTCATTGGTTATTCCAATGACTCGTTGGCATACAACTTTTATTCCCTTACTGATCAGAGAGTCTTTGTCAGTAGACATGCCATATTTTTGGAAGAAGAGTTCATCCAAGAGAGAGGTTTGGGAAGAAAGGTAGAGCTCGAAGAGGGAAACGTTGAGCAACCAATTGACCAAAATGAAATCCAGGATTCAATCCAGGATAAAACTATTAAAGAAGAACCGATTGTTTCACCACAACTACGCAAATCTTTGAGGACTCCTCGTCCTCCTGCAAGGTATAACTATTTTCATAGTCAGGCACAAGAGTTGTTTACCTTGGATAGTGGTGATCATATTAATGATCCCCTCACCTATGAAGAAGCTATTTCTGATTTGAACTCAGAAAGATGTCTTGAAGCCATGAAATCTGAAATGAATTTAATGCGCACCAATCAAGTTTGGAATCTTGTAGACCCTTTTGAAGGTATTATACATATAGGTTGCAAATGGGTATACAAGAGAAAGAGAGGTGCAGATTGGAAGTTAGAACCTTCAACGCAAGGTTAGTGGTAAAAGGTTACTATCAGAGGTAAAGTGTGAGACCCTGACCCAACTGCATATGCATTACTATTCCACTATGTGTAATTACGTATAATTCCATGTTATATGTATGTATATATATTAAATACTTGTAAACCCTAAATGCGTGCTAGATACAATAGTATTAGGCTAGGAAATAGGCTAGAAGAAAACGAACTAAGTAGCAAAAAAAACTACAGGGTAACTATATAAAATTGGAAAACTTCGGGGCCAAAGTTGTCACGCCCCAACCCGACCTATAGAGGTTAGACTAGGGAGTGATCTAAACATTCAAGTCATTTCATGTACTTAATCATTCATGAAGGTTAACACTTAACGTTTAGCCTAAACTCCATAAATTCTCCAGAAAATTGACAGCATAACGGCTGTAATTGGGCTCCTTAGTTTGACCTAATTTTCTAAAGGCCTCAAAACTTTCAATCTCAAATTCATTTCCAACTAAGATTTCTATTTATCATCAATTGAAACGCCTACTAGTTATCTCAAAGTCTCGTTTGATTAATAACCTAGCATGATACTATGTCTCGTTTGTTTGTTAATCCTCGTTACAAAAGTACCTGTTGATCTTAGCTTAACAATGAGTACCTGCTTAAGATTGGATAGATTTATTTTACTTGATCCTTACCTGATACTTCATAATCCTATGATAGATACTAGCCAATAACGATAGCAAAACGACCATAGTAGTGTCTATTTAGTCAGGGTCAGTACAAGCCAAAATTAGACCCCAAATTCCAACGGGGGTCTTTTACATTACAACAACAAGCAACATAAAAGAAATAGTCTTCAAACAACATATCATTCACGAAATTGCCATAGTCAAGTAAGGTACGTAGGGCAAACAATCATTCCAAGGAATCATCATTAGGCGCGTTGTCCTCGGGTACCTGTTCCTGGTCTTCTTCACCTGAGATGATAAAAGAGGGTGAGTCCTTATGAACTCAACGAGGGGGAACGAGAAATAAGTTTTGAACTGATTTTCCGGTTCAACTTATGAAAAACCCTTTTTGCAAGTATGACATTATATCACAAGTAAGTACATAATGTAATGTAAAAGTAAAAGAACACAATTACCCATCTTTCCTCCCCGAGGTCCTCTAGGAAGTAAGCGAGAGTACTTATATACATAGTGAAAATGATACGGTGAGCTTTTGCTCTCAGTTCATTTCCAGTATCAATTGTTGCGGCCGACTTCAATTCATCCCCTTATCACGCCAAATGAGTGTACTCCGGATGTACCTTGAAATTCTATGACCCAACTCTCCGAGAAAGTCTAGCCCCCAAGCGAGAGAAGGAATTGGACAATAGTAGTCACGGTTGTACCGACAAGCCCGATGCCGCCCGGTGTGCGTGAACGCTACCACGCCAGAATGAAAGGTTGCAACCTTGTATGCAATGCACATTTATGACATTTAATATATCACATTTGGAGGACAACAAAGTAGGTTGCCTCCGAGCAGTCATAAGATTGCACATTGACAAGTAAACACGCGAGGCACGATATGACAAGTAATTTCACTTGAAAAGCACATGGAGTTATATGAATATTAAACGGGCAGTCATGTAACGCATGTAAATCAAGTCATATAACTCATTTCGAAGTTCACGAAATCAAATAATAAGATTATACAACATGCAACGACGTCTACGTAGGACCGGGTGCAAAAAAGGCCTACTTGTCAACATGTAATCATCAAAATCATGTTTAGGGCTATGAGGGCAACTACAGGCAGCCTACTAATGACATAATTAAACACGATATTCATAGGATCAACACTTAGCGAGTTTTTCCTAGTCATTAGGGTTTCATTTCATGCTCGCCCGTGTGATTAAGCCCTAAGTTGTCACGTAATTAAACTCAAGCCATGCATTGATTAATTCAACACCCTTAAGCATTCAAAACAGTCCATACAACATTCCAATGCCATAATCCCAAGCATTTAACACAACAAGGGAAGCTACAATAATTTTTCTAAGCATATCACTAGATGAAAACCTCACTGCAATGGACTGTTTCCTCACAATCATTGAGAAAAGCAAACAAACTCCAATTCTAGTGAACAAGATGTCAAATTAAAGCTTAAGGAGTGAACTAAATTTAGAAACAAACCTCGCATCATTTGGAGTTCGGGTTCAAGAGTTATAGCCAAAACAGTGAGACTACGCAAAACTATCCAGATTTGTACACATTTCAATACTTGTCATTTTTGACGGCCTTAGGGTCAGATTTAGCCTTAGTCCATTTCTGACAAAAATGTCCAAAACTGAAAAATATAGCAGCACACCAAACTTCATAAATTTTGGATGTCATTTAATAAGTAAAAACTGGTTCGTTCTACAAGGTCAGTGAATCTGCCAAAACCTGCTTCATTTTTCCAGACTTTCCAGATTTGGACACATTTTGATAATTTGACATTTTGAAAACCTTAGAGTCAAAATTAGCTTTGGCCTATTTCTACAAAAAATTCTCATAACTGGCAAAAATAGTCATATACCAATTTTCATGCATTTTTAACCTCATTTACCTGGTCAAAATCACCCCGCACCAACAAGACAGAAGGCTATCCCATACGCGATTTTATCTATCATCACATTCTAGCCAAATATCTTGCCATGCATGTTTATAAAAGCTCATGAACACACATATATCACAAGTACAGAGGTAAAAATAGACATTCAAAGGCATGCATGAGGTTTTTAAAAGCTTTTCAAGAAGTTTTAGCCCTCACCTTAGCAAGACAACAAAGAGGATGCACAAACTCTCGAGGATGCACAAGATTGACTATTTTCCTTGCTTAGCCGAGAGACCACTTGATTTTCTCTAATTTTCTAGATTAGTAACCAAGTTCTTAGTAGGTGCATGTGGTTAGAACAAGAAGAAAATGAAATGGAAGCTAACAACTCACCTAAGCCGAAATGGAGGTTCAATGAGCTTGCATGTGAGTTTCTTTGCACTCTAGCTTTGCTTGGTCGAGCTTCCTAGTTTCTTGCATGTCTTGATGAGCCATTGAGTGATAAACTTAAGCTATGGAGAGTAGGATTTCAGCTAGGGCCGAGAGAGAGAGAGAAGAAATGAGAGAGTGAGAGAAAATGAGAGAAAGAGAAAATGTGAGAAAGAAAATGAAAGGCTTAGCATTTTGGTCGGCTATAAGCTCCTACAATCTGATTTTTGTGCTGTCTTTTGAATGTTATTTGAATTTTTGGTAGACAAGGGTGATGTGGCCGAGATGGGTGGCTTAGTAGTTAGCAAAATGTGGCTTTGGTGCAAGCAAAAGGTATGACAATGTGAAGACTTTGTCTTAAGCATGCTTGGTTAAAATAATTTTTGTTCAAACTTGGCTCAAAGCCCTTGGTTTGGCCGACCCTATGAGCATCAAGATCTGAATTTTTTGTTTGTTCAAGGCTTATTTTATTGTGTGTTTGGGAAGTGCAAAAGAATAAAGAATAAAGAATAAGAATGTCTAGCTTTTGGTGCAATTTCGTCTTCTAGTGCATTGACTTAGCATTTTAATATTAGTTAGTGGAGTTTGTAGGATTAATCAATGATCTAGTGCTTCGTGTAAGCTGCTTTCTTGATTAGCGTGATGACACGCTTTCTTAGGTTTAGGGCACACACTACGAGATAATGCACGTTTCTCAAGTAAATGCACGCAACCCTAAATGTATGCACGTAGTTCAATACAAGGCACACAAAACGAAACACGATTCTTAAACCTAGGTCAAGACATGCAAATTTAGGTTAGGGTACATGAAACGAGGTATCGCACGCAAATCGAGGTCGGGCCTCACAAAAGTGTAATTAACTAAAATTCACCCGGATGCCAATTAAATAACCAAAATCAAGAATTAACATTTCTAAAATCCCACTAGAACCCTAAGACTATAGGAAATTAGAAAATGAAGCCAAGAACAAAAGTTCTTTAAAAGTTAAGGGCATAAATGAAGACTTTGGAATTTTTGGGGTCAAAGTGCGATTATGAGAACTAATACTCAGAGACCAAGTTTGGAATTCTAAACTGGATATGGCATACACTAAATTGTACAAGGAACACCCCGGTCGAATTAGAGAGGGAATGGAGAAACTTTTACATTTTAGAAAAACACGAGGGGACGACTAGCAAAACTTACGAACTTTAGGGGCAAAATTGTAAATCTCAAAAGATAAATTTGGGGACCAAGATTGCAATTACAACTAGGATTTAAGTTAACTACTTACCTATGGGGCCTCACAACTAAAGCTAGGCAAATTAGGGGTTAACTTATAAAGAAGAGTGTAATCAGCCCCTACTCATTGAGGCAGAGGGAGAGGAGTGGCTCTATTTAACCAGATTTCTTTTTTTCTTTTTAGATGACAGGAACTCATTAAATTTATCATAACGTTATATATTTCGTAATGTAGCAACTAAGGTGAATTCCAAGCTTGCTAGGTGGTCATAAGGCATTATCAAGGTAGTTCTTGCATTTCCAACCAAAACCAAAGGTGAGGGTTCTTTCAAAATGAGTATTTATGATATATAAATGCATATTGATGGTTTTATGAGGCTTGTATGGAGTTATAATTGCAAATCCATGGTTGAAATGTTGTTGGGGCTTGTTGTTGATGGTTTGAATAAAAGATTTGTTGCTGGAATTTTTTTGAATGATCTTGATGATGAAGCTTGTATCTAGCTATGTAAATATGGTTGATTGTTGCTTATTTAGGTTGCTAGAGCTTGTTTGGTTGTATAGTAGTTGATGTTGATGATTTAGAAGCAAGAACATGCAAGAATTTTCGGAATGACTTTATTGAACAGATTTGTCCAACCAGAAATTTTAGCCTCTTTTTATGGCTGGATGATTTTATAAAAATCTAAAAAATTCAGAAAATGTAGAAAACCCATAGAGGAACATTTCTTCTGTTGACCATGTCATGACAAACAATCGTTTTCATTCTTGAAAACACACGAGACAGTAGGTATTAGAAATTTTGCTGCCACTGGACAAATTTGTACAAACTCAAAATTTTAGCCCATTTTTATGGCTGGATGATTTTATAAAAATCTGTAAAATTCAGGAAATGTAGAAAACTCATAGAGGAACATTTATTATGTTGTCTATGTCATGAGGAAAAATCATTTTCATGCTCAAAAACACACAAGACAGTAGGTATTAGAAATTTTAGCCCCTTTTTATGACTGAATGATTTTATAAAAATCTAGAAAATTCAAAAAATGTAGAAAACCCATAGAGGAACATTTCTTCTGTTGGACATGTCATGAGGAAAAATCTTTTTCATTCTTGAAAACACACAAGACAGTAGGTATTAGAAATTTTGTTGCCACTGGACAGATTTGTACAAACTCAAAATTTTAGCCCATTTTTATGGATGGATGATTTTATAAAAACTTTTAAAATTCATGAAATGTAAAAAACTCATAGAGGAACATTTCTTCAGTTGTCCATATCATGAGGAAAAATCGTTTTCATGCTCAAACACATACTAGGAAGTAAGTTAAGAAAGTTTTGCTAAATCTGGACAGCTCACTGTCGATTTCTTTTACATTTTAAAAATAGCAAACGATCTCGGAATTGAACGAAAATTTCACAGTAGCTATATTAGGCAGTTAGGAGCAAACATTTTATTTTCTGGATCGTCAAATTCTATCGTTAAAATGCTCTGAATTTTTCATTCCCGAAATGACGCTAGAACAACTTGCAATCTGGACAGAAAAACGTAGTTACACGAAATAGGTTATAACTCAGTCATTTTAGATCAAAATTGAGTTTAGTTTGATTCTAGGATTATCTAAACTTGAAGAGATTTAATTATATACCAAATTCAAGTTATTTGGAGTTCGGGAAGATAGATAAATAATTTGACAAAGTTAGGCTAATGCAGTAGCGGCAAAACTGCTTTGGACTAATTAGTTTGGTATTAATGTAAATTGCTATTGATTGAATGACTAAGTTATTGTTCCACTAATGTATATTGATGTTATATTACTTTTGAATGTGTTGGAATCATTTATATGGAATGTATTGCTTGATTACCCGTTGATTTACCCGATATGCTATAAATGTGCAAGTATGTGTTAGTTGTACACTCGATGCCAACGAGATTGCTATCTTGCTTGTTTTCATGAACTTGGATTTAATTGGTGTTTAAAAGGGGTTGCAACCACCTAGTCTTGGCATGGTAGTATGCATACTACGCCGAACATCCTCGGGGTGTTGGTGATCTTATGTCTACCATGGTCCGTATTCCCATCTCGCTCGGAAACTTTGATTTCCTTGGAGAATCGGGTTGTAGGATTCGAGTATTATCCGCAATACTCTATTTAGATGAGATAAGGAAGGAGATTTTGAACATCTCAGTTACTATTGCTTGAATCAGACTCGCTTGTAAAGAGTAAATTATTTCTTACTACGTATGTGATATATGACTTGAATACGTATACTTGAACTATTTCTTGACTGCAGATCTTGCTTGCATTGCATCCACGGATTTATGAAAAGGTTTATGAAAATGAAAAATGTATTCGAAAACCCTTCCCAAATTCCCCATTCGCTGAGCTTAGTGTTGTTATAAGCTCACCTTCTTTGTTCCCCCTTTCAGGTGATGAAGAGGATAACATCCAAAACCATGAGACTTACCCTTATTGTGGTCAACTAGAAGTGCCTGATATGTGATATATACCTTTCTTGGGTGTATTGTTGACTTATATGACTTGAACAATTAAATGTATATATTATTTTGTGTATATGGGTAGTTTTAATATCATGATCTTGTATAAGTGAACTAATTTAGTCATTGGTTATAACTGGTCAAGAAATTGGTCTAATGACTTAGTTAGCCATTATACAAGTGACTTACGTAGCCAGTTTTGTTTTTGGGGCACTTGGCTACCTGACGGCGAATAGAAAGTAACACGGATGTTGATAAATCTCTTTATAATGCAAGTAATAGGTGTATATTTTTATATTATCTTTCAATTGATCATAGTATGTTGGTGAATGGATGAATTGTGTTGGACTTTGGAATTGTGATGTTGAGGAGAAGGATTGGGAGTAGTAGATTGTGGCTTTTCGTTTGTAGATTGAAGGAAAAGAAAATTATTTTATCCATATTATAGCCGTTATGCTGCCCAATTTTTGAAGAAACTATTAATAAGATGAAAAATTGTTTAAGTATGGATTGGTAATTGAATCAACTAAGCTATAACCAGATTTAGACCCTCGACTAAGATAATTGGAATTTTATAATTTGGAATTTTAGTAATTGGAAAGTAATTAGTTAATAGTCTTGAAATTTTTAATAGTGGTTAGTAGTGTTCGGGCTATTGTAATTGTGCCTTAACGGACTTAGGCGGAGCAATTCTCTTAAGCTTGTGGCATCACGATCCCAGGAATGTTTACGATTGTATTTTGGTATCAGAGATTGCATTAGCAATATATATAAAAAAATGGGGTCGTGACATAAGGGATTGACTATGAAGAAACCTTCTCACCAGTAGCAATGCTGAAATCCATTAGGATTTTGTTGGTCATAGCTGCACACTATGATTATGAGATATGGCAGATAGATGTCAAAACGGCTTTTCTTAATGGCTTCATTGAAGAAGACATTTGTATAGAACAACCAAAGGGTTTTGAATCCGTATGTGAAAGTCACAAAGTGTGCAAACTAAAGAGATCCATTTATGGACTCAAACAAGCCTCAAGGAGTTAGAATCTACGATTTGATGAGACTATTAAAACATTTGGCTTCATTAAGAATGAAGACTAATCTTGTATTTATAAGAAGGTCAGCAATAAAGCAGTTACGTTCCTCATCTTTTATGTAGATGACGTACTGTTAATAGGGAATGACAAAGGCATGATGTCATCAGTTAATGTCTAGTTATCAGGAACGTTTTCTATGAAAGACTTGGGAGAAGCGATCTATATCCTAGGGATTTAGATCTATAGAGAGAGATCGAAGGGATTAGTAGGTCTCTCCCAGAGTACATACATAGATACAATGTTAAAGAGGTTTAACATGCAGGATTCTAAAAGGGGGCTGTTACTTTTTAGACATGACATTCATCTTTCTAGGGCTATGAGTCCTAAAACAGCTGAAGAAATAGAGAAGATGAATAGGATTTCACATGCCTCAGCTATTGGAAGCCTTATGTATGTCATACTATGTACTAGGCCTGATATTGCGTATGTTGTAAATGTTACAAGAAGATATCAATCAGAACCAGGTGAAGAACACTTGATAGCCATCAAGAATATCCTAAAGTACCTAAATAGGACTAAGGATATGGTCTTTGTAACGCCTTGATCCCTCACGAGACCGGAGGCTCTAATAACTAAGCTATTCTCAACCCAATTCCAACCCGGTCTCAAAATTTTAGGGAAAAACGGATAGAGT
Organism: Ehretia macrophylla; assembly: GCA_037974665.1. Classification (NCBI taxonomy): domain Eukaryota; kingdom Viridiplantae; phylum Streptophyta; class Magnoliopsida; order Boraginales; family Ehretiaceae; genus Ehretia; species Ehretia macrophylla. The sequence continues at coordinate 70,027,067 of CM075776.1, read as the reverse complement.
CTCCCTTATAATGTGGACATTTTGAAAACCTGTAAGCATTCAATAAGCTATAGAACAACAATAAAGCCATTTCCAAAATAAAGATCTCAACTTTAAGGCCATCCGAGCCTTAAGACATACAAACAGTTTAGATACACATAAACATGCATACATAACTTAACTTCTTTACAAAATCGCTTATCATGCCACTCCATGATAGCTTTTAAGCATTCTTAGAAATTGAAAACAACCCGTCATTCACTCCCAAGCATGCAAAGAAGCTAAGAGCATAAATATAAGTTATTACATGCCATAGTTCATATCTCCTACTACAATCAACTGGCATTCAACTTACAATCACTCAAACATGTACATAAGCACTTAGGCTACAAAATATATCATAAGGTAGAGCAAACAAGATCTCCACATAACAACAAGAACCATAAATCCACCTTACGCAAGTATAACACAACAACTAAGGCAACTCCTCCTCCAATTGTACCTCCTGAAATATGTTAGCGAGGTATGAGCAACCACAATTACCCAGTGAGGGATAAAGACTACTCGGGACGTGCAATGCAACAATTATAGCAGTTAAGCAAGAAGGCAAGTAAAGTACATTTGAAACAGTAAATAACCACACATATCAAAGGATACGATACACTTAACCCTAACACTCTAGAATTCTCTTATCTTGATCACGAACCACAATCCACGAACCACGATCCATGATCAATATGCTGGTATAACCCCAATCACTCTAGTGGGTGTACTCCGGATGTACCCCGATAATCCTACGACCCAACACCCCCTGGCTATCTCCGGACTAGGCGAGTGAGGGAATAGAGTAGGGAGATCGAATATCCACTGGCAAGCCCGTCGCTGCCTAGTCGATATTTAATACAACCATCCCTGACACTATGGTTGCGCAACCACTATGCAATGCACTTATCAATGGCAAGACAATATCAACAATATAAGCAATAACATGTGGGAGGATCAACAAAGTAGGTTGACCTCGAAACAGTTAGAAAAGAAGTAGTTTCATATAAACAATTAAGAGATTTACAAAGGGGAATATTCAAGATACACATAGAACTATACCAAAAGCTCCAAAACAATTTGAAACTACATTTAAACACACAAGAAGTCATGCCAAGGTCTTAAAAGCGTAAGACAATTGAATTTGCACTTAAACCCCTTTGTTATTCAATCCGTTTTCCTTCCAAACTCATGTTATGGTTCTAGATTAGCAAGCGGCCTATACCATGCTTCTAGTTAACCCTTTAGGCACCTATAGGACCCTCGAAATCTCACAAACACCTGCATTTAGCCCGAAAACCCCAAATTTCCTCTTTTGACTTTGTACTATAAGTACCTCACCCGAGACTCAAACGAGGGCTAGCAAAGCATAATTAGGGTCTACTTAGACTAGAAACACCAAAAATGAAGGCCAATTTTACCCGGATTCGCGATAACCCTGAAACCCCTTTCTAAAAGTCGGCTATTTCATTCTTTTGCTAGGTTATGAGCAATCAAATATTATGGGCCCTTTACACTACTTTCATTAACATCTAAAGCACCTATTAGGATCATTGATTCAAACTATAAAGTCCAATTTCACAAAACCCTAACATTTCCGTCACTATTGATGCCAAATATTCAACGAGCAATTTCAACCGATTAAACTACGAAACAATAGCATAAATTAGGTCTCTACTACTTATATATAACATACATAAGCATATTTGAGCATTTCATTAGCATTTCATTAGCATTTAAGAGCAAAACAAGAAATTCAAGAAAGTTGTCACATTTTTGAAATACAAAAATAGGTATGAAATCCCTCACCTATTGCGCGTAGGAGCTCCTAGGAGGCTAATAAACACCCTAAACCACTTGCACCTAGCTTGGCTTGGCTTGGAATGAGGATTTGTTGAGCAAAAATCTCTATTTCTCCTCTTATGCTATTTTCGAATTTGCTACAGTGTTTTCGGCTTTTTTGTTTTTGTTTTTGTTTTTGTTTTATGAGCTTAATATGTGTGTGTGTGAGTATATATACTAAGTGGTCTTGAGTTGGGTGAGTATTAAGTCTATAAAAATGAGTTTAATTAGCTTAAAAACGCGTTTCAATGCGCGTTAATATGTTAGCTAACTAAAACATAAAGTTTAATTACGTAATACTATTCACTAGTTCAATAAAACATTTTCTAAACGAATGCTCTCATACTAAATGCTCAAATGCACATTTTTTTAATTCCTAACATAATTAATGTGATTTAAGAAAAATGCTAATTCGAAGAAAATAGATAGTTGGAAAACGTAATAAATAGTAACCAAGGAAAGTAACAAGTAAATGGATAGTGAAAATGTACAAACAGTAGATGAAACAGTTAATGAATCACGGCAATGTTCTCGGGTGTCACAGTCTTGGTATACGGAGGAGGGGAAATGAAAATCGAGGGCTATACTGACTTGGATTTTCAATCTAATTTAGATGATCACATATCTATATCTGGATTTATTTTTGTCTATAATGGATGAGCAGTCAGTTGGAAAAGTTCCAAACAGAGCATGACTACGGATTCCATTATAGAAGCCGAATATATCGCAGCATCGAATACAACAAAAGAGGTAATTTGGATCAGGAAGTTTGTCTCGGAACTTGGGGTGGTTCCTTTCATTAAGTTCACAATATCTTTACACTATGATAATAATGGAGCAATAGCGCAAACTAAGGAGCCCAGGTCTCACCAAAAATCCAAACATGTTAAGAGGCACTACCACATTATTCAAGAAATTGTGGGGAGATGCGACATAGATTTGCAGAAAGTAGCATCGACAGATAACACTATTGATTCGTTGACCAAAGCTTTAACCAGACAGTCTTGGGATCGATATTTAGAGGGGATGGGTATAAGATACCATTCAGATTTACTATAGAACAAGTGGGGGATTGTTAGAATATATGCTCTAAAAGTCAATAAATTGTATTTTGAAAAATTAGATAATGTATTATTTATTTATTATTCATTTAATGCGGGAAATTTATTTAATTATTAATGTGATCTAATTATTTAAATAAAAGTTCTTAGAACATTATTTATAGATTTTATCCTTAAGGGTAAGAATATGAGTGATAGAATCTATATTCACAAATATGTTCTAAAAATTGTTCCCGACAGTAGGATAAATTAATTGGGCGTTAGTTTATCCGGATAGATCAGAGAACAGTCTACTAACCAAATAATATGAGATATTAATTTGGGCGATTAGTCTTATATCATTATACTAGATGTATAAGTACTTGTTGAAGAATAAGTGACTGAACATGACCACTAATATATTACATGAGTTAGTTAATAATTCGTCTTATAATGTAATCATGTAATTAATCCTTAGACTTGAGACACCACAATTATCTCATGCTAGGAATACCATAATTTGCTAGTGTAATTAAGCTAGTTCTAATAATAAATTAGATAATGTATTCAATGGTTGTGATCTATTCCGTCATGGAGATAGATGTGTATAGCTATGAAATCTGTCAATTAGGGATCTTATGTGATATATTAATCGAGTAACTAGAAATCTGTGGCCAAGGTAAAATAGTAGAAGTCATTTAACAGATTATTCATAAGTTACCGATTAAATAGATTTTGACATATGATTGAGTAATAGAGTTTGACGACCTTATCCATGACTCTGGCTCAATCAGGATGGTTTAGATAGAAGGATTTGATTGCCTGGAAATTACTTAGAATGGGTTCTTGTACTTGCACTTCATCATTAACTAGGTAATCGCGATATACTGCTAGGTGTCACTCATAATTTACGAATTAATTAGAAAAGGTTCTAATTAAATATTAATTAGATTAATATTCGCTGCCGATTAATTACAAACCCGAGAGGTCACACAAAAGAGATTAATGAATTAGTTGAATTTGAGGAAAATATTAAATTAATTTTAGGATTATCGAAATATTAATTTAATGGACTCTTAGTAAATAGATAATTGAAATGATTATTACATGGTCCAAGTCTTTACAATTTAGACTGGCCTATGTATGACTGTAGGTCATAAAAAGTTCCTATATAAAGGAATGTTCTACCACAGAAAAAGCTAGCACACAATTCTTTGTCAGTTCAAAAAAATATGAGTTTTCCTCTAAAAGACCTAGTGGGGGCTTAATCCAATTTGTTACGCGAATCTCATGTGGATTACTCTTGGAGGCTTTACGTTTAGGGAGATCGTGTCACGCCCCGACCCGACCCCGCCTAGAACCAAGTCAGGACGCGATTGCACTCATTCAACATAACACTAGTAACACTGCTACATATAACAAATAAAGGGAGTTTACACATGAAGCATACTAGATATATTGTTCCAAAATGAACTCCAACTAGTGACCAAGCTTTCTATATTACAACAAAAAAATCAAGCCTTTTATGTTACAACAAAGGCCTATAAGCTAACACTTATTACCTAAGCAAAATAAGCCTTTCCATTACAATATAGACTATATATACTGTGAAGCCCCGCACGAAACCCCATATACATATAATTTCATTTAATATGTTTTTATAGCATCTAACGTGCACTCATATTTTCTTAATTGCATTCATGAGTTTCTAAGTGCATTTATATGGTTCTATAAACATTTATCTCATTTTACATGCATTTGCATCGTTTAACATGCATTTAAATTCTATTACGTGTATTTGTGCATTTCATATGTCGTAGGCGTTAATTAAAGTGCATTACGTTATAATAGCTAACTAAATCAATTAAGAAGCACCTAGAATGACAAACTAGTAATACATAGGTTAGTTGAAAGGCAAGGTGGTCTTTTGGGTCTTTAGGTATTTTCCTACCTAACAAAACACGCACATTACACCACATACACACACAAAAACACAGCAACACACACACACACACACACACACACTCTCTACATTACACAATTTGAAGAGAGAAAAGAAGAAAGTAAGAAGAAGAAGAAGGAAAAGGAAGGAAATTCAAACTATTACTAAGCATTTTCAAGCCTTGTTCTTGCTCCTACAAGCTTTGCTAACATATTTCTTGCATTCAAACTTAAAAGCTAAGGTGAGGGATTCTTTAAAACTTCTTTGAAAAGTTCATTCAAGATTATGTGATGATTATTTGGTGCTAGCCTTGTTGTAGTGTGCATACAAAAGCTTAAATATGAAGGTTGAACATGTGTGTGTTGTAGATCTAGGGCTTGCCTAATGTGTGTTGGATGATCTTGAGAAGTTGTTGAGGAGCTTGGTATTGTTCTTGTATATGTTGGAATGTATATATAAAATGTGTGCAAGGGTTGAAAGCATGAATCTAGCATTTTAAGACTTAGGTAGTAATCTTGTTGTTTGAGAGCTATTGTTGATTCGTGGAGTTTCGGATGATGATTGTAGATGGAAGAGTATTGTGGTTGATTTTTGAACTAATATATGTTGCTTAAAAAACCATCTTAAGTATGCTAGAATGCTAGTTGAAGGTTGGTAAGAAGGTGACAAGATAATGAGCACAAGATGGAGATTTGCAGGTTTATTTTGCCCAGGTCGGTCGACTAATCCGAATTACTAAACTCGCCCGACTACTCGACCGACATTCGACTAAACACTCTGTCCAGGCCAGTCGACTAACTCTCCTGACTTACTCGTCCGACTATCCATTTCCGTTTACGCAACATTTTTGTAGAGGCCATATCTCATTCAATTCAACTCCGAATTGAGTTCCGTTTGATTCTAGAACTATTTACTTTCGATAATCTTAGATTTTACACTAAAATCAGATTAATTGGAGTTTGAAAAAGTAGGAAAATTAACCTCCTAAGTTAGGCTAATGTAGAAACATTGAATTTGTTTGGTGTATCTAGTGTATGCTATTGGTAGTTGTTAGATGTTTTAGTAGCCAACTTGCAAGTTCTCGTTATTATGTACTAATACTAAATGAACTTGTAATCAAAATGTTTATGTGAATATTTATTGTGATATTGGCAATTGCAAATGCATTTGAATTTTTTAAGTGTGTCGGTTGCAACCATTAATGAATGCGGTAGCAATGAGACCTTCGGGCAGCGACGGGCTTGCCGGTATATCTCGCCTACCGAGGTAGTAGCGAGACCTCCAGTCAAAGGTAAGGCTTGCTGGTATATCTCGCCTACCAGAGTATACATTCATTCTCTTCCAAGACCTATTGATCCTCTTACGGGTTGGAACCCAATGATATCTTGGAAGAGTTAGGTTATTTAATGTTATTGAATCTTGATTGGATATCTTGTATTTTCGTTCGAATATCCTTGTGTGCATGACATGTTTTATCAATTGTTTATGAAACGATACAAACCTTTGTGAAAACCCTTCCTATTCCATCCTCACTGAGCTATATGCCGGATTAGCTCACCCCTATTTCCCACCATTACAGGTTGTTCGGGGCTGGAGCTTAAGAGTAGTTACTCATTTTGGTTAACCTTTTGTTGTAATAGAATGAGCTATGCATTTGATTTATTTGATGTAATGCATTAATCTTGTGGACATTTAACTGTGTAACTAACTTGATACATACTCTTTCGAAGCCTAGTTGTAGTAGTTGGATCTCTGTGAAGTAACTTAGTGAATCCAAATCTTGTAAATTGTATTTAATGGTTGTAATATTATCTATTAGTGATAAAGTTTGTATAATGGGTGTTACTAGAATGGGTGTAAAACATAGTTTGATGTTTTTATTTATGGTAATAGTGCTCGGGCTATTGTATCATGCCTTAGCGGACTTAGGAGGAGTGATATTCTTAAGCCCATGGTATCACGACCATAGAACGCTTGAGGATTCGTAAACTTAAATTTTAATTTCCTGTCATTATTGTGGTATCAGAGACCGTTTCAACAATTAAGAAAATTGGGTCGTGATATATACAAATTACATAAACAACATGTAAACATCCATAGCAAGAACAACATAGCAATCACTTTCTTCCTTCTTGTGGCACGAACTCGACCTCACTTGAAATGTTCATAAAACAGGGTGAGCTAAACTAGCTCAGTAAAGGGGGGATGGGGAGGTTTCGAAAAGCATTAACTTGTGATTCAATTGAAAACATGCATTCAAAACCATGTACAAACACTAAGTATTTAAACACAATTGATTCAAGAAAGCATTACAACTATATGACCAATGCATTCTAAACAATATATAAACATTAAGCATCTAAATATAATTGGCTCAAGAACACAAAAGCTTTAATCTATAATTCAATTGAAACAGACATTTAAACCACTTAAAAACAATAAGAATTTAACCACAATTAGACCAAGTAAGCACTTTAGCTATATGACCATTCAAGAAAGGATACACTAACTGTCATGCCCCGACCTGACCCAACCCAACGCTATAGGTCAAGTCAGACTCGACAAACAGACAGAGTCTCCTCTGTACCGTTGACTAATCCAATTACCTGCACTAAGAAGAATTCACACAATACAACAACATACAACAATATACAATCATTCTACCTTTATTTGACCTTCCATTTCTAGTTCAATAAGGAATTCTAGACTTTATTTAGCCAATATAACCATGCATTCCCAAGCTAGACATCCATGGACTAAGGTAATTAAAGACATATTACAAGCCACTACTATCTAGTCAAGACTTTTAACTTTAACTTCAATTTACAACCCTTACATAAAAAAATACATACAAGGCTAAACAAGTCTCAAGATAGATACAAAAATTCCACATGAACATTCATTACAAGCAACACATAGGCCGATCACACAAGCCACATAAGTCCTCCAACCTCAGGCAATCACAATCAAGGAAAGACTTCTACTTGCACTTCTTCCTCCTCTACAACCAACTTAGGCTCAATCTTCGCCTCTCCTGAAACATTGTTAGATAAAGAGGGTGAGCAAAATTACTATGCTCAGTGAGAGAGGGGATAGTTAACTAGGGGTCGTTTGAAAACATTTTCGTGCAATGCAAGTAGACAAGTCATATAACCGATAACAAAATAAGACAATTAATTAAACAATAAACTATATCACACATTAAAAAGGATATGATATAATAACCCTTATCACTCCATATCACTGCCGATCACGATCATGATCTCAATCACGAGCATGATCCAATAACGATAAGCCGGTATCCCAAACTCCAATGGGTACTCCGGATGTACCCAATACCTACGCCCTAATACCTCTTGTCGATCTTTAGACCAGGAGAGTGAGGGAATAAGGCAAGGAGCTAGAGCGACCAACCCTGGCAAGCCTAATGCCGCCCAAAGAGGCTCATCACATCCGTCCCAAACGATAAGGTTGCGCAACTATCGAAACGATAACACAATATAACGTTTAACACTTAACAACCACATATTTTGATAACACACAATTGATGACAACAAAAGAGGTTATCCTCGCATGTAAGCTTTAGCATTCTAAATAACAGTAAAACATGTTCTAGATTAACATAAACTTAAGCAATCAAACAATATACGCGATAGTTACATTCACATTCAATTCATGGCTATGTACTCATGTATACAATTATTCTCTACACCTCCGATTACTCTCATATAAGTAACTTTCAAATCCTTTAACATTCACTCATTCAATTCCAATACTAGATTAGCTTTCTTTCACATTTAACTTAGCTAAACTCAAAATAACTCAAGTTTAGACATGGCAACCTTTCGGCAAAACATTCAATATCACTTAGCACTAAAAGTAAACACTCTATAGCATGCTCGAGACAAGGGGAAGGGAGAAGAAGCCCACAACAATAGACTATTGTGGTTGCTAGGCCTAATGGGCCGAACACACACACTCGGCCCATTCACACACACACACAAAACCAAGTTCCAATCACACTCTAGTTAGATTAAGCATTAATGTTAGCTATTTAAGCACTACTAGCATTTCATTTGAGCATTAACACAACCAATTAAGCTTCAACATGAACTTTATACAAAGTTATTATTCATCTTATTCTCCAACAATTCCACACACTCAAGCTCTAAATATACAAGTGTTAGCAAGCTAAAAGTTTACTCTACAATGTCTATAACTATCATTATAAACAATATCAACTCATAAATCAAGCATATATATCAATACCATTTTCTTGCTAACAAAATAAACAACTAAAAATGCACTTATAGATGAATCCCTCACCAATACAAGGTTGAACAAGTAAGGAAATGGCCTTGGATCACTTGATCTAGCTTGGATTTGCTTTCTTTAAGCTCAAGATGCAAAGCCCTAAATTTTTCTCTTCTCTTTTCTTTTCTCTGGACCCGACAGCTTTCCCTTTTTTTTTCAGTTTTTGGTTCATTTTTTTAGCTAAGTTAGATGATATATAATGTATATGATGGCTTGGCTCTATTTGGCTCTAGTTGGGCTTAAGAGAAATTAATTAAAGGCTACTAAAAAGGCCCAAAAACAATGCTAACCTCTAAAGTCCAATTAAAATATCTACACTAGCATTATTCATACGATACACTAATCTTTTTATATATCTCGTTCCCGATATGCTATGCACGTAATTTCGATGAAAGAATGCTATAAATATAGAAAGTATTATGGGAAAAATATAAATTTTGAAAAATAAAATAGTAAAATTTTCACTCCAGGCTTGGACGTCATACCCTCTTCCCTTTAAACTAATTGCGTGCTCGCAATTCCTTACATGATTCTGCAAACAACTCTGGATACTGATTCTTCATCTGATCCTCTCTCTCCCAACTAGCTTCCTCGATCCTGTGATAATTCCACAAAACTTTCACCATCGAAATGCTTTTAGTGCGGAGCTTTTGAACCTTTCGATCTACAATACGAATCGACTTATCTTCATAAATCAAAGATTCACCAATTTGCAATGGCTCTGGCTCAAGAATATATGAAGGATCAGGATGATACTTCCTCAGCATAGACACGTGGAAGACATCATGCAATCTAGCCAAACTCGGAGGCAAAACTAATCGGTAAGCTAAAGCACCAACTCTTTTGACAATTTCAAATGGTCCCATAAACTTGGGACTAAGATTACCACCTTTTCCATGCCGAATTAGACCATTTCGAGGAGAGATTTTCAAGAAAACCTTATCACCCATGGCAAACTCTAAGTATCGTTGGAGACATCAACATAAAATTTATGTCAACTCTGAGCTATGAGTATTCTTTTGCGAATGAGGTGGATATTATCAATCATCTTTACCATCTCATGTAGCACAGTCGGATCAACTGTTCTCATTTCTCTTACTTCATCCCAATACAAAGGAGATCTGTATTTTCGACCATATAGAGCCTCATAGGGAACCATACTAATAGTAGATTGATAATTGTTGTTGTATGCGAACTCCGCTAGAGGTAAAAATTTCTCCCAGCTTGTGCCAAAGTCTAAGACGCAAGCTCGAAACATGTCTTCCAGAATTCTGATAGTCCGCTCAGATTGACCATCGGTTTGTGGATGATAGACAATACTAAAGCTTAGTTTGGTTTCCAATGACAACTGCAATTTCTATTAGAGGCGAGAAGTGAAACGGGGATCTCTGTCTGATACTATGCTTGCGGGCACCCCGTGGAGTTTCATAATGTTTGCAAGATAAAGATTAGTTAGCTTGTCAATGTTGTCTTGCTTATTCATAGTAATAAAATGAGATGACTTTGTCAACTGATCAATAACAACCCAAACTGATCATAACCCCTTGAAGTCCTCGGCAATTCAATCACGAAGTCCATAGTGATAAGTTCCTATTTCTATTGTGGAATATATAATGGCTATAACAACCCAACTGACCTCTAATACTCTGCTTTAAGTTTTTGATAAGTCAAACATCTAGACACAAAACTAGCAGTCTCTATCTTCATGTTGTTCCACCAGAAGTACTGCTTTAAATCTCTGTACATCTTGGTACTACGTGGATGAATAGTATATCTAGAATTATGAGCCTCAGAAAGAATTTCATTCTTCAAGGTCGGATCACTAGGAACACAAATTTTATTCTTATAACGAAAGTTACCATCATCATGCATTTTGAAATCCGACTCTCCCCCTTTAGACTTCTCTTGGATCTTAAGAATCTGAGGATCAGTCCGTTGAGCTTCACAGATTTGAGATAATAATAAAGATTGAACTTGCAACCCTGCAAATCGAATACCAGTTTCAGTAATTTCAGGCTTCCACAGGCATATTTCTTCAATAGATTCATAATTCTTGATTACTAGACTGATAACAGTAGCTTTTCGGCTCAAAGCATCTGCAATAACATTGGCTTTACTTGGCAAATAGTTAATAGAACAATTGTAGTCATCTAGCAACTCAAGCCAACGTCTCTGCCTCATATTCAGATCTTTCTGTGAAAAATAAATACTTTGTACTTTTGTGATCTGTGAAGATTTCAAACTTGTTGCCCTACAAGTAATGACGACCCTTCTTTAGAGCAAATACAATTGCGGCCAACTCAAGATCATGAGTAGGGTAATTGATTTCATAAGGTTTCAGTTTTTTAGAAGCATACGTAATTACTTTACCATTCTGCATTAAAACACCGCCCAATCCTTGCTTAAAAATATCACTATAAATCACAAAGTTCTCAGTCCCCCACTGGCAAAGTAAGAATAGGGGCAGTAGTTAATCTCTTCTTCAACTCTTGAAAACTGGACATCTATTATCCCAATTGAAAATAGTCTTCTTCTGCGTTAACTGAGTTAAAGGCCCTGCAAGTTTTGAGAAATCCTTGACAAATCTCCGGTAATAGCCTGCTAACCCAAGAAAACTACGAATCTCTGTTACAGTTTCAGGCTTCTTCCAAGATAATACAACTTCTATCTTAGCCAGATCCATTGAAACCCCTTGATGAGAAATAATATGGCCCAAGAAAGCAACTTGAGAAAGCCAAAATTTGCACTTGCTGAATTTAGCAAAAAATTTATGATTTTGCAAAGTTTGGAGGATAATACGCAAGTGTTGTTCATGCTCGGCCTCGGATTTAAAAAATTCCAATATATCATCAATAAAGATAACCACAAATTGACCCAGATATGGTTGGAATACCCTTTGCATCATATCCATGAAAGCGGCTAGGGCATTTGTCAATCCGAATGGTAATACAACAAACTCATAGTGACCATACTTGGTTCGAAAAGCTTTCTTCGGCACATCATCCATTCGAATTCTGAGTTGATAATAGCCATGTCTCAAATCAAACATCGAATATACTTTTGCTCCCTGTAACTGATAAAATAATTCCTCAATCAAAGGCAAATGATATTTATTTTTGATAGTTACCTGATTGAGACCTCTGTAATCAATACATAGTCGAAGAGTACCATCTTCTTTTTCATAAATAGCACTGGTGCACCCCATGGCGAAGAGCTCGACTGAATGAAACCCTTTTTAAGTAAACCACGCAACTGAATTTTTAATTCTTGAAACTCGGCCGGTGCAATTCTGTATGGTGTTCTAGAGATAGGAGAAGTACCTGGCACTCGATCATTAACAAACTCAATTTTTCTGTCTGACGGCAGGCCTGGTAACTCCTCGGGTTATACTTCAAGAAACCCTTTCACAATCGGCACCTCACTCAATTTTAACTTATCAGAAGGTTGATTAATAAGATATGCTAAGAATGCATCACAACCTTTATGCAATAATTTAGAAGCTCTAATTGAGGAAATAAGAGAAGTTCTAGAAGATTTACGATTCCCAACTAATTCTAACACCGGTTGGTCAGGCATCTGTAGTCTTAAAATTTTAGTTCTACAGTCAAGCTGAGCATAATATTTCCTCAACTAATCCATCCCCAATATGATTTTGAAATCCCGAAAAGACAATATAATCAAATTAGCAGGAAAAGTACGACCCTTAATGCAAATATCACAAGATTAACAAATAAACTTAGTGATAACTTTTGTGCCCACAAGTGTACTTGCCTCAATATGATATGACAGTTTATGAACTTTCACATTAACATGTTGCACACAATCAGGAGTAATGAAATAGTGTGTAGCCCCGGTATCTATTAAAACCTTAACTGACTGATTATTTAGAAGAAAAAGTACATTCCACAACAACATTAGTCTCTGGCAACTCCTCCTGATCAAGGGAAAAGACTCGGGCCTGAACTCGTTGAGTTGGCACAACACCTGTACCCCTAGTTTGAATACCCTGACCTAAAGCCTGTCCTTGAGTATTTTTGAATTTAGGACAATCCTTGACCCTATGCTGGTCGCTACCGCACCCAGTGCATCGTCTTGTCTTCTTCTAACAGTTATCTTCAGAATGGCCCTTGCGATGACAATAATTGCACTGTTGGTTTTGTCTTGTAATAATGCCACCCGTAGGGGCTCTAAATATAGATGTAGTAGTAGTACCCTGGTGTGATCTATGGACTGCTGGTCGACCCTGCCCCTAAGTTTGACTCTATACTGGCCTAAGCTGAGTATGAGTCTGATAAGGCCTGACATAGCTCTGCGATTAATACTGTCGTTGATGTCTCTGACTAGAAGACTGAAACTGCCTCGGTGGCCCCTAACTTTGCGACTGATAGGGTCTCTTACTGGGCTGGCTAGACTCGCCAAAAACTCTATTTTGCTTTTCTCAAATCTCGAAGTTTCCTGAATGGCCTCAGGATAAGTGTCAAAGTAGTGTGTAGACAAATGAAGCTGGATGTCAGATCACAAACCTCTGAATCCTCCGCATTACTGGTTGTACAAGTTCTAGCACATACTGAGATAATCTGTTAAATATGGCCTCATATTGAGAAATAGTCATGCTACCCTGCCTCAAAGTCACGAACTCTTCCTCTTTTCTCTCTCTAGCCATCTCGGGAATATAATTATCCTAGAATTCTCTCACAAAGTCGGCCCATAGATGAGGAGTGTTCTTGGTGTCCTACCTCAATTTCACTGGCCTCTACCACTACTCAGCGTCTCCGTCAAAAAAGAATACAACAAAGGCAACCTTCCTCTTGTCGTTGTACTCCGAGGCTGCATAAATTTTCTCTATGCGGGTCAACCACAACTCAGCTTTCTCATCATTTGGTTCCCCTGCAAATCTTGGCGGGGCATATTTTATGAACCTCTCAAGCTGGTTACCATTACCACCGCTACCCTCAACTCGGTGCCCTGAATTACCTGGATTACCCCCAGGGTTATTATTGCCACCCTACCTCTGCTCGCCCATATACTGTGTAATCCTGTTAATAGCAGTGGCCATTGAAGCTATCACCTGTGCATTCGTAGGTTCTTGCCCTATCTCTGCATTTTTTGCAACCCCGGCATTCTGTCCTACAGCCTCCCCAGTTTGTCTTCTCGGTTTCCCTCTAGCCATCTCCGTACTAGAAGATACAAGTGTTACAACAAGTAGACAATAATGCATAGATAGAACACATAAGAATAGTTTTATTCAAGGCACCTTGTTCATATTAATCACATACGAGGCATTTAACACTCAATGAACTCTATACTTTTCACATAAACACTTCTATGTAATAACACTTTCATATTCACACATTCATGCAATTAGAATTTCACACTTTAAATAATCATGCAATAACACTTTCACATATAGACTACTATCCCACAGACTGAGAAACCTATCCTGGCCCATGCATTCTATAAGCTCTGATGCTACCTAAATGTCACACCCTAACCCAATCCCACGCTATAGGTCAAGTCGGAATCGACAAACGAACAAAGTCTAATATGTATCGTGGACTAATCCAATTACCTGTACTCAGAAGAATTCACACAATTCAACAACATACAACAATATACAATCATTCTACCTTCGTTTGACCCTCTATTTCCAGTTCATTAAGGAGTTCTAGACTTTACTTAGCCAATATAACCATGCATTCCCAAGCTAGACATCCATGGACTAAGGCAATTAAAGACATATTACAAGCCACTACTATCTAGTCAAGACTTTTAACTTTAACTTCACTTTATAACCCTTACATAAAGAAATACATACAAGGCTAAACAAGCCTCAAGATAGATACAAACATTCCATATGAACATTCATTACAAGCAACACATAGGCCGATCACACAAGCCACATAAGTCCTCTAACCTCAGGCAATCACAATCAGGGAAAGATTTTTACTTGCACTTCTTCCTCCTCTACAACCAACTGAGGCTCAATCTCTGCCTCTCCAGAAACATTATTAGATAAAGAGGATGAGCAAAACCACTATGCTTAGTGAATGAGGGGATAGTTAACCGGGGGTTGCTTGAAAACATTTTCGTGCAATGCAAGTAGATAAGTCATATAACCAATAACAAAATAAGACAATCAATTAAACAATAAACTATACACACATTAAAAAGGATACTATACAATAACCCTTATCACTCTATATCACTGCCGATCACGATCATGATCTCAATCACGAGCATGATCCAATAATGATAAGCTGGCATCCCGAACTCTAATGGATACTCTGAATGTACCCAATACCTACGACCCAACACCTTCTGGCGATCTCTAGACCAGGCGAGTGAGGGAATAGGGCACGGAGCTAGAGCGACCAACCCTGGCAAGCCCGATGCCGTCCAGAGAGGCTTATTATATTCGTCCTGAATGATAAGGTTGCGCAGCCATCGAAACGATAACACAATATAGCATTTAACACTTAACAACTACACATTTCGATAACACACAATTGAGGGCAACGAAAGAGGTTATCTTCGCATGTAAGCTTTAGCATTCTAAATAACAATAAAGCATGTTCTAGATCAACATAAACTCAAGAAATCAAACAATATACGCGATAGTTATATTCACATTCAGTTTATGGCTATGTACTCATGTATACAATTATTCTCTACACCTCTGATTACTCTCATATAAGTAGCTTTCAAATCCTTTAACATTCACTCATTCAATTCCAATACTGGATTAGCTTTATTTCATATTTAACTTAGCTAACTCAAAATAACTCAAGTTTAGACATGGCAACCTTTCAACAAAACATTCAATATCACTTAACACTAAAAGTAAACACTCTATAGCATGATCGGGACAAGGGGATAGGAGAAGAAGCCCACAACAGTTGATTGTCGTGGCTACTAGGCCCAATGGGTTGAACACACATACTCGGCCCATTCAGACACACATACACAACCAAGTTCCAATCACACTCTAACTTATAAATGGATGTTTAGCTTTAATTGGGTGCTATGTGTGAATTCATGTAAAGTATTGAAAAGATTAGTTTGTAATCTATTTTAAGATCATAGAGGCCTTGCATGTAATTGTATTTGGTTGGGAGGATTGCATTAAAGTCTCGTATGATTTGATAAATGTAGCTGACATGTAATAACCTAATGATTTACTTTATTGCTTAGCAGTTTGCATGCTTGTATGGGTTAAGTAAATGATGGTTGGTTGACTTAAAATCTAAGAAAGTAAAATAGAAAAGATTATAGTGGTATGCTAATCAGAATTATAAACATAGGATTTTATTAATTAACGGAAATGCATGCTTGAATGTTATGTTTTGTCAAAGTAAGAAAGCTCGAATGGCCTTATAGATTTGGGGAGTTATGAAATGAATGTTGTACATTGTGGTTGTGGTCATTTTTTCTGCGTGCAGGTTTGTGGTTTGGCCTAAAAACATGGGAGACTTCGTACGTTTCCTCTCGTTTTTCGTGACTTCAGATTTTGGATCGGGTCTCCGGTCTCGTGAGGGATCGGGGTATTACAGATGGTATCCGAGCTTAGATAGCTCACAAGCCAGGATCGAGTCTTCGGCCTGTTGGGTAGTAAACCTAGCTTGCATGTCTATGACGTGTGTTATGTGAATAGCGTATTATATGTGATTTGTGTGCTAAGTGTGTAAAATGTGCTACGTGCTCATAATGTGTTAAAAATGTCTTATGTGAATATGATGTGTATTAAGTGCTCGTGATGCATAAATATTTTCAAATATGTGGTATGTGCATTACTTAGGCTAACGGTGTTGCATTGCCTAGTAACCCTACATTGTGTAGAGTATTTATCCCCCTCTCTTCTGATGATCAACTAACAAAGATCAATGCTTGGAAATCAATGATTGACCTTGATGTCTGGTAGTACTATTGGCTAAATTCCTCCGACATATTTTTGGTATTTTCAATTGACATCCGATGCTAGAGAAGGGTGATTGGCTATAGTGCGCTACCGATATTTCTATCTAAGGTTACTGATTGGTATTTTCTTCAGCGATGCTACTCAGATTTCTATATAACGCCTTGTTCAGAATACCTATTTGGTATACTTCATCAATGTCATCTACGAAGACACTACTTGGGTTTCTTACTCAGTATCTACCTTGGATGTGTTGGGATTTCTCAACAGGACTTCTACTTCGGATTTCTATTTGGCATTTTGCCGACATTCTACCACAAAATTTTATGTGGACTTTTCTCGGTATTCTAGTCAAGTCTCTATATGGTATTTCTCTATGGGACTCTTAATTAGTATCGGGTATTCTACTTTGGTCTGTAGCATTCTTTCTTGGCTATTTCTTTAGGGATATCTTAGGATTCTTATTCGAACTCCTTACTCAGATTCTTATACAGTGCTGCCTCGGATTCATCTTGTGTATGGGATCAGAATTGATGAAGCTCAAAGAGAAGTAACACATGAAAAGGGAATTGCGAGGACGCAATTTATTTAAGGGGGAGAGAGTGTGACACCCAAGCCCGGAGAGATCTTTAATTTAATTTTTTCTATTTGCATATTTACCCTATTTGACTTACATCTAGCATTCATTCATGGAAAACTTTTGTGCATCGCGTTCCCGGGGTGAATTTTTGACTATTTTATTTTCCGATTTTTATATTTTCCCTCATTATATGTTATATTTAAGGTATTCATTCATTGGAAATTGGTGCATAGCTTGTTCGGAATGTGAGATATAAAATTGTAATGTGTTCCGTAGGATTAGTAATGCCTAGAAATTAGATTGGGTCATTTAGTATAATTAGCTAGCTTGGACTTTTAGCTTTACTTTGAACTACTTATTAAAGTCAAACCCAATTAAATAAAAGCCCAACCTATAACTAAATCTATTTATCTGCTTATATATCTAAACTATACATACATAAAATAAATAAAGCAACTAATATAAACACCACACACATACATGGTTTACACTCACACCACACAAATAAAATTTACTTAACACCTACCATCACACACCACACACACGGATCACACAAAACACACACACTAAACTCTTTTTTTTCTCTCTCAATAATACCACCAGCGTCGGGCAGTGAAGAAAAAAAAAGAGAGATCAGGCGCTGATCCGAGAGGGAGAAGAAGAATAGAAAAAAAAACTAGGTGAGGGTGATCTTCAAACTTGAATGTTATGTTTTGTCAAAGTAGGAAAGCTCGGATGGCCTTATAGATTTGGAGAGTTATGAAATGAATGTTGTACATTGTGGTTGTGGTCATTTCTTCTGCGTGCAGATTTGTGGTTTGGCCTAGAAATAGGGAAGACTCCGTCCATTTTCTCTCGTTTTTTGTGACTTCAAGTTTTGGATCGGGGCTCCGGTCTCGTGAGGGATCGGGGTATTACAGCAAGCCCGATGCCACTCGGGAGTGACATGACGCTACCATGTCTCGCTTAAAGCATACGTATTCAATCACTTAATCACGCATTCACTTCACTTTGAGAGGAAAACAAAGTAGGTTGCCTCTCAACACATTAACATATAAATAACAATTTGATTCCATTCAATAGCACATTCATTAGGTGACAAAGTAGGCCACCATAACACTTGCATACACTTTTAAGCATTTAACCATTTCCAGTAGCATTTAGCATTACACGTAAGCATTTTCATAAATTAACCTCATTATCACTCAATAGCACGTTAACTTACAACATTTAACAACTAGTATATAACCAACACATAACCAACTTATAATGCAATACAAGTGCACTAGCATATAACTAACATATTATCCAACTTATAATGCAATACACGTGCATAAAACAACATAATCAAGCATAGAACAAGGCTAGCAAGCAAGACACAATATTGGCGCCAAAGCTGGAAAATTTTGGTAGCCACAACAACCACACCAAATCACCTCCAATTTTACCTCCAAGCCATGACATCATGAATCCAACTCATATACATATAGCATAGGCTTCATACTCAAGCTGAGAACAATGATTACCCATATAGCTAGCCATAAATTCAACATACAACTCACTTTGCCAACAAATTAAGTTTAATGTGCTTGTTGGAATTTTCGGACAACCCCTAAAATCAACAGCAAACTCTACCAAACTTGCACCCAAGAAATAAAATCATGTGTCCAACATATATATATATATATAACATATAACTTCACATTTAAGCTAAAAAGAGCAAAGATTAGCTCGCATTTAGCCACAAATTCAACATATAAAAACACGAAGTCTTTGTTGGAATTTTAGGGTAGTCCACAAAAATGCAACAAAACTCTCACTAATCTTGTCCCAAAGCCAAGTAAACATGTATTCAACTTGTATAAATATAGCACA
Source organism: Ehretia macrophylla (assembly GCA_037974665.1). Lineage (NCBI taxonomy): Eukaryota > Viridiplantae > Streptophyta > Magnoliopsida > Boraginales > Ehretiaceae > Ehretia > Ehretia macrophylla. The sequence goes on along the minus strand of CM075776.1, from coordinate 70,007,541 downwards.
TACTTTATACTCAAGCTAAAATCAAGAATTGACCTTACATCTAGCCATAATTTTAACATATAACACTTGAAATTTAAAGTTCGTTCAAGCTAAACACATTTATTACTTCAAATCACTTCTATTCATGTTATACTTGTTCCATCAACAAAGCTAGCACAAATATATAACTTCATACTCAAACCAAGTTTAAAAACTTGAGCAATTTTCTTTTGTGACAATAAGGCAACACTATACAACACCTCAAATCCAGTGTTCTATGAAATAACAAAATACACTGAGTTAGATTGACATTTCATTCGAGAAAAGTTACAATCAGGATTGATCAAGACCAGCTATGTCCCCTTGTCGAGACAATTGGCAAATGTTATTCACCAAACCTTTGGGTTGATCTCAATTCATTAACCTATTAAGCAAGTTGGGCGTACATAATTTGCACATTCAACCTTGAGGGGAAGTGTCAACTGTTCACACAAGCAATAAAGAAAAGATTTTGTCAACATATATCTTTGGCGTCAAGACACTCAAATTGACAAATCTGTATAATTCTTTCCAATGTAAATCTAGGATTCTATGTTGTAATATCTTGTATAAACATACACTTGTATGATGAATAAAATCATCTTTCGTGAGATATTATTTTACAGGCCCATAGCTAGAGTGAAGAGGTGAGGTCCTTGAACATTTGTAAGACAAACCCTTTTAGAAAATATGGCCATTCCAAAGGTTTCGTTGCTCAATTCCAAAAAAAAAGAAAGTGAAAGATACTTAGGATGTTTGTATATAGTGTAATTTTTTTTTTTTGTTAACATGGGTGATTCTTCACCTTCTTTATATGGTAAAAGTACTTATATTAACTAGCAAATTTTCTTTTAAATAAACACTGGGCATTTCTCTTTATATGGTAAAAGTTCTTATATCAATTATGGATAAGTGTAATATTATTTATATGTGAAGTAATATTAGTTTAGGCCTCCCTTTAAATAAAAAAATCCCTTTATATAATATAGATTGTTACTATACAGAGGATTGCGAGGGAATAGATAATTATTTAGACAAAGACTTACATTATTCTATAAAGCCTCATTTTTAATCATTATGTTAAGGTCTTATCAGCATTAGAGCATTATTATGTTGGATTAAATGCTTAAGAATTGTGTGCATTGGACACATGGCACCTTTTCATTAAAGATCGTCATGAGTGCACAATTTTGGGTATTAGTACACGAATTTGATTGGCTTTTGTGTCTAAGACTCTGTTTGTTTGTCGTAAAATATTTTCCTGAAAAATATTTTCTTTATTTTTTGATATTTAGTAACATTGAAAATTTGGCTAATTAAAAAATATTTTTCGGTCAAAGAAAATGTTAAGTTAAAATAAGTGGCAATGTTTTCATGTCATTTGGAAGAAGAAAACATTTTCTACTCATTCTACTCCATCTTCACCTTTTTTTGAAAAGTGAAGTCAAATCATGCATGACCTCAATTTATTTATTTATTCTATAGTAAAATCAAATCGTAGAGTCACAACTACAATTTTTTTTTTGTTTTGGTGAAGTTAGATCGTAGAGCATGAGTCATGAATCTTAGGACCACAATTTTTTTTTTTGAAGTGAGTGGTCAAAGCATGACCACACAATTAGGCTATATGGAAACAACAAACACCAACGGGAAAAAAATTTGTAATTCATGAGCAACAATAAAAATGTGACGCCTCGATTTCTCATGAAACCAAAAACCGCTAAAACAACCCGATTTAAACCCGAGGCACGAATACGAGGGAAAACGGACAGAGTTTCCCCTGTACTTAGGTCAACCAACACCTGCTTAAACCACTCAACATCCAAGCATTCACAATAATAAAAGCATAGTAGGCTCGACATTACCTCAACTCTTTAACATTACAACCCAACATAACGCATTACAAAGTATAACTAACAAGATCATTACATACATCTTTACATTGATTCTTATACTCGTTACATTCTCTTGACAAAAATCATAAACTAACACATAAGTCATACTTATACTTCTCTTGCACTTAGCCAAGTCCTCGGGTTCACCTGCAGCATGCAAAAACGAGGGTGAGATAAACAGGCTCAGTGAGGAACGACACGAGTGTTTTGGAAACCTTATCTTGAAACTCTTTCGCACGTAGGATAACATTTCATATAAATAATCAAGTATTTCACACCCACATAAACACTTTGAGTACTCAAGTTAACTTACACATTATGAAAACTAGCTTACATGAAGAAACACGTACGCATTCATTCACGAGATATATTGCTTTGACATATAAAGGAAGAGAATACAATACCACATGTTGTTGCACGAAGGCTCGCTATCACGAACAAGTAACATGAAAAGCTTAAACACTAGCTGGCATCCATCCTTATCACTCCCGCTTGGGCACTCCGGAAGTACACGGTTCTACGACCCAAACTTGAAATGATATACGCGAATCGTACGAGAGGGACTAGCACATGGTAGTCAAGTTAATACCAGCAAGGCCCTATGCCGCCTCAGTGGTCCAAGATGCTACCATCGCTCAAGGTTTACAACTCTTCGCATCGCTTACACACATGCATGCACATATAACACATAGTTCGCATTCGCATTCACATCGCAACGCATCTCATCTAATCACATTTCACGTACTTATAACAGAAGAAGGTTGTCACACGATCATATTAATCACTTAACATCGCATTTAGTGGAAAAGTATAGTAGGTTATCCTACCAAGGCAACGCAAAGGAAATAACACAACAGGAAGCAAGAAGACTCAACCGGTCGACACTTCTGCATTAGCTAACTTAATCAATTTGGTTACCTATCTTCCTGACCTCCAAATAATCTAATTTTGGTATAAAATTAAAGTTCATCGAAAGTAGATAACTCTAGAATCAAATGGATCTCAATTCGGAGTTGAATTGAGTAAAATATGGTCTTTTAAAAAATGTTGCGCAAAGCTGAAAAACCAGCCGGGCAACTGATCTGGTCGATTGGATCTAACTTAAGTCGCCTGGCAGTAGCCAAAAATCGACTAATTAGGTCGACCGGATCCAACTTCGGTCGACAGGATCCGACACAAAAATGTACGAATTTAATGATTCTTGAACCAAACTCTTGCCCTATTCATACAAACCCATATGAACACTGATAACACATCTTTAGGCTATCAAAACATGATAAATTAACCATGGAAACACCCTCTAATCATCAACATAGCTCACATACATAGTATTCTATATAAACCATAGAAATATGCACAAACACTTGATTTTCATGCAAGGCTAGCTACATATGCATTGTTTACACTTCACTTAGTTCAAGAACACATACAAGAATACCAAGCTAGCAATATATATCTATCAATGACCATATCACTCTTCTTCAACACAACAAATAAACTCGAGAACACATAAATGGCTCATCAACTCCATTTTTCTCATAGATTCAACTACAACAAGCATCAACAACACATGCTCTAACATTAACATCACCAAATAAGCACAAACATGCAAGAACATGAAATTTCCTCACCTTAGAAATGTTGAACAAAGAGAAACTAATCCGATAGAAAACTAGAGCAGGCTTAGGAAAGATCAAATCCACAAGCTTGGCCTTTGATTCTACCTCAAACAAGCTTAAAATGCAAGAAATGACTATTTGAAAACCCTAGGGGTGGAGCAGCTAAAGAGGGCTTGGATTTGTGCAATTTTGATAATTTATTTGCTATTTATAATATTAGCTAGATGGTTAAAGGAAGGGTCAAACAACGTAGGTGAAAAATGACTAAATTGCCTAGCTATTTTCATCCTTATTACTAAAATACCCTTGATGAAACCCTAAAAATGCAAATGACTAGAAACTCTTCATATTTTGCTCATATGACCCTTATACCCTTTCTAGAAGATATGGTTAAGTGAAAAGCCTATTTTACCCTTCTATCAATTTATGGGTGAAATAAGCTCAAAATCCAGTAGAATGTAAATTGGAAGGCACAAATGAGTTCAAGCAATTGAAATGAGCAATATAAATATGTATGATGCATGTTGGGGTCTCACAAAAAAAGGGCCATAAGGAAATTAAAAGACAAAAAAAAACCCCTCTAAAAATCTATAAATACCCCTTCATTCATTTAATCTTACCACACAACAACTCTATCAACTCTTTCTCAAATTTCTCAATATTCTCACTATATATACTTATGAATAAATAGCACCATAGCCTCCTATGGTGAGTCAAAAATGCACGGGGCCCCTTTGTGTTTTTAAAAGTGCACCGGAACCCCCTGTAGTTTTAAACACGCAGTACCACAACCCTCTTTGTCAAAAAAACCATTAATTTTAACAGAGAGTGCATTGCACGAGCGTTAAGTGCAATTTTTCATATTTTTTTGGCTTAAAATGTTATTTGTTGGACAAAAATGCCCTTATATTTATACATACATATATATATATATATATATATATATATATATATATATTCTCTTTTCTTTTATTTTTCTCTCAATCCAATTTTTACACAAAAAAATTAAAGAATTTTTTTTTAAAAAAAAAGAAAAAAAAACCCATCATCTTCCTTACCCCATCCCCACCCCCACCTCTACAGCCGCCCCAACCCCCAGCCCCCCACCCCCACCCCCACCCCTACCCCCACCCCGACCCCGAGCCCCACCCTCACCCTTACCCCTACTTCGTCAGCACACCCACCCCCACCCTTGCAACTCTATTTTTTTGTTGTATATATAAACATGTATAAATAATAAATATACATGCATATATATACATATATGTGTGTGTATATATATGTGTACATATATATACATATTTTTTGGCCTAAATATGTATAAACAAAAAAGAAAATGAGAAAAAAAAAGAATTGAGGGGTATTTAAGTATTTTTACACAATTCAATTAAATTTATTGACAAAAAGTTGGGGAGGGGGTGCATGTACTCATTTTCAAAACTATAGGGGGTTCCAGTGTACTTTTCAAAACACAAGGGGGTCCTGTGCACTTTCGGCTAACCATAATGGATTATAGTGCTATTTATCCTATACTTATTAGTTATTAATAACAAAAATATTTTTAAAGAAATTTATTGGTGGATTTATTGTTGAGACTCAAATAATCAAATTTGAAGTACATTAGCAATATATATTGGTACCATTGTTCTATCTATTTTTCTCTTTAAATATTTGTTGACGTTTAATTTAATAAATTCTTGCATCATTTCTGTTATTTGTTTGTTTGTGTTATTTAATATTCCTTTAGTCTTCCGTTAATATTTTGTTGAATTGTTGCATTATAATGGATGGAATAGGATCTTCGCATTAATCTTCTCGTGTATCATACCATATGGAATATATGGATACTAAAGATGTAAACAACTTTTTTAATTTTCGTACTTTGAGTGACTCATTCTTAGATGAAACAGAAACACCTGACGAATTTAACAATTAACTCCAATGCCTACACCTGCATCTACTACAGTCACAAATACATCTAATAAACATCATAAACATGAATTAACATCTAAAGTTTGGAAATATTTTGATAGGTTTCCTGATAAATGAGTGGTAATTTGTAAACTTTATTGCATGATTTATAAGGTTAAGCCTAATAGTGGTAAAATTCTAAAAAATTAAAACAAACAGTTATTAATCCTACCATTGGGTTACTTTTTCGATATTCACACGCTATTACACTAGAGGAAATGGCAAATATGGTTAGTAGCTTAGACTTACCTTTTACACATAGTTCAACTGATCAAGTAAGATCTTTTTGTCAAAATGCTTTAAATCATGCTTTTAAATCTATTCCTACAAGCACACTAAGAAAAGATATGTTTAACCAACAAAAAAAATATAGAAATATTTTAATTTCCACTCTTGCATCTTTTCTTACTAGAGTGGCTCTAACTTCTGATATGTGGACAACAAAAACTAGTTTGAGTATTCTCTGTGTAACATGTCATTGGATGGATATAGATTGGAATATGCAAAAGAGAATTATAAGTTTTCAATTAGTAGAAGATAAACATCGTGTTGAATGTATAATAAGTTGTATTATTCAAGTTGCACGTGAATATCAAATTGATAATAAGATACTTAGTATATTATTTGACAATGCTAGTAACATGTCTGGAACTATTAAACCATTAATGGCTCAATTTCAAACCACATATAACAACAAAATTTTTCATAATAGATGCATGCCATGTTTTAAATTTGTCTGTTCAAAGTGGCTTAACCATAATAAATGGAGCTATTAGCAATATTAGAGATGCTATTTATTTTATTAATTCATCGACTCATAGGAAAGTGGAACTTAAAAGGTTAAGCAAAGCTAATAAGAAAAAATCATTAAAATTGAGATTAGATATTCCAAGTAGGTGGAATTCTACATATCACATGTTAAAAAGGGCCATTACATATGAAGATGAAATTACTGATTTAAATAATAAAAATTACCGAAGAAATTGGTTAGCAATTGAGGATTGGGAAGTTGTGAAAAAGGTAGTAGAATTTTTAGGACCATTTTTTGGAGCAACTTGTTTGTTTTCTAGTTCTTATTATCAACTTCTAATATTTGTCTTCCTCAATTGGTTACTATTGTTGAACATATGAACTCATATGAAGAGGATAATCTTCTCACCACCGTTGTACCAATCATGGAATAATTTTTTTTAAATATTATGAAGATTTTTCATATTTGTATTGTATTGGTGCAACTTTAAATCCTCGAGTTAAAATTAGTGAAGTAAAAGTTTTTATTAAACTTTTGTTTGAATATGATAATAGGCATAAAAATGAGAACGAAATTAAAGAAATTATGGTCGAAATTAACAAAATATTGAACATTTTATATATTTGTTATCATGATAAATACCATAGTTAGATCTCGCCCTCCAACTTCCAGTACTTCATCTAGTAATTCTGAGAAAAGTGTTTATGAGGTACTAAAAAAAAATAAAGTTTCAAGTTCAACTTTTTCCGGAGTTAATGAATTAGTGTTTTATTTACAAATTAATACTGAGGATGATGAAGGAATATTTGATGTTTTAAAATGGTGGCGAACACATGAACGTCAATATTCCATTCTTTCCACTATGGCTTGTGATATACTAATGGTTCTTGTGTCCATAATTGCTTCTAAAAGTGCTTTTAGCAAGGAAAAAATATAACTATCAGAACGAAGAAGCAGATTGACAGGTAGGACGTTGGAAGTACTTGTGTGCATGAATGACTGGACTGATGCTAAAAGACGTACACAAGAATTATCGAAGATGGAAGATGATTCTGAAGAAGATATGTACTTTGAGGGATACAACTCAGCTAGTGAAGATCTCGAAGATCCATTGTAGGAAGAACAATGTTAGTTGGAGAAAGAAAGAAATTGAAACATTAATTTGTAATAGTTTATTTGTTTTACAACTAAAAATAATTAATTTGAACATATTTTTTTTGTTTTGATTTTTGTATTGTTTCACATATCAATTTTTAATTTTTGTAAGTTTAAATTTTAACTTAGTAACATTTTGGGTTATTTTAAAAAATTTGTATTGCCTTATGATTTAGTAATTCATTGATATATATTACTTATTTTTTTGCTTAAAAAAATAGGCTGGCCCGAACCCAGTCTAATTAACCTATTTAGCTCGTGTAAAATAAATGGATCAAGCTAGATTTGTCTTTTTTAAATCTCAACCCACCCCAGTTTAGCCCAGCTAATAATGATTTTGGATAAGTCAACCCATTTATTAATCGGGTTAAATGGGTTCACTTGTGGAGTTGGCCTAGCTCGGCTCAAATAACATGTTGACCTTTATCCAACCCATGCCAACCATGGACCCCACTTATCCACCCTGCCCCTACCCCCGCCCCCACCCCCCCTCCCATTCCCCACTCCCCACTCCCCACTCCCCACTCCCATCACATTTTTAATTAATTATTATTAAATAAATATTTAAATTAATTTTAATTTAATGGCTAAGAAATTAATAATCAATAAATTCATATTTAATATTAATATTAATTATTTATTTAATTAATTTAATAACTATTAATTATTTATTTATCTAATTTGATAAATTAATAATAATTAATTGAAAATTTAATTAATTTAATAAAAAATATTTATTTAATAATAAAAAACAATTATTTTAAGTTAATGATTAATAAATTAATAATAAAATAATATTTAATAATAATTAATTAAGCAAATATTAATTATTTAATTAGTTTAATATTTTTTATTTACTTATTATTTATTGATTATTATTAATTATTTATCTCATTTTATAAATTAATAATTAATCGATCAATTATTATTAATCTATGAAATTAATAATTAATTAGTTTACTTATGATGTATTAATTTAAAATTTTAATTACTTAATTATTTTTAAATTATTTTAAAATTTATTAATAAATTTATAATTTTAATTATTTAATTAAAACTATTAATATTTTTTTTAATTAATAGTTTTAATCAATTTTTTCTATTACATCTAAACATCAGAAAATATTTTCTAGTATGACCACCAAACACCAGAAAATAATATATTTTCTAAGAAAATATTTTTTCTTAAAAATATTTTTCACCAATAAGTTATTTTACGACAAACAAATGGAGCTTAATTTGTAAATCAATAGCAGTCATAAAGTACGACTTGGATGAATTATATAATTCTCATATTTGCTATAACTGAAACACTTCCAATATATTGTTCAATGTGATATATGTTGTTTGTAAGTGAAGGGGGAGAGATGAAGGGGAAAAGAATGAAACAAAAGCAACATACAGTAGAACCTCTTTAAATTAATACTTGATAAATTAATAATTTATTTTAATTAATAAAAATGTTGGGTCCCGACTTGGAACCAGTGTAAAAAGTTGATAAATTTGATAAAATTATAAGATAATACATTTAAAAAAAATTATTTGTATTTTATTGATTTAAATATTTCATAAATTAATAATTAACTAAAAAATACATAATAAATTGACTATTTGATTTTCTTAAAATATGAATCAAGAGTAATTTGTTTTTTGTTGAACTTCAAATCTAGTTGAATATCATATTTAATTATTTAAAGAGAAAAAATTGAGATAATCCTACAAAGATTAAAATACAAGATTAGAGAATTTAATTTTCATCCTAATCCTACAAGGACTTGGATACGAGATTAAAAATAAATAAATTCTAATCTTACTAAATTAAATTTTATCTTCTATTCTCTTTACTTATCTTTTCAAATTAGACCAAAAAAAAAATATTATAATTATAATATGTTTACTATAGAGCCAAAAAATAAAAAATATCTCTATTAATTAATAGTTATTAATTTATCGATAAATTAATATTTCATTAAATTAATAGAATTTAGTAGTCCCAACACTATTAATTTAAAGAGGTTCTACTGTATATTGGCTTTTGTCAATTTCCTAAAAAACTAAATGTTAATACGTACCTAGGATAAACGTCTATAATGTTTCAAGGATGAATTGAATGTGAAGTCTCATTGTTTCTGTGCCTTAATTTGAGCTCTATACTAAAGTCTTGTTAACGGAAATTTTTTTACTTAATTTGAATTGATATCAATTCACATATTAAAAAAATTTGAATGTGTAGGTCCTATTAATCATGTAAAAGACTAACACATTAGTACGAAATGATGTAAGAATTTTTCCTTGTATGTGTGTCAAGTGCTTAAGGATTGCGAGGGATTCAATACATGGCAGCTTCTCATTTGAGATTGTGATAAATGTATGATTATGACCGTAAGTATGTAAATTTAACCACTTTTGTATTCAGGCTATGTTTGATCTAATTTTTTGACATTTAAAAGTACTTTTTGTGAATTTAGAAGCTAATCTCACTTATTTAATCCATTTCTTAAAGTGTTTTTAGATAAAAGTTGAAGTTGAAAAAAACTGAGAAATAATAAACTCTAAATTGGAGTTTTTCAAAATAGACTTTTGTAAAATTATTTTTATATAATGCGAGAAATTATATTCTTTTACTTTCTCAAAAATACCCCTTCATATTTTTTAAAGTACAATATTACCCTCAAATTTTTTAAAAGTTTAATATTGCCCAATATAGACCAAACAGTCTACGAATTTTATTCAACAATATTTTAATCCAAAATTTTATAGCTCAAAAGATAAAATTTTATAATTAGATCGAACAAAGTTTCACTCTACAAATCCATAAATTTTAAAGCGCAGATATATCACATGCGAAGTACTAAATTTGATCCATTTTATGTAGCGTATTAATACTACTTCAACACATTCTTATCTTGGATCTTGTCACATTTCTAAACTATTAATTATTGCAAATCAACCCATGAAGAGTGGATGTGAATGTCAATATAAAATTGAATGTAAAGCCTCTGTTAACTCCGGGTACGAGTGTCATTATCTTATGAGTCTCTATATATTAACCAAGATAAGAGTTTCGTTTCTCGGTTCTAGATAATTAGATTAATTTATATCGCAATTTGATTTAGGTTATGTTTGATTTAACTGTCAAATTTTAGTTTTTAAGTTGTAAAATTTTTACAGTAAAATTTTAATTAAGAGTATTACTGAATAAAAACTGTAGACTGTTTAACTTATATTGAACAATTTAAACTTTTAAACTCCGAAATGTTACTAGTACCAATTTTCCTCACTTGCTCAGACATGAAGTTCATTAAAAAATCACTAATAGAGGTTCATTAAAAAAACCAGTAATAAAAGACTGCAAACGGCCTCTATCAAGTCTTGGTCGGTACCAATATCTCAGATGTATCGTGAGTCAAATTTTTATATTAATTAACTGGCTAATTATAGATTTCGTCAAGGGGTGGTCTATCATGCCATAAATTATATCTCGAGGCCAATGATGCTGCAATTAGAGAAAATAAAAGGGTTAAAACATTCTTTAAGATGGTTTTAGTATAACATATTAACATAAACATTCTTTAATATAGTTGTAATATAACACAACTTTGCTAACAAAAAAAATAATTTTTTTTCAATTTAATGAAAGTCAAAGTGTATAACATATAGTAAAATATGTCACCCACAAATATTAATTTGGGGAGAGATCAAAAGATATCACTTACAAATATTGATTTTATAATATTTCATCTAACATTGAAGAACATACCATCAGACCAAGGTACAATAGTAAGAAAAAAAAAAACCAAAGAAAAATCACTTTTTGATGAGTTCAAGTCTTTCATTTCAGTGATTTTTTTTTTTAAATCAACAGTAAATTTGTACCTACTCTTAAGTAACTCGAATTTAAAATTATTTAAGTTTTAAATAAAGACTACTACTAAATTTATCTCTATTGCCTATTTCAGTGATTTCACGTTCCATTTGCTGGAGACATTTATTGACCATCCCTAAATTTTCTCTCCTCCCAACACCCTCCCAACCTATAACCACTTTCACTCGTGTTCATGTTTCCCTATATTACATGCTACTAATGTATTTCACTCGATACTCTACACACACAACACACAGTACACACACAAAAACCAGTAGCCGACAATGCAAGAGGCAACCTTGTTTCTACTCTCCCTCTTATTTCTTTCTTCACCTCTATCAATCTCTGCCCAAACTCCTCTACAGTCACCTTCCATTGCATGCAAATCCACCATATACCCGAAGCTATGCCTTTCTATTCTCTCTGCATTTCGGCATTCTCCATTAAACCCAGATGGCTATGGCGAATTCACAGTCAAACAATGCCTGAAACATGCTCGTAAGTTGTCAGACCTCATCAACCATTTCTTAACAACCCACAAGCAAAGCACATTCTTGAGCTACAAAGAGATAAACGCGCTTGATGATTGTGCTCAACTGGCTGATTTGACAGTGGACTACTTAGAGTCCATATCATCCGAACTGAAATTGGCTAATGCTATGAGTGACGACTTGGTTGGTAAGGTTCAGACATTGCTTAGTGCAGTGGTGACCAATCAGCAAACGTGCTTCGATGGGTTAAAAGATGCAGGCAGTAGTGTGGCGGGTAGTGCACTGTTTGTACCACTCTCGAATGCCTCGAAGCTGTACAGTGTTTCTCTTGGACTGGTATCGCATGCCTTGGATCGGGCTCGCAAATCCCGAAAAGGGAATGGAGTGTTGAGGGAGCAGAAAATGGTCTGGGCACATGAACCAAGTTCCATGCTTACCAAGGTACGAAAGACTATTTTTAATGGGGTTTTAAAATGTAAATTTTTTTATTTTTGAATATTTTTGTATTTTTTTAAAGTCTCATACTTTAAAAAGTTGTACTATTTATGAAAAAAAGATGTGCAGTCTATTACTTTTGAGTTAAAAGATGTCAAAATAGTACTCTGAATTCCAAAATATTTAACCCAAAAGTGACGGACTCCATGTCTTTTTTTTATGAAAAGTATTATTTTTTAAGGTATGAATCTCTAAAAAAATATAAAAATACTAAAAAATAAAAAATTTTACATTTTAGAACCCCGAACTTGTGCTAACAAAAGATCTTGTTGCTGTAGATGCGCTATTGGATTTGCTGCATTTATATATTTGCATTTATACCACCGCCACTCATTAAAATTTCGAACCGTATGAATAGTTGCAGGCTGCAAGGCTTGCTAGTACCTACACCATATTAATATTGGCTCTGAACGACTCCTCATGTCTTTTCAGTGTACAGATAATCTAGAAGAGAGAAATATTTTTATCGGATAACGGTCATTTAATTTAATAAAATAAAAAACGAATTTTGCATTATGTTGAATAATCGAAGGTTAGATAAAAGCAGATGAAACATAAAATTAAAATTTATATATATGTATGTGAACTCTAACTCCTACACAAAATCGGATTATTAGTATGATGTATTTAAAAGACTAAGAGAGAATAAACAAAAATGATTATATATTTCTGTATTTCGAATTATATGATTAGTTTTCGTAATTATACTTCAAATTAATTAAACATCTATACATCTCGTTAAAATAATTTTAACTTTTCCCCCCACTAAGTGTACAACTTTTGTCAATCGTGTCAAGTCTATTCCTAGTCTCTTTCCATCTTTTTCCCTTTTCTTTTTGTTTGGTCTTTATGATGATTTAACGATGACTTGCAATTCCATTTCATTTATTTCCTTTTTCAACTAATTGCATAGACTTATGAACAGTGATGAATTAGTTTATTTTATCAGTTAAAATTAGGTAGTTTTGGACATTAAAATTAGTATGATTGGTGAGATTATATGATTTTGCAAGGCATTTTAAAGTAATTTATTTTGTCGCATGTATGGATGTCGCAAGCAAATAACCTCAAGTGTAAATCCAACCCTAATTATATTATGCATAATTTTTTTTACACGTTAAAAGACTTTTAGGCATGATATGAGTTAGTAATTGGATTGAAGAAATATAACCAGGGATGGAGTTAGGATAGCTCTAACAGTTTTTTTAAAATGGTTCCTTAATTATTTTAGGGAGGTAAATGTTTAAATTATGCTCCAGCAGCCTCCCTATGAGGGGCTCTCTAAAATTGATAGTCTTTTTTTTTTTTGCTTGGCTAAGACATGTAGAGAGCTAAAAGTGACTCTTTATATCTGTAAAATTTGAATTATCTTTTTTTATAGTTGCGAAATTAAATTAATTTTATTTGTAACTTATTAGAATTTTTACGGAATTTTAAATTTTAATGACAACTTTCTAGTCGAATCGATACTGACTTTTTCGATTGAGAAAAAAATAAAAATAAAAATAATATTAATTGAAAATATAATAAGATAATAAAAATTAAAATGGAATGTCATCATTAACAAATAAAAAAATCAAATAGTGTGTATAATCAAAATGGAGATATATTATATTAAAATAAAATAGGAAGCTATTAAAAGACGAATATTTTATTTGTTGGCTGATGAGTTAGCTATTGTTTGAGTTTTTATATTATTTTACTTGGTGTCTTTATGATATTAAAAAGTTTTTTTTAATGAAAATGAAAAAAAAATAATATGAACAATGAAAAGAAAAAAATATTTATTATAAACTATAATAGAAAATAATTATTAATAATTAAAAAAGTATATCATCATTAAAAATAAAAAATATAAATAAAAAATAAAAAAATAAAAAATAAAAATAAAAAATTAAAATTGTGTGTTTGATGTAAAATAGGGATATATTAGAGTAAAAAAAAAATAGGGAGTCCCTAAAATAGGAAAATTGTTTGAGTGAAATTGAAATAGAGAGTTACTGAAATAAGGATAGATTGAAAGTAGGGAGACTGGTGGAGTGAAACTGGAATAAGAAGCCCCTAAAGTTAAAGAGATAAAGCCTAAACTTCTTACATATAGAGAAAAAAATAAGGAGACTGTTAGAATTAGTCTTAAGAAATGGCTGGTAGGGGCCCGGGCCTCTCCAAGGGTTTTTTTTTTTATAAAAAAAATTATGTATTATTGTTAAAAAAAATTACCGTCATTAAAAAAAAAATCTATGTAATATATTAAAAATAAATTAATAAGCCCCCTCCCTCCATTTTTTTTTGTTTTGTCATGAATCTTTTTATTTAAATTTTAATTCTTTAATTTTAAATTTCTAACTCCGCTCTCGAATATAACCAAATTAAGGCATCCTCTTTTGGTGAATTATTAAAATGTTACTGTAAAAAATTGTCATTAACTACACATGGTATGCCATTTCCAAATCTTTTTTCACATGCTAGAAGCTTCACTCTCATTAACTAAAATGCAATGGCATCCACATGCAAAACCTCGAGCCAATTCCTTGAGTTCTTCTATTCACATGGATGATGGAACAAAAGGTGATGATGATCAATGGTTAGCATGTTTACGTCCTTGTGGACGTGGGCCAATAATAGTGGTAGATATAGAAGCATTGATAAGGGTAAATTATTTTAACCTAGACACCATGATTTTTTTAGTCAGTTTTGAGTTATGAACTTGGATGAGGTCAACGACATGGACAAGATTAGGCCTTACTTTTGGTACCAAGACATGACAGCGAAATAATTAATTGTGCTCTGTTTGTTTGTTTGTTTGTTTGCCGTAAAATATTTTTAAAAAAAATATTTTTTTTTAATTTTTAATATTAGAAAATTAGTTAATTAATCAAAAATGGTAGCTATTTTTGTTTATTTTTTCAGTATTTAGTAACATTAGAAAATTGATCAATTAAAAAATATTTTTCAATCAAATATTACGGCTAGTATAAAGTTTGAGAAAATATTTTCATTTCCTTTTTGAGAAGAAAATATTTTCTGGAACTCACCCATCCCTACCCCCCACTCCCTCACCTAACCCCCATCTTCACGATTAACATATATATTATGTGTGTATATATATATATATATATAATCTCATATCGAAAAATATTTTTCACTGTACATCTAAAAATCAAAAAATATTTTTCAGTATTCTATTTTTTATAAAAATATTTTTCTTCAACAAATAATTTTACAGCAAACAAATAGAGCTCAAAAAAATATTTTATTTTCCAAAAAAATATTTTCAAATAAAAACTTTTTCCACAAATTATTTTACGGCAAACAAACGAGCCTTGGTTGGTTCAAATCTCATTTCCTAACTACTGGAAGGCGATGAGATTGGGAGAAATACATATTAAAGTGATTACCTTATTTAAATGTTTAAATTTTTAAAAATGTATACTTAATTAGGTTAATATTTTTATGGATAGTCTAAGAATTCAACTGGCGAAATTCGGTCATCAAATTATCAGGCCGAACCTGACCACCAACTGGTAAACACTCAGGTGTAGTGGTGCACTCTAATATATTTACCAGATCAGTCAATAGCAGACTTTAGAGCAGGGTTTAAGCTGTAGAGAGTGTATATTTAATTTGTTTGATGTCTCTAACACATTCCGTCATATACAAATGGGAATTTTTAAACCATGCATATGATAAACGAGATGATAGTGATAAAATTTGAACTCAAGACTACCTTTTTGGTAATAGGGCTCTAATACCAAATTAAGTGATCGCCTTTTACCAGTTGGAAGTCGAGCTTCACTGAATAATTTAGTAGTCAACCTCCGCCAGTTAAGTTCTCACATCATCCAAACAAAAAACATGCATATCCTTTCCCACAATTGGACCCTTTCCAACAAGTTTTCATTAATGATTTCCTAACCGATTGCTTGCTACCTTGGGCATGGGAGTACATGTTTTCTTGGCTGCTGGACATGTGCATGTACAACCTGCAGATCTTGGACTTATAAGTTAGCAATTTATATCTAGGATAATAAAAGAAACCATAATTGGCATGTAAAAGATGATATTTTTCATACATTTAATTGGATAATGTAATTTCTTGTTTTAGGCAAAAGAAAAATAATAGTTCAACTTTTTTTTTTCTTTGTTGGGTAATGACAAATTCACTCTAAATAGATCACATTAAACCCACCCTAAAAGAAGTAATAATTTTTCTTCTCATTTATCGACTGATAATAAGATAAAAGTGCCATCACAAAAGTGGGAAAAAGATATTTTCATGAACAATTAGTTTGTAATTAACCTTTTAACATTAGATATTTCTGTATTTTTCTTTTTTTCCAGATGTAGTCCACGCTAAGAGGATAAAGAAAAAATATGAAACGCATTTATGGCACACATGCTTTGGCCAAGTACGGGTAGCTTACTCACATTTATATCAATTATCTGTTAGTGCTGCTATATCTGAACAAGCTGGAAGTAATAATACAGCATCCACTTGTGAACCTGAATATAGTGGTTTACCTTAGTTGAACTCATAACATTATTACCTTTTTCGTCAAAGTTTCTTTTTTACTTGACCATATTTTTTTCAAGATGGGAAAGGGTATATAACTTCTGTCCCCGCATTTTTTTTTTGTAAAATATATGTGTTTAATTTACGATAACTTTGTTCACTATTATTGTCACCACGATTGAGTTTAATCATTGTGGGCATGTTAGCAAGTTAGTAGTTGAATTTGGATTGCTACGAGATAGTTGAAACTATTAATAGTATAATATGTGGCAAACTAGATGGAAGATTGCTATATTTGCCAACTAAATCTAATATATTGCTTATGGTGATCCAGAAATTGCAATAGAAGAGAAATAAGGATGTATCCTTACGCATGAAGAAAAATCAATTAGGTGGTTGTGTCAATTTGGTAGTTGTGGTTTAGACTCTATTATCCGACCACATTCTCCATGGGACCCTCTTATTTCTTCCTTCTCCAAGCTCAGGTTATGGAAGAAGGAATCAAGAAGAACGTATCAGCAACCACTGATTTTATTACAGGATTGCTCACTATGTACATATAGATCTGTTAGGCATCTTGCATCTAGCATTCAGTAGACCTATGGATTCTTCTTTCCTATACACACTCGAATTACACCAAATAAATAATGCCGTCAAGAGGCTAATGGTGATTACATTTTCCAAATTTTCTATCAGAAAGATTGACACAACATGGCAATTCACCATTTATTTTCTATACATATAAACAGGTTTTACATGCAACAAAGAAGTCCCGAAAAGGAGGAAAACTTCTAGCAGAAATGATTGATGGTGGCGTTCATGTTAGCAATAGTGTTACAGTTAACCTCTATGGAGGTGGAAACTTCTCCTCAATCGGAGAAGCCATTGCATTTGCACCTAATAACTCAAAAGTTGAAGATGGCTACTTTGTCATATATGTTAACAAGGGATATTATGAAGAGTATGTTGTTGTATCTAAACATGAGAAAAATATCATGTTGCTTGGAGATGGAATCAATCGCACAGTGATTGCTGGAAATAGAAGTGTGATTGATGGCTGGACAACCTTCCAATCTGCCACATTTGGTGAGTATATTGCCAAAATGTTCTTCTGTCCATCTAGCTATTTCAATTAAACTTGAGCTTCTACTTGACAAATTACATTATCTAGTATAGGGGCGGATTCAAGATTTTTTACCTGGTAGGGGAATACGTAATTTAACACTCATACAAATATTTCTTTTTTCAGGGGACTACTTGATTTTTTTTATGTTTTCTTGGCTTTCTGACAAACTACTATTGAGTATCCTTAAGAAACATCTGAATTCTTTTTTCTTCTTTTATGTTCCAGTTCTTTGTTCCTTCTAAAAGGTGACGAAGAATATTTGCATAACATGCAAATCTAGTTATTTATTTGATGCTTGAAAGGAATGCACTACATGATAATTAAGTTATGCTACTCTTTACTTATCAGTTTCCATGGAGATTAATCTAACCTGATGCTGTGTGGAGATGCAGCTGTTTCTGGTGAACACTTTGTTGCCATAGGCATAACTTTCCTGAACCTTGCTGGTCCAGCCAAGCACCAAGCTGTAGCCGTCAGAAATAACGCGGATCTCTCCACCTTTTATCGTTGTAGTTTTGAAGGCTATCAAGACACTTTATATGTGCATTCCCTAAGGCAATTTTATAGGGAATGCGACGTCTATGGAACAGTAGATTTCATATTTGGGAATGCTGCTGCTGTATTCCAGAACTGCAACCTCTATGCCCGAAAGCCAATGCCAGACCAGAAAAACGCCTTCACCGCGCAAAGCCGAAGTGATCCAAACCAGAATACAGGAATCTCCATCCAGAATTGCACGATAGATGCTGCACCAGATTTAGCAATGGATTTGAATTCCACTCTAACATTTCTAGGGCGGCCATGGAAAGAGTATTCCAGGACTGTCTACATGCAGTCATACATCGGAAACTTGATCGATCCGGCTGGATGGTTGGAATGGAATGCGACGGTTAGTTTGGACAAACTATACTATGGGGAGTACGAAAATTATGGCCCTGGAGCCAACACTACCATGAGAGTGCAATGGCCTGGTTACAGCCTCATGAATGCTTCAGAAGCTATGAACTTCACTGTGTATAATTTCACAATGGGGGACACTTGGTTGCCTTCTACGAGTATACCTTTCTCTGATGGATTATAGAATCAGAGCTTCTCCATCAATTAGCATTTTTTTTTTTTGGGGGGGGGAGGGGGGGGGGGCGGCGTGGTGGTAAGAAAATCATGTGTTTAGTGTTGTATAACATTTGAACACCAAATTTGTTGTAATAGAACACATTGTTCTAGCTATTGTATGGTATTATCTCATATAGTAACATAGTCATTTTATCTTTTCATAAACGGCTAAGAGCTTTTGTTACTTCTGTCTCTGGTGTTTGTCTGCCAATATGCAATGTTCTCATATAGTAATTAAGATAGCATTCATCATCATGCAGGCCAGCAAAGCCGACTTTTAGACATGATATATTTACTAATCAGTTGGGAGAAACTTGATATTGGCTGGAAACTAAATACTGATGTTTACTCTAAAGGAAATTCAAGCCTCTCAGGCGTGGGTGGTTTAATTCGTGATGAGAAAAGAAATTGGATAACAGATTTCACGGTGAATTTAAGATTGATGACCAACAATGAGGTGGAAGTTAGAGCTTTGTGGGAAGGATTGAATTGAATGGAGCAATTGCCCTTGGAGTTCATATATAACCTTATGGTGAGATGGACTCGCGTAGTCTTATTAAAAGGAATATTCCTGATTACAGCCCCCTTAAATTGTTACTTGAGGACAGGAAAAAGATGTTCGGAAAGCATATTGGGTTTCAAATGGTTCACGTTTATCAAAAGATTAACTGTAGTGCTGATTGGCTCGCCAACTTCAAGTTATAGTTGCCGTTAAAATATCATACTAGGGAGCGAATACCACACATGTTACTTGTTCTTCTTGAGAAAGATATGAGGAGTGAAACATCCCCTTCAACAGTTATAATGTAACATGACCTTGTCTCCTTAAAGGAGGGAGGGGGGAGGGGGGAGGGGAAGTAATAGTACAGGTTAACAATTTTACGCCAGGGAATTTGTGACTACTATAGTTATTCTTAAGCCTATTTGGTCTTGCAGGATGCAAGAGATGTCTAGAGCCCTATACAAGTTAGTTAGTTCTGTGTAATCCCTATGCCCCTAATAAGGATGTCCACTAAAAGAAATATCGACACGGGTGGCGGTCAAAATTCGTCACCCATCCATCCCCTGAGAAATTGGTCGATGGATGAGCGTAGAAACCAAGATGTCGTATCATAATTGGTGGTGAAACTAATTATTCATCGCCAATCCGCCGCCCTATTAAAAAATAATAAATATTTAATTTTTTGGTGTCCGTCGTTGTTCCGTCGCTAAGTTAAATTTGATTATTTTTAATTATTTTAATAACCTATTGTCAATCCGTCGCGCATTTAATTTTTAATTTTTAATTATTTTATTAATATCCATCTTGAATCCATTGCCCATTTAATTTTTTATTTTTAAGCATTTTATTAAAATATGTGGCACTCTGATGCCAATTGTCTGTCGCTATTCCATCACCATTATTTATTAATTTTAAAAAATATATATTTAATTGACAAATTTAATATGAACATACAAATATAAAAATGTTAATATTTACAAAAAATAATATTAATTATACAAATATTAATATTTATAAAAGCTCTAAAATACTCTAAAATTTTGATTTTTGAAATTTACAAAAAAAATCTAAAACCTACGAAATGTCTGATTGGTCTGGATTACTGGATGAGCGGTTGCCTCGTAGCTCAGAGATCACCTCACACATCTTGCTCATGTCTTCTTAGTATTGTCAGCACATGAGGGTCATTTTCTCCTGCATCTGATGTTGCCTCTGCGACTGCAGCTTGCATTGATACTCAGCCAATTATGGTTTTTTGTCCAAATGAATTATTCAATTTGGACCAGTTAAGATTTTTAGCCCAAAATGAATTATTTAATTTGGACCAATTAAGATTTTTGGTCCAAATGAATTATTTAATTTGGACAAGATTTTTGGTCAAATACCTTATTGACCCATAAACATTATTGAGATCAGTGTAGGCCCAATATAAGATCAATTCATTAAAGATATCAAACAAGCAATATTAAAAATAATGTACTAAATACTAATTCAAAAATATTAATTTGACTAATATAACTGATTTAACTAATTAAATTTATATAAACAATTAATTAATTTAACTAACTAAATCACTAATTAACCTAATTGAACTAATTAGCATATTTTAACTAATTTAATTTCTATAGCTAATTAATTAATATCACTAATTAATCTATTTTCAAAAGAGACTCGTTATCCATCTATTTTCTCATTCTTATCATCAAAAGTATACACGTATAATATCAAATGCAAAGAAACATATAACAATGTCAAAAGTATCTTATTATTTTTAACGAATTAATATCAAATGCAAATACACTTGTTCCAACCCTCAATAAGTATACACGTATAAATTTATATCTAAAAGTATATTTTTCTTTTATTTTTCTCTCAAATTTGAATGATAAAACTTGAAACCCTTTCCATTTTCTTTATTAATCTATATATAGGAAAAAAAGAAAGCTTAAATACCTTTATTTCTTTTACAATATCTTTTTGTTTCCCTTTTTTCCTTACCTATTCCATAATCAGAAAAATAACGCAAATGATTCTTATTATATTTTTAAAATTTTAAATTCATCCATGTTGTTCAAAATTAGCCAATTTAGTCCTAATATTTTTCAAAAGATTTTAATTTAGTCCTTGTAGTAAAAAACTTAGTCAAATCTAACGAGAAATTGGTGTTTGGGAGGCAAAATTAAAAAAATATTAAATGTTCAATTTAGTCCTTATTGTTTTCATATAAAATTAAAATTTGTCCTCAATGTTTGAAAAAAAAAATCATAATAGTCCTCAAAGTTTCGCATATAATATCAATTTTGTCCTTGTTATTCGCCAACATTTCAAGTTAATTTATGTTACCAAAACAGTTAAAAAACCCCCTCAGTATTGCAAAAAATGATTTTTTCACATCCTTATGAAAGTCGTCATCATAAGTATTTATTGAAGAACAACGTCAATGAAGGCATGTTGGGGCACTATTCTGCGATGGGGATTATAACTTTCTATAACATACTGTTTGGAATAAATAAATTTCATAAAATTTTGTGAAAGAGGTGGAATTTGCAATTCTAAATCACAAAATTAGTTAGTCATATTTTAAAGACTAAACTGCTTTCTAATTTTTATTTCCTTTTTATTGCTTTTAGACTTTTACTCTTATTTCCTATTTAATTATTTTTTCTTATTATTCGTACAAGCTTCTTCAAAATAAATTTATTTTCATATTTCTTAATCCAAACTTCTTTTTTGTCTTCAAATTATAAATTAGTTATTCATTCATCCTTAATTTCAAATAATCTTAACATACTTAATTAGTCATCTAAAATCACAAATTATTTATTCGTGTTATTTATTCATCTATCTATTCCTATTATTTATTCATCAATATTAATTAATTAAATTTAATTCTAAAACTGATTAGTGATATTGGTGAAATATATTTTTCTGTCAAAATTTTAAAAATAAAGCTTCAAAATATAGGAGTATAAAAGGAATGCCCACAATAAATATATTTACATATATTAGAATTGACTTAATACTGTTTTTCAGTTTCAAATAAGGGAATTCATTTTTAAATACAAATCCCCATGAAATTCATTTATAAATCAAATGAATTCTACACCACAAAAATTTCCAAACACTCAGTAAGTTTTCTATTTGCCAGTCTATTTGTCATGTGATATCAATTTATACTTGTTATTTGCTTTTACTTGTATGTGCACGTGTGTGTATGTATATGGCTCTTTGTGTGTATACCTGTGTGGTTGTGTGTGGTTCTTTGTGTGCATATTTTTGTAACAGGGACTAATACTACAAAAAAATTGATATTTTTAGGCCATTTTTTGGACCTACTGTGAAACCCCAAATTTAATCCTTATGTGAAATTACGTGTTTTGACCTGTATATGTATTATTTGAATTAAAATGTGTTAATTTTATGATTTCTACTTCTATTAGATGCTATGTGAGCATTCATGGAATTTTCATAAAAATCTGTATTGAAAATTTTATCGTCGAGTTTTGTGAATAGTATTTTTGAAACACGTCCGCTATAATTTTGAAACTGATCTTTTAAACGTTTCAAAACTTAGTTCTCAGATATTAACAAACCAGTGTTTGATAAAAACTGATTCTAAAATGAATTAGGAATTTAAATGGATTTTAACGTCTTCTTTTACAAAAATTGAGTTTATACCCTAGTTGTGTGTATATGTGTGCATGTAAAAATTGTTGTCAACTAAGTTAAGTTTACTAGATATAGTATTTATAGTAGTTTATATATATATAAGCAAAATAGTCTAAACAACTAAAAACTAAAAAAGATGACAACTTTGACTTTTGCAAAAATATTGACCAAGCCTTATATATGCATAATATACATATAATGCTCATAAAATAAACTCAAAACACACTCAAAACTCACACACATAGCCGAAAATCCAAGGAGGAAAAAAGAGGCATTTTTGCTTAGGTTTTCAACTAGATTTCTTCATAAATTTTGTAATTCAAGTCCAAATCACTTCATTCAAAGCTTGAAATTGCTTGTTGGGCATCCATTCTACACATTCCTAACATCATTTGGCATCAAAGGTAAGAGAAAAATATAGTTCATTATTTCAAAGTTAAGTTGAGATTTTAGTTGATGTATTATTAGTTGTAATTTTGTTAAATTGATGTTAGATTATTGCTTAGAAGATGACAAGGACCAATTATATGCGTTTATATCCATTTTGAACGGTAGTAGCATGTGTTTCTAATTTTTGGGCATTTAAATTGATTTATTAGCTTATAGTTGAATAATTGTTGTTGTAGTGGTTGGAATTGAATGGTTGTTGCTTCTATAGGCTTGTTAATTATTGTGTAGTAATGTTGTAATGCCAAATTTTCAATTTGAATGCCATAGCAAATGTCCGAAAAATTCAGCCAAGGTGCATTGCCAAAATTAGGTTGTTGGGCTTGTTTTGGATGTCTTTTGGTTGGTTTCAGATGGGATTAATGTAGTTTCCTGTGTGGTGAAATGATAGGAAAATGTTCGGGGGGTGTTTGATTAGTAGATTGTAAGTTATGAATTTCTGAAGTTTGCGTAGTCTTTCATTAAAATGTTAAAATGTTGTCTTTAGTTAATTGGTAGTGTTTTGTAGTTATTTCTTGGTTTGTTGTTGAGTAGGTTCGAGTTTGGAAGTATGTTTAAATGTATGTTAAGTTGGGTAACCTACTTTGTCATCTAACTTAGTTGTTTGAGTTGTTTAATTGATGTTATATTGATTGAACTGTTGTTAACTGATTGATGATTGATGATAGTCTGGAGGACAACCTACTTTGTTGTCTTTCTAGAATATGAGATGTTTATTAGTATTGTCATGAGTCTTGATAGTGTGTGCTACCTCTCGGGCAGCGTTAGACTATCGGGTTGATAACGACATGACTATCATAGACTACCCGCAGCTCGCATGGACAGAGATGCCATGGAGGCAGGGGCTAGATGAGGTACCTCTGGTATGAATTATGGGGGTTACAAGAAGTTGGTTGAGATCATGATGGCGTATGAAGCTACACCAACTAGTATATACTTTATCAATTGAATGGTTATTTATGTGGCTTGAATTGAAATGTTGATGTTAATGAAGTTTAATGTATGTTATTGTTCATAGGATGATTTACCGAGTGGTAAAACAAATGTTTTCAAAACATCTTTCGAATTCTCACTAAGCTTTGTTATATATAAGCTCACCCTCATTCGTTTATTTGTTCAGGTGTAACTGAGCCAGACTTTGGGTACGTCCCTCAGGAAGCTGAGAATGTGCCTTTTGTTGAGGAGTCATATGTGCTAGTCTTATCCATGATGTCTTGGCTAAAGTTCTCTATTTGCTATCTTGTATATTAGACCAGTTGTATTGTACTTTGAAGTATGTATTGTATAAGATGTTATAATGACAGTGAAAAATACAATGCTAGTTAGTTGTCTCACTTTGGATTATGAGTAGGTTGCCAGTCTAGTTTTATATCAAGTATGCATATGTATAGTATAACTTGTGATATGTTGATGAAACGGAGGCATATGACTCGTGGTTGGTATGTTGTATGGTTGTTTAATATATAGTGTTGGATGTATTGAATGTTGATGAATGGTTGTGGAGTTGTTGTTGAAATTTGAAGTTGGTTGTGTGATGTTATAAAGGGTTGGTTTAGAGCCCTGTTGTCCATATTACAGGCGTTATATTGCTGAAATTTTGTTGCGTCTTGACTGATTGTAAGTGGATTCGAGTTGGGGCGTGACACCTACCACGGTGTTTTTTAACCACTATTGTAGCACTACCGACAATGGGAAAGACCGCCAGAAGACCGCCATTCTTGATATAGTCGGCATTGAATTTTCTAGGCATTTAGGATAAATGCCGTGTTTGGGGTTTTTAACGGCGTTTCTCGCTAAACCTCGTAATATACGTTAATAGAGGCATTTTCGTAAAATTCTATTGTTGCGTGTTTAAGGGCGTTTTGTAAAAGACGCCATCTTATAGCCAACGACGACGGTTCTCTAAATGTCAGAATGTGCGTCCAAATACAATATTTTTGTTAAATGCGGTGGTTTCTTATTTCACGGCGGTTGTTAGAAATGCCATCATAAAGCCAGAGACGATGTTTCCTTAAATGCCATAATAGACATCCAAATACGACATTTTTGTCAAATGTTGTTGTTCCTTGGTTTAATGGGGTTTGTAGAAAATGCCTCCAATCGAAAGACGATAATTGTCCATAAAGCCATAGCCAAAGATGATAGTTTTTTTAAATGCGCCGTTGTTGATTTGATGTTTTAAAAATGTAGAGATGAAAAATATAGAGACAGGAATCAAACCTACTTTTTTTTCATACAAAATAAAATTTACAAGCTTTACTCTTATAGACTAGTAAATGCATAAAATCAGGAACTAATCTAGCTATTCTATTTTAAACTATGCTAATTTACAGGGATATACAAATCATATAATTACAAGATTATAGCTAGGAAATCTCAACTAATCTTTTCAAACTTTACATAGAATCTCAGCAATATCTCAATTGATATTTTCAAACTTTCCAACACTCCTCCTCAAGTTGGTTTAAAGATATCTTCAATTGCTAGCTTGCCAATTAAACTCTTAAATTGTTTCTTTTGTAGCCCTTTTGTAATTACGTTCGTAACTTGACCTGCAGTAGGAATATAGGACACATAAATCAATCTGCTATCCAGTTTCTCTTTAATAAAGTATTTGTCAACTTTAACGTGTTTTTTTTTGTCATTAAGAACAAGGTAATAAGCAATAGAAATTGCAGCTTTGCTATCACAGTATAACTTCATGGGTAATGGATTAAAGACCTTTAAGTCTTCTAAGAGTCTCTTAATCTACAATAACTCACAGATTCCATAAGCAATTGATCTAAACTCAGCCTCTGCACTACTTCTTGCCACCATATTTTGCTTCTTACGACGCCAAGTAACTAAGTTACCTCCAAAAAAGGTATAATAGCCTGATGTCGATTTCCCGTCTGTTATACTTCCAGCCCAATCAACATCAGTAAATGTTTCAACTTGTAGGTGACCACAGTTTTCAAACAATAGACACTTGCCTGGAGTTCCCTTCAAATACCTTAAAATTCTGTAGACAACATCAAAGTGTTCTCTTCCTGGTGAGTATATCAATTGGCTCACCATACTGATTGCAAAGGCAATATTTGGGCGCATGTGTGACAAATAAATCAACCTACCAATTAGTCTTTGAAATCGCTTCTTATTCACCACTTCTTCAGGCTTGGCAGGTTGTAACTTCAAGTTAGGCTGAATAGGTATCTCAACAACTTTATACCCAAGTAGACCAGTTTCATCAAGTAGGTCTAGCACATATTTACATTGGGAGACAAATATACCTTTCTTTGATTTGGTGAACTCCATTCCAAGGAAATACTTCAAGGTACCTAAATCCTTAATTTCAAAGTCATTAGCAAGTACCTTTTTAAGTCTCTCAAGTTCCAAGTAATCATCACCTATCAAAATTATATCATCCATATACGTAATCAAAATAACAATTTCCCTTCATTTGAATGTTTGTAGAACATGGTATGATAAGCTTGACTCTGAGAGTAACTATGATTCCTTATAGCGTTCCCAAAATGTTCAAACTACGATTTAGGATATTGCTTAAGGCTATATAAGGATTTTCTTAGTCTACATACCTTTCCTTTACCAAGTTTACTTTCAAACCTAGGCGATAACTCCATAAACACTTCTTATTCCAAATCTGCATTTTTTACATCTAATTGGTGTAAAGGCCAGTTAGAATTTACAGCTAGAGAAAGTAGAACACGAATTGAGTTTATCTTGGCTACCAGAGCAAAAGTTTCTTGGTAGTCAATCCCATAGGTTTGTGTAAAAGGTTTTGCTACAAGCCTTGCCTTGTATCTCTCTATATTTCCATCAGTGTTGCATTTAATAGTGAACACCTATTTGCAATCCATAGTATTCTTTTCTTTTGGTAAATCAACAATCTCCCAAGTGCCATTCTTTCTAAGAGCATTTATCTATTCCAAAACTGCTAATTTCCAATCTGGATAATCTAGTGCTTCTTGAATGGTTCTTGGAACAAACATATGAGAGATTTTAGAAGTAAATGCCTTATGATTGCTAGAAAGCCTATGATATGACAGATATCTAGCAATAGGATGTTTGGTACAAGTTCAGACTTCTTTCGTAAGAGCTATAGGAATATCAAGATCTAAGAAATCAGGATTAGGACAAACAACAGTATGAGGGACTGAAACTGAACTTGAAGGATTACCTGGAGTATTTGAGGAACCAGCTCCTAAAGATAATGATCGAACTTGTACTGGAATTGTAGACTGATATTTACTATGATGTATATTTCTCCTAGTATAAACCTAGAGCTCAGAAGTAGGATCGTTATGATCTTTTTGTAGTATTTCTCCCCTTGTCTGTGAAACACTTACACTTGGCAAAATAGGGTCAACATTCCCTACATTTTCATTATTTATGACGACCATTTCTTGGTTATTTGATTTGGGAAAAAATTGAGGATTAGACAGCGGTACAGAGTTTTCCCAAAATTGATCTTCTCTCATTTTTCCCCTGAAGATAGTTTTGGCTAAAGTAAGGTTCATTTTCCAAAAATGAGACATCCATACTAACATGAATCTTCATAGTTTTTGTGTTATAACACTTATACCCTTTTTGATTTGGAGCATACCCTATGAACGTGCACTTTTATGCTCCAGGGTCTAACTTAGACCAAAGATGACTAGGTATATGGACAAACACAGTGTTGCCAAATACTTTTAAAGGTAAATCTGAAATTAACCTAGTCTCAAGGAATGTTATTTTAAGACACTTCAAAGGGGTGGAATATTTTAAAACTCGGGTAGGCATCCTACTAATTAAATAAGAGGCTGTTAAAATAGCATCTCCCCACAAATATTTTGGAACATGCATAGAAAACATTATGGTCGGTCACTTCAAGCAAATGGCGAATTTTTCCTTTCGAAAATACCATTTTATTGAGGTGTATCATGACATGTGGATTGATGTTGAATACCTTTTTCTTTCAAAAAATTGTCTAAACATTGGTTGAAATATTCAGTCCCATTATCAGTAGGTAAGATACTAATTTTTGTTTGGAATTGATTTTCAACCATATTATAGAAATTTTTGAATAATTTTTCTACCTCTGATTTTTCACTCATCAAATACACCCAATATATCCGAGTATGGTCATCTATGAATGTCACAAACTATTTTTCTTCCAGATAAAGTGGTAACTTTTGATGGTCCTCAAACATCACTATGAACCAAATAAAAGAGTTTTGATGGATGGTAAGGTTTTGACACATAAGGAACTTGATGGTTTTTTGATAAATGACAACTTTCACATTCAAAAGAGGAATGACGTTTACGAGGTGTGCGTGAAAAATGGGTGCAAAATAATCAAGTTTTAATAACCTACAAGTGCACGGATCTTGTAGTGTAGCGTGCTCTAAGTGCGGAATCGTATCCATAGGGAAGCTCGTTAGTTAGTTAGTGAAATAGTGTGCGAAAGTGTTAAAGCGAAAGCGTGACAGTTTGAAAGTGTGATTCGAGTAATGTGTGAAAATGTAAATTAGACTACAACTAAACTAAGCTAAGTATTTATTAAATACGAGGGAGAGGAATCTAGGGGGATGGACATGCAATGAGCCAATTAATATAGGCTCGGTATCCATGTTCTCTAATTCTATGCAAGGGTTAAGCTATAAGCCTTAACCTAGTCAATTACCTTAGTCTATTAAAGTCCCGATTACTAACTCTATTGTAAGTGTCGTTCCATCTATGAGTGCCGTAGTATGGATCTCTCTTTGTAACATGGTGTAAAAGGTCTGTTTTAACTAAGTAATTAACATCTCTTTCTTAGTCTAGAGCTATGGTATAACCTATAGTCTTATGAAATCTAAGGTTGTCAAGCTATTGATTCACTATTTAAAGCATGAATATATGACACAAAATTAAAGCAATCATAACATCTACTTAAAAACATTACGTATGAAAGACAATACTGAATTAAAACAAGCCATATATTGCAATTAAATTAAATAAACTGAATCTGAGACCATATATTAAAAGACCATCATTTACAATATCCTCCCTTAGATAAAAGCTCTACTCAGACATAATAATAAATACAAGTAGTACAAATAAGAGAGTCAAGAAAGGCTCACTCGATATGACGACTTTGTATTTCTGATTCTAAGAATTTGAGCAGAGGTTCGACGCAAAATAGCTATTCGGGCGGATATTCCCCCGAATAAGAGCTACTTGGGCAAAACTTCCCTCGAATAAGAGCTTTTATAAAAAGCTATTATGGCAGAACTTCCCTCGTATTCTACAATTACTACTAAAATTAAACTAACTAATTATTTAAACTAATATTTAAAACTAATTAAAACTAACTAATTAATTAAAAACATAATTTAAAACTAAATTAATTCCTTAAATTTGCACCGGGTGAAGTCCTATTTATAGACAAAATTTTGGGAGTGCGCCCCTGCTCTATCGCTGAATCGGCGACACGTGGCGATCGAGAATGTGGTAGAAACTTGTGGATTTTTCTGATGAGGGCGTTCCAGGAGGGGTTTATCACTATCGCTATCGCATCGCAAAGGAAGTGGGAGTGATAAGGATGGAATGAAATCATATCCTTTTCTCGAGTGTGTATATAGTTTCACAAAGCTTGATTGAATGCTTATTTCTTCATATTATCGTGTGTTGTCTACTTCAAGTTTATCAATTGCTGTTACATGTTACTCGGCTTACGTGCATCATGAAAAGGTTGTGTTTACTTTACTAAAAGTTACTTGGCTTTAATGTTCACTTGTTGACTACGTGTCTTGCTAATACTTATTTGTTGTGTATATCTTCTTTAATACATGATATGTCATGCCCAAACCCGGTCATTCGGAAACCAAACCCGGTCACGACGACATACATAACGGCTATAATATGAACAACCATACAACCAAGAATACACAACATACATTCTCAAAGGTTCATGTCATTCATATACAAACAACTTTCCTCATTCTCTTGCGGAATACACTCTCATAACTTTAGCATTCTTGAAATATAAACATACGCTAAGATATAAACTAGCTAATTGTGATCACGATCCAATGTGACCAATCATATATGTACGATCAAAACAATTAGACTTAAAGAAAGTCAACTAACAAGTATTTGGTACATAAGCTTTAAAACTACTAAAGCAAGTAAAACTTAGTTTTCAAAGTTAAATACAACAACTACTCATGATACACATGATCAAGCTCATTATTGCCTTCTTCATGCACATAATCCACATCATGAACTCTTGTAACATGCATTAAAGAGGTGTGAACTAAACAGACTCAGTGAGGGAAGGATAAAAGGAAGCTTGAAAGCTTTAACTCGAAAACCTTTTGAAGCACATTAGAAACAACACATCACATAAACAATCTCACACTCACATACGCTTAACAACCTTGTAACATTCACGCTAAACAACACGTCAAGAAGTTACCACTTTAGACACTCGTTGCAGCCGACACCTTATAACACCGCTACGAACTCAACACTTCTTTTGCTCGCGTGTGTACTTATGATGTACCTTATCCTACGACCAATCTCACCATGGCCTTTACTAACCCACACGAGAGATAGGACTAGTATATGGTAGTCATGTAATTACCGGCAAACCCTATGCTGCCCAGTACGACACAACGCTACCATGACAAACTAAGGTTGTAACCCGACACTTCACATCACATCTCATAACACATTCATTAATCAACAACACATCCAGTACTCAACAACACATCCATTAACTCAAAAACGTATTCAACAACTCAACAACACATTCAACAACTCAACTAAACTTCATTAAACATATATGCAACACATTAGTACCAACATTTAACTATCAAAGAACATGATCTCTACAACACATTAACATCACCTAAGCTCATAAAAACATGGCCTTTACACATTAACACCAATTAAACCTTAAAAGAACATGATCTCTACAAAACAACTCCAACTTTTTAACAACATTTAACCAACCTAGGAATCTTTACAACACATATCCTCAACACAATCAATATAGTAGCTAACAAAATACATTATAAACCTAGTGCAACAACAAAACCAACTATTAAATAAGCAAACGTGCCAAACATTAAAAATTACGCCAAGGCTGGAATTTTAAGAAAATCATCAAAATAAACCCCTAAATTCATCAAATTCACTCCCAAACCATGAAATCATATACCAATCACATATATATAATCATGAACACCAAAGCTAACTCAATTTCTCAACATTCAACTAACAAAGTTGGCTTATTTTCAACTATTTTGCCTCCAACAAGTTCATATGCATATATAAAGCTCTCAAATCCCTACTACAACATATATTCATCTCTGCAAACATTTATAACACAATTATATAACATTTCCATGGATCAAAGTAGGCATACACATGCAAAAACTTGAAACCCTTACCATAAAATTGTTGGAAAAGATTAGATATGGAAAGAACAAGATATGGAAAACAATCTTTGAGCAAATTCCACTTTGATTTGGCTTTGAAATGTAAGAAATCACTTCAAAAATGATTAAAACCTAGCTTTTCTATTTTTCCTCCTTTTGTTTCTTCTATGGCTGACCCTTGAGCTTCTCTTCTAGCTTTTGTTTTGTTTTGTATGCTAATATCTTGTATCTATAATGTATATAATATATGTAACGGTCAATAATTCAAATAAACTAAAAATGCAAAGTCAAATAGTCAAAGTTGGCATATTAAGCATTATTCTATCTTATTTTGTATGCTAATATGTATTTATGTATGTATATATATATAAGAAAGACTAAGTCAAATATGGTTGTCTTAGCTAAATATGACTATATATATATATATATATATATATGTAATTTAAATGCAAATTTGATGTAGTAAAAATAGATAAACACATAATTAACACATAATACTACCAAATAATGTCTAAAATAAATAAATGCACATAAAATAAAATGCTCGGGTCTCACATGATATTTGACTTATGTGTATTCTCAAAAAGGTTTTATAAAACTTCCCCATATTTTTCCCCTTCACTGAGCACATGGTTGCTCACCCTTTTTTCTTCTATAATTCTCAGGTGTGGCGAGGAAGGTTTGAAGAGTTTTCAAAGTTGTTGGGCCTACTTTGTAAGGATTTCTATCTTTACCCATGATAGTTCATAATTATGTCTTGTTAATGTCAAAAGAAGGTTAAAAGTTTAATAGTCATTGGGGAGATGTAATAAATGCATACTTGAACTGGTTTGGACTTGTAATGTTGATAGGCTTGAATTGTAGAATAAGTTAAAGAGATGTTGACCCTATCACGCATGTTATATAGGATTTCAAATGATATTACTGAATGTTTGTTGTTGAGTTTGATTGAATAGGTGTTGGATTGCCCATAGTACATGGGAAATTCCGTCTGTTTTCTCTCGTCTGTTGCGTTGGGATTGGATTGGGTTGTTACAATTATGGTATCAGAGCTTAGATAGCCCATAAGTCGAGACATGGTCCTTAGTCTGTCGGGTAGTAATCCTTGAGTGAATGCATGCGAAGTATGTTAAGTGGACAATGTGATATATGTATATTATGTGTTAAGTGTGTATTACGTGGTCACCATATGTAACAAGTGTCCGTTATGTGATATTTGCCTTTTGTGTGTATGGAATGTGTATTACATGATATGATAATGTTGTACTAAATGATAATCATACATTATGTAGTATATACCTTTTATGTGCTATAACTGCGCATGTGCTGTAACTCGTGGGTAGCTCTTTCGGTGCTTGGTGATTAGTGATCGGTGTTCAGTGTTCAGTGGTTAGTGTTCTTATTCGATATTCTTCTTTGGTATTCTTATTCGATATTATTATGCGGTATTCTTATTTGGTGTTCTTACTCGGTGTTCTTATTCGGTGTTCCTATTCGAGATTCATATTCGGTGATCTTATTCGGTATTCCTATTCGGGGATTTTATTTAGTGATCTTGTTCGATATTCTTGTTTGGTGTTCTTATTCGGTATCCGACACTTGGTATTTGGTATTTGACATTTGGTATTCTGCATCCGACATTCAGTATTTGGTGTTCAATATTTCATCTCATGTACTTGAGCTAAAGCAATTATGATTAAATGAGAACTTGACCTATGAAGAAACATCTATTCGTATTATGGATTCGAAAGTTTAGGAGTGGCGCGCAAAGAAGATTCCGATGGTAAAAATTCTATGGAGTTGTTCTGAGAATCATGAAAGAATTCCGATGATAGAATTGTTTTAAGGGGGGAGGAAGTGAGACCCCGGACTCAATGACAATAATTATTTTATTAACTCAACTTTATTTGTTTGCATTTAATTGATTTGTTCTTATTATTTGAATCGATACATGCTTTCATTGCATTAGCGAAAGTTAAGTAGAGACAATGATAATTGAAAGTATAGTGAATAGTTATTGGCATTATAAGTGCATTTAGTAGTTAATAAGCCCATAAGATAGTCCAAATGAATTAATGGCCTCAATTTAATTTTCTAATTGCATTTGAGGCCCAATTGATTAGCCAATTTAGCCCTTATAATATCAAAACAACAAAAACAAAAGAAAGAAAAGGTCTAGAATCGGGTAGAAGGAAACAAAAAAAGGCAAAACCGAGAAGAAGAAATGAGAAGAAGAAAAGGGAAAAGAGAGGGAAAATAGAAGAAAGAAGGAAGAAAATAGTGGTTTGAGCTCAATCCTAGCTATTTTTGGTGCATTTTTACAAGCTAAGGTGATAGGATTCATGTATTTATGCACTTTTCTTGTAGTTTTAATGGTGGTAAGTTTATGTATATGTGGTAAAATGGTAGTGTGAGCTATGAAAGTGTGTGTTAAGTTAATTATTATGTAGAAAGTGTAAATTACATGTATGGAATGCTTTGTAAATTTAGAGCTTTCGTGTGTGTGTTGTGCTTGCCAGTTGTCCAGCGCTGGTGCCGGCTGCCTACCGGCACTGACTGGCCTCTGGTGAGCTGTTGCCGCAGTGGTGCAGCTACTGGGCAGCAACTCCGTGCTTTTCTTTTCCCCCCTCGTGTTGTTAGATATTGCCATTTTTGCTAGTTTAATGTGATACTTAATAGTGTTTGCAACTCTCTTTGGTTATCAAGCGGAATTATAACCTGTTTGTGTTGTTAGTAGTTGAATTACTAAAGATAGTTAGTAAATGAATTTATTGAAGCTCTCGTGCAAGTTAAATTGTTAACTAAGTGAATATAATGGTGCTCTTGTGCAAGCTATTAGCTATTGGTAATTGAGTAAAATGCATGAATCGATTATTCTATTGGTCATAGTATACAAATGGATTGTACGATTGTTTATTAATGCATTCTTGGTTACATTGTTTACTTGAACGCTTGGAAGCTCGACTGATTAAATTGGTTAGTTACTTGTCTAAATTATCGAGGGGCAACCAACTTTGTTGTCCCCTCATTTACGTGTTTATCGGTTAATCGCTTTATTGAATGATTAAGTGAATTATCAAGTGTTATCGAAGGTTTCAACCTTTATTGAGGCATGGTAGTGTTATGCCTCTACTGGGTGACAGCGGGTTTACTAGTGGTTGGTTGCATAAACTCTGCATCCTATTCCCTCACTCGCTTGGTCGGTGAAGGCCTTGGGGTGTTAGGTCGTAAGTTTTTGGGGTACATCCAGAATACACCCACCGGCGTTATAAGGGGTTTATCACTATCGCTATCGCATCGCAAAGGAAGTAGGAGTGATAAGAATGGAATGAAATCGTATCTTTTTCTTGAGTGTTTATATAGTTTCATAAAGCTTGATCGAATGCTTATTGCTTCATATTATCGTGTGTTGTCTACTTCAAGTTTATCTATTGTTGTGATATGTTACTCAGCTTACGTGCGTCATGAAAATGTTGTTTTTACTTTACTAAAAGTTACTTGGCTTTAATGTTCACTTGTTGATTACATGTCTTGCTAATACTTATTTATTGTGTATCTTTTCTTTAATACATGATACTTGACTTATGTGTATTCATGAAAATGTTTTACAAAACTTCCCTATATTTTTCCCCCTCACTGAGCACATGGTTGCTCACCCCTTTTTCTTTTATAGTTTTCAGGTGTGGTGAGGTGGGGTTTGAAGAGTTTTGAAAGTTGTTGGGCCTACTTTGCAAGGAGTTCTATCTTTGCCCGTGATAGTTCATAGTTATGTCTTGCTAATGTAAAGAGAAGGTTAAAAGTTTAATAGTCATTGGGGAGATGTAATAAATGCATACTTGAATTGGTTTGGACTTGTAATGTTGATAGGCTTGAATTGTAGAATAAGTTAAAGAGATGTTGAACATATCACGCATATTATACAGGATTTCAAATGATATTGTTGAATGCTTGTTCTTGAGTTTGATTGAATAGGTGTTGGATTGTCCACAGTACGGGGAAGACTTCGTCCGTCTTCCCTTGTCTGTCGCGTTGGGATTGGATTGCGTTGTTACAGATTTGATATCATGAGACATATTTCAAAATAAACTTGATAAGAGATTTAAAGAAAATTTACCGATAGTCGTGATATGAAATATATTTATGTTGTCAACAATACTTTTTCTTCACAACCTTTATATTTATCTCTTCCTTTTCTTACCTTCAATAGAGATTACCGTGCTGATAACGTATTATAAAACTAAATGTAAAATTAGAAGAGACAATAAAAGTAAAGAGAAATATAATAGAGAAAGAGAGAGAGAAAAAACTTGTATTGAATTTCTTGGTGTAAATTTACAATGCAGATAGCTCTATTTATAAGAAAACATAACTCAAGTAATTTATAGTAAGCCTTTGTTCTCTTGGACTTGGTTTTGGATTACAATCAATAATATCTTCTATAGTCCATGAATATCCATATCTATATAGATATTTCATAATAGGGGTTAAATTGTTTAATTTTAAACAATAATGATAAAATTAAAATTTTAAAAAAATATTAAAGACTAATTGCGTATTTTGTCCTTCAATAATCCAAACATCCCTTTTAAGTTTTTTGTCAAACCGACATTTATTTATTAAAACACGCTAATTACAAGGATACCTGGGCTCAAACTAAACAAGAAAATTTACAAGAACCTAGTGGAAAAATAAAACACACACGATACACACAAAATTTGTAGTCATAATGCCAGAGGGGGAGGGGGTGAAATACTTAACAAGAGTAAGAGAACCTAGTAGAATTGCTAAAACAACCCAAGTTGCCATAAATGTGGCTCAACAAAAGAGCCAGAAGTGACCAGACAAGGAAGATAGGTTGAACTAATGATTGTGAGCCATAAAAAAAGCACTACAACCACAACCTGAACAACCCCGAGAAGCATTCAACAGAACAGATTTTCCAAAAAATGACAAGTCGCAAGCTGTTATACAACTTTAAACAGTAGCGCCCATCTGAACAACAAAAGTTTAAGTGATGTACTACTAGAGGAACTGAGTATTGACAAACCCGATAGTGACATAGTTGTTATGTATAACAAAAAAAAGGGGAAAAAAAGAAAGAGAGAAAAGAGAGGAGAGAGAGACAGGAAAGAAAAGGGGTGCCTCAGCAATTAGCTGGAGCATTAAAGCGAAAATTGAACGAGTTCACCAAGAGAGGTTGAGGGAAAGAGATGAGAGAGAATTTTCTCTCAAAGCGTTAGAAATGTCCCTTTTAAGTTAGGTTGACTGCACCTTATATATTTTTTGCTAGTCTTTTGGATTTCTTTAGTTTTTAGCGCATTTAAGTAATAAAATAGCTTATAATCTCACTTTTTTTTATCGTTAGCATAGATAAAATAAAAAGTACAAGCTGTTCAGCCAATTCCAAATGTTAAAACATCTTATTGTAGACACAAAGCCAGCAAAAGAAAGCTAAAGGGGGAGGAAAAACACCAATCATGGGGAAGGGAATCTATCATAATTGCAGAAATAATCCAAGCTGCTACATGGGTGGCTTGTGGAAGAAGCCGGGAGTAGCCAAGCGATGAAGATAGGTAGAGCTACAGATTGTAAACAACAGAGAAAATGCTCCTATCACAATTTAAGTAATCGCGAGTAGCATCCAAAATCAGTTGTACACCAGAAACAAAATCATAAGAAGTTAGCCTAAACACCACAAACCAACAATAGAAACAAGAAATAGAATTGGACCATGCGACACCTATCAACAAATCAAAACAACCACAACCCAACAAAAAACCTACAAAGGGAAGGGAAGCAAACATCACACAATTAACAAAAGCTAACAAAAGAATGAAGTACCAAACCAAGCGATATAGACATAAAAAATTCAAAAGAAAAACAAACAAAAACAACATCAAAAGGACCTTCAGTGGGGGAGTAAGGGAAGAAAACTCTCACAAGATTTTTCAGAGAGTTGACCGACTTGCTAGCGACGAAAAATCCCAACCATGGATGATTTGAGCAATAGAGGAAGGGTTATTGAAGAAGATAGGTGGAAGAAGAAGAAGAAAGGTGGAGAAGAAGAGAGTTGGAGACGGTTGGGTAGAGAGAAAAAGTAAGGTCCTCACTGCCTCATTCTTGCAGAGTAGTATAATCTCACTTTTCAAAGCTATGTCCAAACACCTTTTTTTTAGAAAATTTAATAGTTGTGACTAAAATAATTATCTCATTATAATTTCACATTATTTTATTACTCTTATATCTTACTGATAACTTTATGAACAAGAGTGTAAATATATAGTGAATGGAACTGCAATTTTCATTCACTCAATTTTTTTAAAGAATATATATATTTTTAATTCAAAAAATAGAATTAATTCTCTCTGGTTGGTACTGTATATACTGGTCCAGTTGCTTTTGTATGAGTCCCTTTGGCTTTATCGAAGAAAAGCAAAAAAAACAAAAAGCAAAAAAAACAATATTTTCAAGCAAAACCATGACCAAATATTATCAAAGTACTGTGAAACTTGGAAGTAGGAATAATATTTTCATTATGGGATTTCTCAAGACTGGCCCAACACAATCTCAACACTCGCCATGATTCTCTTGAGTTGGAACTGTCAGGGCCCGGGGGCTTCCCTGATAGTTCGACCATTATAGGATATCATATCCCAGGCTAAGCCCTCCATTTTGGGATTAGTTAGGACCAAGATGTGCACACGAAAGCTACAACATTTATTTGCGCGTCTAGGATTCTATAACTTTGATATTGTGGATTCAGTTGGCTCAGTAGGGGGATTGGTCTTAGGATGCAAATCTGGAATCTCCGTTGATGTTATCTAGCATGACCAATTATTTATTCATTCTAGTATGGATAAATCTAATGAATTACACATGGCACATCACATTGGTATATAGATGTCCAGATAGACAATCATGCTTAGCTTAGTGGGAGAAAATTAGTTTATTGGAATCTGAACACTTACGACCATAGATCCTCATGGGTGATTTTAATGAGATTCTCTACCCAGAAGAGAAGACATGAGATAGGCTGAAAAACAATCAATGTTTGTTAGACTTTCGACACTTTTTAGATAGGAATCAACTAATTGATTTCACGTCAAAAGGTTGTACCTACACTTGGTCTAATGGTCGCGACTTTGTAAATATTATCAAGCAAAGACTAGACCGAGTAGTTGCAAATCTGCAATGGTTTAGACCATTCGCTGATGCTTGAGTCTCGGTGTATCCGACAGTTGGTTTAGACCATTCGCTGTTAGTGCTGCGTTCTACCAAGATTTGATTCGAAGGTGAAAAGATTCCACTTTGAACATTTTTGGGTAGATTATAAAGAATATGAAGATACAGCGGCTGCAAGTTGGGCGGAGGCAGAAGCTGAACCTGGACTGCTTACATAAATGTAGACAGCACCTTACGCGATGAAGTAAGCAACAACTCAAAAACAACCACAAAAAAATTGAGTCTTTAAAGCAGCAATTACTAGAACTCAAGAGCTTGCCATGGACAGAACATGACCAACAGCGCATCAATATCATAACTGCTGAGCTCAATAATCTGTGGTGCCAAAAGGATGCTTATTGGGATGCTAGATCAAGGGTCCGTTGGCTCTCTTTGGGGGATAAGAACACGTCCTTATTTCATGCCACGAACGTCCAGTGCCGATCCCGCAACAAGATTCTACGACTTAAAAAGGATAATGGACTTTGGTCTAAGGAATTGCATGACATCCAACACATGATTCACCTTTATTTTACCCAAGTCTATACATCTAAGAGGCCTAGATTATTATATGCAGTCCTGGAAGTTGTTACACTGTCAGTCTTTGTTGAAATGAATAATGTGCTCATACAGGCTGTTGGAGATGAAGAAATAAAACAAGTAACATTTAGGATTGGACCGAATAGGGCATTGGTGCCAGATGGTTTTTCAGGTTTGTTCTTTCAGTGATATTAGCATATTATTGGCATTACAGTTTGTACGGCTGTTAGACACTTCCTAAACTATGGTCGGTTCATGGATGAAATTAATGAAACCTATATTGCGCTTATCCCAAAGGTTGCACATCCGAAAACAATCTCACAATACCGACCCATCAACTGTTGTAATGTCATATATAAGATCGTATCCAAAGTTTTAGTAGGGCTCTTGTAGCCGTTTATGGCCACTTTTGTTAAGCTTACTCAGAGCTCATTTATTCCTCGGTAGCTTATTCAAGACAACTTAATCTTAGCCCAGGAAGTAGCACATGCGCTCAAACGAAGACAGAGATCTAAAACTTGTTTTGCGGCATTGAAAATGGACATGAATAAAGCTTACGGTCAGGTTGAGTGGCACTTCCTACATCAACTCCTGTTACATTTGAGTTTTCATCCTCAATGGGTATCGTGGGTTATGACTTGTGTTTGTTTAGTGACATGATTCGCTCTTTTTTATTGATGCCTCGATAAATGATGCTTGGATGCTACAAGAGATTATATATCAGTATTGCTTCGTATCAGGACAAAGTGTCAACTAGGTTTCAATTCTAACATCAATATATGGTCAACATCCTAGATACCTGATGTTTCTTCCCTAACCAAGCTTACTAATTGCGAGTTACAAAGACTATCCGATCTCTTACTCCTTAATAAGAAACAATGGAATTCTTATTTGCTGGCTCGTTTATTCTCGCACGATAATCAGGACAAAATCAAAAAAGTTCTAGTGCCATTTACTAAGCAACTGGATATGATGATATGGCCATTTATGAAATCCGAACAGTATACAATTAAATTAGGTCACCACTTTCTCTGTTCTGGTTCTCAAATGACTGCTACAGTTGTACTCCCCCTACCCCACCTGATTTATGGAAGAAAATTTGGAGCACACCTACACAATCAAAAATCAAGTTATTTATATGGAGAACCTATAAAGGGGCATTAGCAACTGAAGGTACGACATTGTGCAAGCTCTTCATTATGTAAACTGTGTGGCACTTGTGAAGGTACTGTTGTACATACCCTACTCTCATGTCGCTTTAGTCGTGCTTGTTGATTTGGTTGTCAACTTGGCTGCAAATTTGACTATACATGCCATTCACGATTTGATTTGTCGCTTGGGGATTTGCTAAAAGCCTGTTGTAAGGTTGAGTAGGAGGAGAAGCAAGTTGTTGTTATTATCTTCAATCAGTACTGGCAGATATGGAAAGATGTGTTAGAATTGTTGGACTTAATAATCTCTTATTAATTTCAATTTTGATGGTAACAAATAAAGAAAATTAATATGATTTTGTTTAAGTGTCAAATTGTTTCAACATGTTGGAAGGAATAAAATATGTTTTTAATGATATTACTGTAACAACTCGGTTACTATAGCATGCTTGAAAATTGAAATTGGGTACTGTAGTACACGAGAATTTAAAATTTTGAAAGTTATTATTTATCACTGTTGAAAATTTGAATATTTGAGTTGTTATAGAGATATGAAAATTTTGGCACTGATTGACACTATAGCAAATTTGAAATTTTCAGTTACTATTTGGCAAATCTGTTGGAGTTATTGTACTAGCACTGTAGCAATAGTTATTATGCCCAAAAAATGCTTACAAATACACCAAAAATTTCACAAAAATCTACACAACAAAATTTTGCAAACAATAATACTCTACTCAAATCAAAGAGCTCAAGATTATTATTTTCACATATATTTCAAGCTCGATATTTCAAAAGCTTTCTTCGACTTCATTTCAAATCCAAATATTGAAAGCTTCCGAAAGCTCGTAAGTTATTATTTGATTATTATTATTGGGCTATTATTCTTTTGTAATCATATAATATTTTGAGTATATTTTTGAAGTATAATTGTAATATTTGCCTAATTGAGAGACGTTGAGCGTTAGAATTTTGTAAGCAAGAAATCCTTGCATATTGTTAACTATTGGTGAGTTAACTTAGAATTTTTATTCTAAACTTGCTGCTGCTGTTGTAACTGTTGCTATAATTATTGTTTTTATTAGTGGAAAGTTGCCGTAAAGCCAAGGAAATTCCTTGCGACTAGACTGACCAGCATCAAGGGGTGTTAGTAACCAGGATAAATCGATCTGTGTCAATTATTCTCTTTCTCTAATCTGATTATATTACTTGAGCAATTTTTTAGTTTGCAAAATTTTGTTAAATTTGCCTTTTCAATCTATTCACCCCCCTCTAGATTGAATGCTGAGACCTAACAAGTGGTATCAGAGCTAGTATACGTTTGAGTGCCTGGTTTATTTCCAGGTTGAGTATTAAAGATCCATGGCAACATCAAGCAATATTCAACTCCCATTCTACTCAGATATTTCTTCTAACAAACCACCTTTGTTTGATGGTTCAAATTATTTTCAATGGAAATACATAATGGAAATTCATCTACAAAGTATTGACTATGAGTTATGGGAGATAACTATAAATGGACCATTTGTGCCAACAAAAAAGACTGAAGATGGAAAAGAGGCGGAGAAAGAGCCAAAGGAATATACGTCAGAAGATAAGTCAAAAATCTCATTAAATAAAAAAGCTTTGAGTATATTACTTTGTTCATTAAATGCAATAGAACATTCAAGGGTCGTAGGATCTAAAAGTGCTTATGCTATGTGAAAGAAGCTTGAAGTAACACATGAAGGAATTTCACAGGTAAAAAATACAAAAATAAATATGTTGCTTCATGAGTTTGAAAATTTCAGGATGCAACCTGGAGAAACAATTCCACAAATGGGAGAAAGGTGCAATAGCATTTTAAATAAATTAGCTATATTAGATACTGTTTTTACAGAAAAACAAAAGGTAGATAAAATTTTGAGAAACTCATCAAAAGAATGGCAGCCCAAGGGTAACAATCAATGATGTAAGATCTCTTAAAGAAATTACTCTTGAAGAGCTAATGGGAAATCTTTTTACTCATGAAATGAGCATGAATGAATATGAAAAGGAAGAGGTAAGACCCAAAAAATCCTTAGCTTTACTTGTTAATAGTAATGATGATGATAGTACAAATGAAGAAAATGAATTTGCACTATTTATTAAAAAAATTTAAAAGTTTGCAAAAATGAGAAAACAAAGAAATCAAGTA
This sequence comes from Ehretia macrophylla, assembly GCA_037974665.1. Lineage (NCBI taxonomy): Eukaryota > Viridiplantae > Streptophyta > Magnoliopsida > Boraginales > Ehretiaceae > Ehretia > Ehretia macrophylla. The sequence continues at coordinate 69,964,415 of CM075776.1, read as the reverse complement.
CAAAGGCGAAGTCAACCTTCTTCATCCAAATGTAACAAAGAACATGATAAATGTTATAAATGTGGTAGAAAAGAACATTTTATTGCAGATTGTCCAATAAAGAGAGTGGAAAAAAAGAAACAAGAAAAAAAGATTAGAAGAAAATCCAAGAAAGCACTCAAAGTAGAAACTTGTGATGAATTGCTCTCAGAATCAGAAAAAGAAGATTCAAATGATGAAATTGCAGCAATTGGACTCATGGCAATGGAAGATAATGTAAGTTCTGAATCTTTGGATGATGAATTAGATGTAGATATAATAGTTGCAAAATGTGAAATGCTTATAACCAAAAATAAAGAATTAAAGAAAAAAACTTTGCAATGAAAAGATTGAAAAAGAAAAATTAATTTCTGAAAATGATATTTTAAATGCAAAATGTAGTGAGTTAGAAAATGAAAATTCTTCTTTGAAAAATAATTTAGAAAAATTTTCAATTAGTAGTGCTAGACTTAAGAATATGTTGAATGCACAGAAACATCCATCCGATAAAAGTGGCATAGGATACAATTCTATTGACAAAGGAAAGAAAGTTGATGTTCCTAGTAGTTCCAAAAGTAACAATATTATTACATGCTTTTATTGTGGAATTGTTGGACATGTAAACTTTGAATGCAAAATTAAAAGGAAATTAGTGAAAAATAAAGGAAAAAAGAATTTGGCAAGAAAAAAGGGCCAAATCTAACACTTAGGGACCCAATCAACGGGTACCAAATCCAAAGATAAATTTTTTGAATGCAGAAGATAGAATGCCAAGAAACATGTCTCAAAAGTATAGAGAAACTTGGAATGTGGTACCTCGACAGCGGTATGTTCAAGACATATGACAGGAGACAAAACTTTATTCAGCACCCTAATAGAGAAACGAGGTGGAACAGTCAAGTTTGGCAAAGGCAAGGGAAGAATAATTGGTATAGGAACTATTGGTAAGAAACATAACCTTGTAATTAGTAATGTTTTGTATGTTGAAGGCTTGAATCATAATTTGCTAAGTATAAGTCAACTTTGTGATAATAATTTTACAATTGTTTTTAATTCAAAAGATTGTACCGTTTATTCAAATGATAAGCCATCATTTATCGCTCAAAGGCTAAATAATATTTATGTTATTAAGTTCAGTGACTTACATGGTCAAAATATTACATGTCTTGTGGCTGAAAATGATTCTTCATATTTATGGCATAGACGCCTTGGTCATGTAGGAATTAAATTATTGCAAAATATTTACAAAAAGAATTTAGTACATGGATTACCTGAATTAAAATTTGAAAAATAAACTTTATGTGATGCTTGCATGAAAGGAAAACATCTGAGAAGCTCATTCAAGCCGAAAACAGAAATTTCCACTTCCGAACCTCTGCAGCTATTACATTTGGATTTGTATGTGGATATTGGAATAGTTAGTCTGAGTGTAAAACATTATGTATTTGTTGTTGTTGATGATTATACTCGTTACACATGGACAATGTTTCTTGCTCATACAAATGATGCAGTAAAAGAGTTTGTCAAGTTGTGCAGAAGAATAGAAAATGAAACATGAAATAGAATAATCAAAATTAGAAGTGACAGAGGTGGAGAATTTGAAAGGTTTTGTGAAGAAAAAAGATATGGTCATAATTTCTCAGCACCAACAACACATCAACAAAATGGAGTTGCCGAAATGAATAATAGAACATTGCAAGAAATGAGCAGTACCATGCTAAATGAGTTCAACTTACCAAAATATTTTTGGGCGGAAGCAGTCAATACAAGTTGCTGCATCATCAACAGAGTATACATAAGACCAGGTTTGAGTAAAACTCCCTATGAACTTTGGTATGTTAGAGCACCTAATATTAGTTATTTCGTAATATTTGGTTGTAGATGTTATATCTTGAATACAAAAGAATATTTGGATAAGTTGGATCCAAAATCAGATGAAGGAATCTTTTTGGGATATTCAACCAAAAGTAAAGAATACAGAGCATACAACAAAAGAACTCACATTGTGGAAGAATCAATTCATGTGAAATTTGATGAAAGTGAACCTCGAAGACTGTTTGAAATTCAAGATGATGAAGAAGATGAAGAAGAAATTGAAGAAATTCAAAGAAAACTTCAAGAAACAAAATTGCAAAATGAAGAAAAGGTTGACGAAGCTTCAAATCAACATGATGATCTCCATAAGGCATGGAAATTCAAGAAATCACATCCAAAAGATCAAATTTTGGGTGACAATGAAGAAGAAGAGTAAAAACAAGAAAACAACTTCAAGAGTCTATGGCTAAAACAACATTTTGATCTCACACTGAGCCTAAGACAATAGATGAAGCTTTGAAAGATAGCAGTTGGATCGAAGCAATGCAAGAAGAACTAAATCAATTCAAAAGAAATGATGTTTGGGACTTAGTTTCTTTACCCAAAGATCAAAATATTATTGGAACATAATGGGTATTCAGAAACAACTTGAATGACAAGGGAATGTGGTAAGAAACAAAGCAAGGTTAGTAGCCCAATGATATTCTCAAGAAGAAGGAATCGACTATGATGAAACTTTCGCACCTGTGGCACGCCTTGAATCAATAAGAATTCTCTTAGCCTATGCTTGTTTTAAAGATTTTACTTTATTTCAAATGGATGTTAAATCTACATTTTTAAATGGTTTTATAGATAAAGAAGTTTATGTTGCACAACCCTCTGGTTTTAAAGATCTCACACACCCTAACCACGTTTTTAAATTAAAAAAAGGCTTTATATGGATTAAAACAAGCACCTAGAGAATAGTATAATAGATTGAGTATTTTTCTAATTGAAAATGGCTTTTGTAGAGGTAAAGTAGACACTACTCTTTTATCAAATATAAAAATTCTCATATTTTACTTGTTCAAATATATGTTGATGACATTATTTTTGGATCTACTGATAATTCTTTGTGCAAGGAATTTGAAGCTTTAATGAAAAGTGAATTTGAAATGAGTATGATAGGAGAGTTAAACTTCTTTTTAGGACAGATAAAACAAGCAGAATAAGGAATTTATATTTCTCAAACCAAATACATCAAGGAGTTGCTAAAGAAATATAACATAGAAAAGAAAAATAGAAATGTTACTACTCCATTAAGCACAAATGAAAAGTTAAGCAAGGATGAAAGTGGGGAATGTGTTGATCAAACAAAATATAGAGGGATGATTGGTAGCCTTCTTTATTTGACTGCTAGTACACCTGATATCCAATTTGCAGTGTGCTTATGTGCTAGATTTCAGAGTAATCCAAAGAAGTCACACCCTACTACAGCAAAAAGAATATAGAGATACCTGAGAAGTACTCTTAATTTAGCTATTTTCTTTCCAAAAAATAATGATTTTAAACTTGTTGGATATACTGATTCTGATTATGCAGAAAGTTTCGATGATAGAAGGAATACATCCGGAACTTGCCAATTTCTTGGAAATTGTCTAGTTTCATGGTTTCAAAGAAACAAAACAACGTAGCATTATCAATAGCAGAAACAGAATACATCTCAGCTGCAATGTGTTGCACTCAAATACTTTGGATAAAATGGACACTTTAAGATTATAAGCAAGAGTTTGATTCTAGTCCTATAATGTGTGATAATACATCTGCTATCAATTTATCACTTAATCCTATGCATCATAGTAGAGCTAAACATATAGAAATTAGTCATCATTTTCTTAGAGATTGTGTGCAAAAAGGTTTGATTGAAATAAAATATGTACCAACTAGTGATCAAATAGCAGACATTTTCACAAAACCATTACGTGTAGAAAGTTTTTTGAAAATTAGAAGTGAACGAGGATTGTTAAATGTCTTAGTTTTTTATGATGCCAAAAGGGGGAGAGAAATAAGCATGGAAACAAGGGAAGTTTTGCGATAAAAATAGAATTTAGGGGAAGTAAAATTATATTAAAATATGCATGAAGATAGGGGAAGTCAATTTTACATTGCATATTTATATTCAAATCATATTAATTTGTGTTTAGATTTTTCTATCCTTATATTAGTTTATCATCATCAAAAAGGAGGAGATTGTTGGAATTGTTGTACTTAATAATTTCTTGATAATCTCAGTTTTGATGATAACAAATAAAAAAAATTAATATGATTTTGTTTAAATGTCGAATTGTTTCAACATGTTGGAAGAAATAAAATATGTTTTTAATGATGTTATTGTAGCAATCAGTACTGCAACAACTCGGTTATTGTAGCGTATTTGAAAATTTAAAATGGGTACTATAGCACACGAGAATTTGAAAATTTGAAGGCTATTATTTATCACTGTTGACAATTTGAATATTTGGGTTGTTGTAGAGATTTGAAAATTTTGGCACTGTTTGACACTGTAGCAAATTTGAAATTTTCGATTACTATTTGGCATTGTAGCAAATTTAAATTTTTGTTACTATTTGACACTATAGCAGATCTGAAAACTTTGGTTATTGTTTGGAACTGTAACAAATTTGAAAATTTCGGGTACGGTTTGGTACTGTAGCAGATCTGTTGGAGTTACTGTGCGGGCAATGTAGTAACGGTTATTTTGCACAAAATAGGCCTATAAATACTCCAAACAATTCACAAAAATTTACACAACAAAATCTTGCAAAGAAGAATACTCTACTCAAATCAAAGAGCTCAAGATTATTATTTTCACAAATATTTCAAGCTCGATATTTCAAAAGCTTTTTTCGACTTCATTTCATATCTGGATATTGAAAGCTTTCGAAAACTCGTAAGTTATTATTTGATTATTATTGGGCTATTATTATTTTGTAATCATCTAATATTTTGAGTGTATTTTTGAAGTATAATTGTAATATTTGCCTAATTGAGAGGCGTTGAGCATTAGAATTTTGTAAGCAATAACTCCTTGCATATTGTTAACTCTTGGTGAGTTAACTTAGAATTTTTATTCTAAACTTGCTGCTGTTGTTATAACTGTTGTTTTAATTGTTGTTTTTATTAGTGGAAAGTTGCTGTAAAGCGAAAGAAATTCCTTGGGATTGGACTGACCAACATGAAGGGGTGTTGGGAACCAGGATAAATCGATTTGTGTCAATTCTTCACTTTTTCTACTCTGATTATTTTACTTGACCAATTTTTAAGTTTGCAAAATTTTGTTAAATTTGCCCATTCAATCTATTCACCTCCCCTGTAGATTAAACGCCGAGACCTAACAAGATAGAAATGCAATGCTATATGATGACTACCCATCTCACCCCGAGGCCGCCATTTCATCTACTACTCATATGACAGAGGAATACATGAATGTTATTCTTTAAATGCAATTAGGATGGACCCTTTCAGAGGAAAATAACACCAACAATGGGCACGATCTATGTTGGTACGCCTCAGACTTAGGTTCAATCAAAATGTAACATAGGCATTGTAGTATGAGCTTATCAGGGCTCAATTGTTATATATGCTATTTTTTGTGACCATACTAGTGTTGGGAATTGTGCATGGTATTTAAAAATTTTATAATCAGAATAAACGCAGTGGAAATAATGAATACACATGCATTCGTTTATGGCTAATTACGTAGATTACAACATGCATAAATAATCAGCTATTACATACGCATTAAAAGATTTTATGATTACCTTTACGATGCCGAATTCGATGTAGGATTTGAACAATCAAGAGCTCCCCAATTGTGAAGCCTCTGAAAGTATCCACACGAGATCCAAGCCATCAATCATCGAAAGCCCCACTACGAAATTTAGAGAAAAATAAATTTGTGACGCTCGGGAAATTTCATCACATTTTTAATTAACTGTTACATATTTACTTGAGCATTTCTATGTGCAATTCTTTTCTTGCTTATTTGCTTTAATTGGTGGTCACTATTTATACAAAATTCAACCATCGAAATTGCTCGATTTAATATTTTTTCTAGATAATATAACTTATATTAGGAACTGGGAACTTGTAGTTTTGAGCTTTGGAGGCCTGGATCATGCATTTGAAAAATGATTCGTGCTTCGTGGAATAGTGTAACATTAGTATAAATATTAGTTTTAAACTAGTTAGCATTTAATAGGGGTTTTATGCTTAATTGACCTTGTTAGACCAACATTTGACTCGAAATAAAAATAGCATACATATTATATATACAAACAACACCACATATATATGAAAATGTTCATCAAAACAAAACAAAATTTCCCAAACTACTACTCCAAACCCGACAGCCCTAGGAGGAAGAAAGGAGGAAAAATCTCACCATCAATCCTTGCATTTGATTTTTTGGCTTGCTTTGGAAGGTCTTTGAAGCATCTAGGAGCATCACCAAGTGGTCTTCAACTTTTAAATTGTGAGGGAGTTGCATTTTAATTGGTTTAAAGTTTATGTCAACTTTTACAATTTTGTGATTTGTTTCTTATGGTTATAGATATGCTTATATATTGTGATATACATGCTATTTTTGATCTATAGGCCATGTTTGAGTAGCTAGTTAACAACCTCCTTGGTTGAAAGCTTGAATGGCATAAAAGAGATGATGAATAGTGATGAATTTTAGGGTTTTGCTATAACTTGCTAATTGGAGTGAATTGATGCTCCTTTTAGGTGCTTTAGACATTATTGAAGCTAGTAGAAAGCTCACGTGTAGTTAATTTGCGCAAAGTTGAGTTAAAATACAAAATTTGCTAACTTTTGAAAGTGGGTTTTTCACGAAACAAAATTCGGGTACATTTGGACTTTAGATTAGGTATCCTTGGGGCATGGAAGCACCTTTGGTGCTTTTATTGCGTTAAATTGGGGTCCGGATAAGGTAGGTGTAGTTAAAACCTGCTCGGGGCCTTCCCGGGCTTTTGTCTCCAAAACGGGTTTTCAGTGCCTTAGCAGGTGTCTTTTGGCTTCCTTAGGAATGTAGAATGATTGGATTCTAGATTTGGGACCTTGAATTTTGTGTGGAAGAAGAATTGCATAGTTAACAAAGGGAAAAAAGTAATAAATGGATACCTTTGTGCTTGTATGGACTTGTAGGTGTTGTTATATGTTTATATGCTTGCTTAAGGTATAATCATGCTAATTGAAGAGTTTGTGAAGAAAATATGTCATTTGTCTCTTTTATGTTTATATCGTTTTATCGTCCCTCTTATGTGTTACTTGGAAATCTTGGCTCTTGTGAACTTATTTTGGGGTTGCGCAACCTATTCGGGCATGCTAGTGTTGAGTAACACGGGCGACATCGGGCTTGCCGTGCTCCTTCGTCTACCACAATTTTCCAGTCCCTATCTCGCTGAGGCATACTCCTCTACCCCAAAGGTGTGGTTCATCTCGTTAGGGCATACGAACCTACCTCGGGAGATATGGGTGGTAGGATCAGGGTACATCCGGAGCACCCCATTTGGAAGAATAAGGGGTTTGCTGGCACTTGCTTGAAGATCTTGGCTCGTGGTTCGTGACTGAAGACAAAAGTGGAACCGTATCCTTTTTATATGTGGTTAAATACTTGTCTAATTGGCTTTGTTATTTTGTGTTGTATATGTTACCATCTTTGTTGCATCTCATGATAGCACACCCCGGTATGCTGCATCACCTCCCTCGCTGGGCAACATTGTTCTCACTCCTCATTTAACATGTTTAAGGAAAAGTTGAGGTGAACCCCTAGCTAGTTGCAGTAGAGGAAGAAGTACAATTATATCAACTTCCGTGATTCCCTGTGTGTTGAAGTTAGATATTATGTGCAGCTTGTGTGAAAGATTCTATTGTTGTTCATTTTGAGACCCTTGAGGTTTTGTATGCATTTGGACTTAGAGTTGGAAGTTGTACAAAGTTATAATCTTGTATGGTACAATAGCAAAGTAGTTGACATGTAATAATTGATGATAGACTTTATTTCTTTTGTTGCATACTTGTGTGTGTTAAGTAGGTAGAATTTTGAACTTGGACTACATGTATAACCTAATACTTATGTCTCAAAGTTTAAAAGGGTGACTTGCATGCTTGTATGTTATGCTTTTGTTGAATTCCAAAGCTCAGATGGCCTTGAGGAGTTGGTTGGTCATGTTAATAATGAAGGACGGGTTGTATAAGAATGTTGGTTTATAGATTGGTGGTTATATGTGTTTATTTTACAGGTACCAGTTAGTCCACGGTACAGAGGAGACTTTGTCCATGTGAAGGGTCGGGACTTGACCTGTAGCGTGGGGTTGGGTTTGGAGCGTTTCATTTAGGTGGTATCAGAGCTATTTGAATGCATGAAGCTAGGTTAAATTCCTCACTATGTGGGTAGAGGTCCATATGTGAAAGTTGAATTGCGTGACTATATGATTACTGAATTGTCTAAGTGAATGATTGACTATGTGAGAACATGCTAACATGGAAGTAAGTAAAAGAAGTGTCTTGTGCATGATATATTGTGAATATGAAAGAAATTTAGTGTTTGATGCATGTTAGGTGCTTATATGTTGTCTTATGTGTATAAGGTGTTTTGAAACACGAATGTGCTATCTTTTGTGTCATTTATTTGCCTATCATAACACTGGATTCTTCTAACATCGAGATGAGGAGGAGGGGAAGGCCGAGAAGGGAACCGAAGGAAGCTCCTAGGCAAGATGTACCTAGATAGGATGCAGGAGTAGCGGGGAATGTACCACAGGCGGGGAATGTACCACAGGGGCAAGAACCGACTACTGCACAGATTATGGCTACAATGGCCACTGCTATGAACACTATTGCTCAGTTTGTGACTTATCAGGGTTAGGCAGGAGCTGGTAGGGGTAATCCAGCTACTAAAGCCGAGGGTAGTGGAACTACAGGGAGTAGTTTGCTTGATAAGTTTATACATCATGGGGCGTACAATTTTTATGGAGAGCCGGATGATATTTAGGCAGAAATGTGGCTGAGAAAGTTTGAGAAAGTAATTATGGCACTTGAGTGCAATGATGAGAGAAAAATCACCTATGCTGGATTCTTACTCGAGGATGACGTCGAGGAATAGTGGCGTACTGTTAGAGAAAAATGGGATGCCGAGAGGGTACAACATTCGTGGGCTGACTTTGTTCGGGAGTTCAGGGACAAGTATGTTTCGATGGTAGCTCGTGAGAGGCATCAAGAAGAATTCATATCTCTGAGGCAGGGGAATATGACTGTGGATCAGTGTGAGGCTACATTTATTAGACTTTCTTGCTATGTGCCAGCTTTGATACAACCTAAAGATATGAAGATTCAGAGATTCATCCGGGATCTAAGAGGTGACATTCAACTTAATTTATCTTCACAGGACTATCCTAATTATGTTGCAACAGTTAGGGCCGCATCGAGATTTGAGAAACAGAAGGCAGATTTGTTAGCTGAGTCCAGTCAGCCGAGTAAACGGAAGTATCAATCTCAGAGTCAGGGTTATTAGAGACAGTTTCAGCAGCCTGTTCGGGTTCAGCAGCCGAGACAGAACTAAAGTTACCCATGGCCAGTTCAGACACAGTCTTAGGCAAGACCAATTCAGATCCAGACACAGAGCTAGACTCAACCTCTTGTTGCTAGATCTCAACAAGGTAACACCGCTACATCTTCCTACAGAGCCCCTACGGGAGGCACTGCTGCAAGGAAAAACCAGCAGTGCAGTCACTGTAATCGTAAAGGCCATAAAGAGACAGAGTGTTGGAGGAAGCTGGGCCAATGTATTGGTTGTGGTAGTGATCAGCATAAGATTAAAGACTGCACCAGGTACAAGCAAGGTCAAGGACAGTCTTTCGGCCATAGTGCATAGACCAGAGCTTTAGGTACATCTCCAGTTCGTCAAGGGCAGGCACGAGTATTTGCACTAGACCAGGAGGAGCTCCCAGATACGATAGTAGTGGTGGAAGATACTTTTCTTATTAATAATCAGTAAATAGTATTTTTGATTGACACCGGGGCTACGCATACTTTTATCACTCCTATGTGTGGACAATCTACTGCTTTAAAAGTTGATAAACTGCCGTATAAAATTGAAGTAGGTAATCCTATGGGTACAAAGTTTGTTACAGAGTCTGTGTGTAAAAATTGTGATATTTGCATTGAGGGACACATGTATCCTATTGATTTGATTATCTTACCATTCTGAGACTTTGAAGTTATTTTGGGGATGAACTAGTTGAGGTGGTATTATGCTTACTTGGATTGTAGGAGAAATATTATAACTTTAGAAATACCCGAACAACCTGTCATTAAAATTACTGGAAGTTGAAAATCTATAGGGACTCGCATCATTTCTTCCATTAAAGCCACAAAAAATGTTGAATAAAGGTTGTGATGCATATTTAGGATATCTAATTAATCAGCCTAGGGATAAACTAAAGTTGAATGAAGTGTCTGTTGTAAAGGACTTTCCAGGGGTATTTCCTGAAGAATTGTCAGGGTTACCACCTAACCGGGAAATAGAATTTGTGATTGATCTGTTGCCGGGAACTAATCCTATATCTAGAACCCCATATAGAATGGTTCCCCTTAAATTGCAGGAGTTGAAAATTCAGCTGCAGGGCTTACTTGAAAAAGGTTTTATACAACCTAAATCTTCATCGTGGGGTGTTCCTGTTTTATTTGTAAAAAAGAAAGATGGTACCTTACGGTTGTGCATCGATTATCAAGGACTTAATCAAGTATCTGTGAAAAATAAATATCATTTGCCTTTGATTGATGAATTGTTTGATTAGTTGTAGGGTGATGTGGTATATTCTAAATTTGATTTGAGACAGGGTTATTATCAGCTAAGAATCCAAAAAGAGGATGTGCCCAAGACTGCCTTCAGAACCAGGTACGACTATTATGAATTTGTTGTACTATCATTTGGATTGACAAATGCTCCAGTCGCCTTTATAGATTTGATACAGAGAGTGTTTAGGCCCTACCTTGATCAGTTTGTGATAATTTTCATTGATGATATATTGGTGTAGTCTAAGTCGGAAGCAGAGCATGAAGAGTATTTGAGAATTGTGTTGCGAACATTGTAGGAACATAAGTTATTTGCCAAATTCAGCAAATACGAATTCTGGTTGAAACAGGTAGCTTTTTTAGGCCATATCATTTCACAGGAGGGAATATATGTGGATCCTGTGAAAATTGAAGTTGTGATATCATGGAAAAGACTCGAAACTGTCACAGAGGTTCGTAGTTTCTTAGGGTTGGCTGGTTACTACAAACGATTTGTTAAGGATTTTTCTAAAATTGCTGGACCATTGACTTCCTTAACTCAAAAGAAAACCATGTTTAACTAGGATGACAAATGTGAAACAAGTTTTTAGGAATTGAAAAAGAAACTTACCATTGCTCATTTTCTTGCACTGTCTGAGGGGACCAATAATCTGGTAATTTACAGTGATGCTTTGAAAGAAGGTTTGGGCTGTGTACTTATGCAAAATGGTAAGGTGATTGCTTATGCCTCGAGAAAGTTAAAGCCCTATGAACTTAATTGTCCTACATATGATCTTGAACTTGCTGCTGTTGTCTTTGCTTTAAAGAAATGGTGACTGTCACGCCCCAACTTGACCCCACCTACGATCAGTCAGGACGCAACTGAATTTCGGCAGTATAACGACAATAACACGGATACCAGGGCTCTAAACCAACCCTTTTTAACTTCATAAATCCAACTCCAAAGATCAACAACAACTCCACAACTTTTGCAACAACATGCAACACAACCATTTCCATATATATTCAACAACCATACAACAGTTCATTCATAAGTTATACGCCTCCGTTCCAACAATAATCCATAGGCTATATCATACATTTCCAAAATAGGTTATAAACCAGTGTAACAATCTAATCATGTTCAAAAGAAAGACTACTAAACCAACATTATATAAGTCTTTATCTTAAGTGAGTTATACAATACATCTTACTACAAAGACTAAGACAAGCTTATGGACATGACTCCGGCCCATAAGACTCATCCATATAAAGCACATTCTCAACTTCCTGAGGCACGTACCCATAATCCTGTTCAGTAAAACCTGAATGCAGATATAGAATGAGAGTGAGCTTATATAAAACAAGCCCAGTGAGGAATTCGATAGATCTTTGAAAACATATAATTTACCACTTTGGAAATTACCTATGAGCATCAACACGCAATTAATACTGATAACAATACAAGTATAGTAACAACGGTAAACACACAATAAGGATACGATACACTTTGTTGATGAAGCTCCATACACCATTTCAATGCTCTCCAACTCCTCCAAACCCAATGACATAATCCTGAGGTACCTTAACCTAGACCCACACCCCACGGCCTCTCCGCCCATGCGAGATAGGGAGTAGCCATGATAACTGTGCCCGCAGCCCAGGATGCCTCCCAAGGTGACACAACATTATCAAAGCTCACAACAATGACAATTGACTCTATATAAATAAACCGAGAGATTAGCAACGAAAGTGCCTGATTCCCGAACTCAACAATCAACATTCAATGAACAATGTAACGCCCTAGATTAACCCCGAGCACGCTACTAAAAAGGTAATGTCTGCTTTGGCTACACCCCGGATTAACCCCGAGTGTGCTCCTCACGATTTTGTATCAACAATCAATAATCAATTAAACCATAGTTCAACAATCAATTAAACAACATTTAACGACCAACAACTATACAATTCTGAAACAAATAGGTTAGATGACAAAGTAGGCCACCCAACTCAACATACATTTAAACCGACATTCAACCCCAATCTCTATCAATAACAATCCAAAATCAACTACCCAAACGCTACCCAAACAATTAAAGACAACATTTCAACATATTAAAAAAAGACTATACAAACTTCTAAAAGTCATAATCCACAATCTACTAACCCGATAACCTCCAAACTACTTCATATCACTCACCCACACATGCATCTACATTTACCCCATCGAAAACCAACCTAAAGCCATCCAAAACAAACTCAACAACCCTAATTTTGGCAATGCACTTGTCTGAATTTTTCGGGATTTTGCTACAACATTCCAATCAAAAATTCGGCATTACAACATTACTACCAAGCAATTAACAAACTTTTAGAAGCTATAATCGATCAATTCCAACCACTACAACAACAATTAATCAACATTAAGCCAAATACTCAACTTTAATACCCGAAAAATAGAAATACATGCTACTACCGTTCAAAACTTATATAAACACACATAAACGATCCTTGGCATCTATTGAGCAACAATCTAACAATAATTTAACATTTCATCGGATAAAAATGCAATTATATGAAAATGACATAAAATAGCATTTTGAGATATAGAATTTTTCTCTCACCTTTGATGTTATATGATGCTAGAAAGGTGTCCAATAGGTGTCCAACAAGTGAAATCAAACTTTGGTTCAAGAGTTTTGGCCTTGGATTGCAAATTCTTAGAGAAAATTTGATCAAAAACTAAGCTAAAAAATGCCCTCAATGTTTCGGCCATGTGTGTGTGTGTTTGTGGAGTTTGAGCTTTTGTTTTATAATGTATTATGCATATTATGTATATAAAAGCCAAGTTAAATAAAAATGCTAAGGTCAAAGTTGGTTTTTCTAGTCTTTTAATTAGTATTTTTAGTCTTTTAATTATTTTCTTGACTATCTTGCTCACAAACATGCAATTAACACTTAGACTATTTTTATATAGTTTATTTTATGTGACAATAATTTTCATTTACATACATTAACACCCGACTCATTTAAAACAACTCAATTTTCGCAAAAGAATGTGTAAAAACCTTTAAAATTCCTAATCCGATTTGAAATCCATTTTAATCAGACACGGGTCTAATAATATCTGAGGACTAGGTTTAAAGACGTTTAAAATACCCATGTAAAAATTTTAACGGACGTGCATTCAAAATACTATTCACAAAAATCGACGATAAAATTTTTGACGCCGATTTTGATGAAAATTTCATGAATGCACACATAGCATGTAATAGGAATATAAATCACAGAATTAGCGCATTCGAACTCATATAACACATAAACAGGTCAAAACACGCAATTCTATGCAAATGTGAAACCTGGGGTTTCACAGTGACATTACTTGTGGGGTAATAAATTTGAGATATTTACTGATCATAAGAGTTTAAATTATATGTTTTCTCAAAAGGACTTGAATATGAGGCAAAGACGCTGGCTAGAGTTGTTGAATGACTATAACTGCACCATTAACTACTTGTCAAGTAAAGTTAACACTGTCGTGGATACATTGAGCTGAAAAGCTACTATGGCCAGTTTGATAATAAAGGATTGGGAAACTGCAGATGAGTTGTATCAGTGGAAACCAGAGGCTACAGAAATAGGTATTCAATTTGTTAGTTTACAAATTCAGTCTTTATTGTTGTCTAGAATCAGGGAGGCACAACAATCCAATCCTTAGTTGTTGAAGGTTCTAGAAAAGTCAAAAGGGGGAGAGTCCGACTTCAAGCTACATGATGATGGACTACTCAAGTATAAGAGTAAAATTTGCATTCCTAGTAGTTCAACCGTGAAAAATAAAATTCTTGTTGAGGCTTATAGCACTAAATATACTATCCACCCTGGTAGCACTAAGATGTATAGGGACTTAAAACAAAAATTCTGGTGGAATAATATGAAGAGGGAGATAGCAGATTATATGGCTAAATGTTTTACTTGCCAGAAGGTTAAAGTTGAGCATCAAAGACTTGCGGGATTGTTGCAACCATTAGAAATTCCTGTGTGGAAATGTGACCAGGTTACTATGGACTTTGTATCTGATTTACCAAGATCATCGCGAGGTAATGATTATGTATAGGTTGTAGTTGATAGGTTGACAAAGACCTCACATTTCATTGCTACAAAAAAGACGAACAACCTTGATAAATTAGCTAAGCTGTATATTGAGAACATTGTGAGGTTGCATGGGGCTCCAACTAGTATAGTGTCAGATAGGGATCCTAGGTTCACATCACAGTTCTGGCAGAAACTACAAAAAGCTTTGGGGAGTAATTTGAGTATTAGCACTGTGTATCACCGGCAGACAGATGGCCAGTCGAAGAGGACTATCAGGATACTGAAGGACATGTTGTGAGCTTGCATTCTAGATTTTGGTAAAAGTTGGAAAAGGTATTTGCCTTTTGCAGAGTTTGCTTATAATAACAATTATCAAACTACCATTGGAATGGCACCGTACGAGGCACTTTACGGACGGAAATGTAGATCCTTGTTGTATTGAGATGAGATAGGTGAAATAAAAACTGTTGACCAAGCTATTTTACCTGAGATGGTCAAGATGGTTGATAATGTGAAACTTATAAAGAAAAGAATGCTCACAACTCAAAGCCGACAAAAGAGTTATGCTAATAGATGCTAACATGACTTAGTGTTTACAGTGGGTGATCAAGTGTTCTTAAAAGTCTCTCCGTGTAAAGGTTTGATTCGACACGGAAAGAGAGGTAAACTCAGTCCTAGATATGTGGGGCCGTTGGAGATTACCGAAAAAGTGGGTGATTTGGCTTGCAGATTGGTATTACCTCCGAGTTTGGGAAAAATACATGATGTGTTCTATGTGTTGTTATTGAGGAAGTATCAGCCAGATCCGTGGCACATTCTAGAGCCAGAACCGTTGGAGATCGATGAATCATTGTCATATGTAAAGAGACCTCTTTGAATTGTGGATAAGAAGATTCAAGAGCTCAGAACGAAAAGCATTCCAATGGTGAAAGTTCTTTGGGATCATAACGGAGTGGAGGATGCCACTTAGGAGTGGGAAGATCAGATAAGAGATAAATACCCTGAGTTGTTCGACGAAACATGTAAGAATTGCGTAGACGCAATTAGTTTAAGGGGGTGAGGGTGTGACGCCCGAGAAATTTCATCACATTCTTAATTAACTATTGCATATTTACTTGATCATTTCTATGTGCAATTCTTTTCTTTCTTATTTGCTTTAATTGGTGGTCACTATTCATAGAAAATTCAACTATTGAAATTGCTCCATTTAATATTTTTCCTAGATAATATAACTTATATTAGGAACCGGGAACTTGTAGTTTTGAGCTTTGGAGGCCTGGATCATGCATTTGAAAAATGATTTGTGCTTTGTGGAATAGTGCAACATTAGTATACACATTAGTTTTAAACTAGTTAGCATTTAATAGGGGTTTTATGCTTAATTGACCTTGTTAGACCAACATTTGACTCGAAATAAAAATAGCATACATATTATATATATAAACAACACCACATATACATGAAAATGCTCATCAAAACAAAACAAAATTTCCCAAACTACCCCCCAAACCCGACAGCCCTAGGAGGAAGAAAGAAGGAAAAATCTCACCATTAATCCTTGCATTTGATTTTTTGGCTTGCTTTGGAAGGTCTTTGAAGCATCTAGAAACATCACCAAGTGGTCTTCAACTTTTAAATTGTGAGTGAGTTGCATTTTAATTGGTTTAAAGTTTATGTCAACTTTTATAATTTTCCGATTTGTTGCTTATGGCTATAGATATGCTCATATATTGTGATATACATGTTATTTGTGATCTATAGACCATGTTTGAGTAGCTAGTTAACAACCTCCATGGTTGAAAGCTTGAAGACATAAAGGAGATGATGAATAGTGATGAATTTTAGGGTTTTGCTATAACTTGCTAATTGGAGTGAATTGATGCTCCCTTTAGGTGCTTTAGACATTATTGAAGCTAGTAGAAAGCTCACGTGTAGTTAATTTGCGCAAAGTTGAGTTAAAATGCAAAATTTGTTAACTTTTGGAAGGGGGTTTTTCACGAAATGAAATCTGGATATATATAGGATTTAGATTAGTTATCCTTGGGGCATGGAAACACCTTTGGTGCTTTCGTTGCGTTAAATTGGGGTCCGGATAGGGTAGGTGTAGTTAAAACCCACTTGGGGCCTTCCTGGGATTTTGTCTCCAAAACGGGTTTTCAAGGCCTTAGTAGGTGTCTTTTTGCTTCTTTAGGAATGTAGAATGATTGGACTGTCGATTTGGGACCTTGAATTTTGTGTGGAAGAAGAATTGCACAGTTAACAAAGGGGAAAAATTAATAAATGGATACCTTTGTGCTTGTATGTACTTGTAGGTGTTTTTATGTGTTTATATGCTTGCTTAAGGTATAATCATGCTAATTGAAGAGTTTGTGAAGAAAATATGTCATTTGTCTCTTTTATGTTTATATCATTACTTTGCATATATTGTGGCAAACTGCGAGGGTGGCCTACTTAGTCGTCCCTCTTATGTGTTACTTGGCAATCTTGGCTCTTGTGAACTTGTTTTGGGGTTGCGCAACCTATTCAGGCATGGTAGTGTCGAGTAACACGAGCGGCATTGGGCTTGTTGTGCTCTCTCAGCTACCATAGTTTCCCAGTCCCTATCTTGCTGAGGCATACTCCCCTACCCCAAAGGCGTGGTTCACATCTTTTGGGCATACAAACCTACCTCAGGAGATATGGGTTGTAGGATCGGGGTACATCCGGAGTACCCTATTTGGAGGAATAAGGGGTTTGCCGGTACTTTCTTGAAGATCTTGCCTCGTGGTTTGTGACTGAAGACAAAAGTGGAACCATATCCTTTTTATACGTGGTTAAATACTTGTCTAATTGGCTTTGTTATTTTGTGTTGTATATGTTACCATCTTTGTTGCATCTCATGATAGCACGCCCCGGTATGCTGCATCACCTCCCTCTTTGGGCAACATTGTTCTCGCTCCTCATTTAACATATTTCAGGCGAAGCTGAGGTGAACCCCCAACTAGTTGCAGTAGAGGAAGATGAAGAAGTACAATTAGATCAACTTCCGTGATTCCCTGTGTGCTGAGGTTGGATATTGTGTGCAACTTGTGTGAAAGATTCTGTTGTTGTTCATTTTGAGACCCTTGGGGTCTTGTATGCATTTGGGCTTAGAGTTGGAAGTTGTATAAGGTTGTAATCTTGTATGGTACGATAGCAAAGTAGTTGGCATGTAATAATTGTAGACTTTATTTCTTTTGTTGCATGCTTGTGTGTGTTAAGTAGGTAGAATGTTGAACTTGGACTACATGTATAACCTAATACTTATGTCTCAAAGTTTAAAAGGGTGACATGCATGCTTGTATGTTATGCTTTTGTTGAATTCTAAGACTCAGATGGCCTTGAGGAGTTGGTTGGTTATGTTAATAATGAAGGACGAGTTGTATGAGAATGTTGATTTGTAGATTGGTGGTTATATGAGTTTATTTTATAGGTACCAGTTAGTCTACGGTACAAATGAGACTCTGTCCGTGTGATGAGTCGGAACTTGACCTGTAGCGTGGGGTTAGGTTCGGGGCGTTACAATATTTGCTATGAAAGACAAGATTTGTGCTAGCTTTTCTGTCTGTCATAATTTCCTAGTTATAGGAAACCTTAAACATATTAGGGCATTTCTAATTACTGGACTTTAACTGATTAAATGATTGGACTAATATTCCAATCTAATCAGTCTTAAGTACAATTAAATATTAGACTCTTCTAATATTTAATTTATATTTTTCGCTGATTAATTCCGAATCTCTTTTTATGTGTGACCTCCCGGGTTCATAATTAATTGGCAACGAAATAATATTAATCCAATTAATATTTAATTAGAACTCTTCTAATTTAAATCTCGCAAGTCGTGAGTGATACCTAGCAGTATATCATGACTACTTAACTAATAATGAAGTATAAATTCTACGAACTCTTAGTAATTATCATGCAACCAATTCCTTCTGTCTGAATCATCTTGATTGAGTCAGAGTCATGGATAGAGTCGTCAAACTTTATTACTCAATCATATGTCCAGATCTATTTAATCAGTAACTTATGAATAATATGTGGAGCGACTTCCATTATTCTACCTCGACCAAGGATTTCTAGTTACTCGATTAATAGATCACATAGGATTCCTAATTGACAGATTCCATATCTACACACATCTATCTCCATGTTGGAATAGATCGTAACCACTAAGTACATTATTCAATCCTTGATGAGAGCTAGCTTTATTATACCAGCAAATTACGTTATCCCTAACACAAGATAACCGTGGTGTCTCAGGTCTAAGGACTAATTGCACCATTACACTGTACAATGAATTCTTGACCAATTCATGTAATACGTTGTACTAGTGGTCATGTCTAGTCACTTGTTCTCAACGAGCACTTATATATCTACTTTTACGATATGAGACCAATTGTCCAAATCAATAACTCATATTATTTGGATGGTAGACTGCAATCCGATCTTTTCGGATAAATTAACACCCAATTAATTTATCATACGATCAGAGACTATTTTAGAATATATTTATGAATATAGATTCTGTCACTTATATCCTTACTCTGAAGGATAGAATCTATAAATATTATTCTAAAGACTTTTATTTAAATAGTTAATTGCATTAATAATATTTAAATAAGCTGCCCACATTAAATAAATAATATAATTATTATGTCCTAAAATTGGCTTTTAGGGCATACAATCCAACAATCCCCCACTTGTACTAAAGTCAATTACTCCGGTATCTCATACCCATCTTTTCAAGATGGTAGTCTAGGGACTGTTGAATCATTGCCTTAGTCAATGGATTAGCAACATAAAATGTTGATGTTATTTACTGCATAATATCATTCTTTCCACAATCTCTAATCGATGTGGTAATGCCTCTTTAACGTGCTTGGATCTCTAGTGAGACCTAGGTTCCTTATCTTGCGCTACAGCTCCATTATCGTCACATCACTACCCATTGACTTAATGGAATGAACCATCTTGAGTACAGTTACGAACTACAAGATCTAAACCGCTTCTTCTTGTTACATCTGATGCAATAATACACTCAACCTCTAGAATTTGCAATTGTACCAATATTTGGAACCTTTCCAAATAATTGTTTTTCAATTACAAGTGACAATGAACCCATATATGGATTTCCAATAATCCACTTCAGACTCTCATCCTGAATTTGTAAAACTTTAAGTTTCACATTCTCCATATACCAAGAATATTTCTTCAGTGCTTCTCAAGCGCTTAAGAATGTTCTTGATTACTTTCCAGCATTCCTAACCTGGATCAGACATACATCTACTTATAACACTTATAGCATTTATGATATCATGTCTTTATACACAACATGACGTATATAAGATTCTTAATTATTGTAACACTTTGAACCTTATGTGTCCAGTCTCTCTCTTTTTAGCAGTCTCAAGACTCTCAACCCTAAAGAGATAAATGTCATGTCTTAAAAGAGAATAATCTCTTTTAGAATCTATGTACATGTTAAACACTTTTAACACCCTTTTTTGGAAAAACTCATTAATCCTTTTGATCTATCGCTATAGATCATCTTCCAAGGATTTATGCGGATTATTCTAAAATTTACTTGGAGAATTCATTTGAATAACTAGACCTACTTGTGTAGTCAAGATTCATCTTCATTCTCAATGAAGTCAATCGAATGTTCTAGATTCTTTAGGCTTGGTTAACTCTATAAATTGATCCCTTTTAGTCTGTACTCTTTGTGACTCATCACTGGACTCAAAACGTATTAACAATCCCATATTAATGTCTTTATTAATAAAGTCATTATGGAATGCTATTTTGACATCCAACTACCATATCTCATAATAGTGGTGTGCAACTATGGCCAATAAATCATAATGAATTTTAACAATTGGTGAAAAGATTTCCTCATAGTCAACTCCTTGCCTATGACAATAATCTTTTACCATTTGTCTTAAAGGTCTCCACCTTTATCCATTTAAGATTTTATGGCCTCAAGCCATGTAAGCTTGTGTCAAACATAATTTTTCATAACTGACAAAAATCATCAACATGATTATTGTCATCTTACTAACCTGGAAAAACTGAAAAATAATTAGTTGTTCTTGGATTGGGTTTTCTAGAATCAAATCTTAGGTTTGACTCAGATTAGCTGGTTGCTTAGTGACTCCTACTAAGTCATACTTTTCTTCCCACATTATCTTCTTAGATGAACTATTCTTCCAAGAAGAAGTTGTATTTACTAACAGACTCTCTAGTCAGCAAGGGAATAAATGTCATATCCTAACGAATCTTTGGGATAACCAATTAACCTTGTCCAATCTCATTTCCAGTTTATCAATCTCAAGTCTCTGATTGAAAGCAGGATTACCCTAATTCTTAACACCTTAAGACTAGGTATCCTGTTTTCTCATATCCTATGAAGAACTTAAGATTAACTTGGAAGTGACCTTATCCAAGAGTTAGACTGCTATAAGGAGAATATAGCCTCACAGGCTAGATTATAAATCAACATAATTTATCATTTACTAGACCATGTCCAACAAGGTCAAACTCATTCTCTCCGACACTTCATCAAGCATAAGAGTACCAGAAGGAGTTAATGAAATAACTATGTTATTTTCCTATAAGATACTATCAGAAACTGAGGCTAAGAACTCTCCATGATCTCACCATTGAGACTTACTTCTTATTTCTAGTTTGATTTACTATTTTAGCTTTGAATTCTTTGAACGCTTCAACGGTTCAGATTCACACTTATGACAATCATAAGTATATGTAAGGTAGCTAAATCTTTATTGGGCTATTTCGCCAAATGGTCCATATACATCCTTATGTATAAATCCTAAATATTTGTGGTCCTTTGACTCTGTCCTACAAAGGGCGATTTGATCATTTTTAAGAACACAAGATCCACGTGTTTGGAATATCCCGAGGCCTCAAGGGCTTACCAGTCCTTCTTTCACCAATTGAGTGATTCTTTTTTCTCCTCTATGACCTAAACGTTAGTGCCATAATAAATTAGAATTATCCGTATCTCTTGATCTCTCATATTGCCATCATGTTTTACATCATACACATAAAACATGTTCATTAATTTACTAGTGTCAACTTATTTATTTCCCAAATAAATGAACATTCATAGTCCATGAAATAGATATAATGTTTTAGCGGCACTATGTATATGAGCAACAATTGCTCAATTTAATGAATACCCAAATGGGTAAATGAGAAATGAGGTATATTTATAGAGGACATCCATTTCTCTTCAAACTATTTGAAGTCCTTCAGATTTTCCTCTCCTAGTAATTCTCCTTGCAGTGGAAATAATTTTCTTTTACCAATTAAGTTCTACCTTTCCAGATTTACCCTTGAGGCATGACTCTCATGTCCAAAGGTTATGTCAAATATATTCACACAGAAAAATCCATTATGAACGAAAAAAGAGAATTACGAATTGACTTTGAGGATTAGATTTGTGTACATATTATAAACCATGAATAAACTCATGGACTCAAGATACTCATCATGAGAACACATGCTCTCAAATTAATTCCTCTAGTTATCCTTAATTTTCTAGATATCTCATACATAGTTCTCCTATCTTGCTTACTTCACAACTCTTGAAAGTAATTAATGATGGATACATTATCCATGTTCTCTTGCATCTTTTTGACAACTTATTTCGGTATCTAGAACATGTATGACTTTCTCAGATTTAAGAACAATTCTGAAAACATTGAGCTAATCATAGAAGGTTGGGTTCACATCCGATATTATATGTAGCAGTAATTTATAGGGATGTTAGATAATTATATTATTAACAATTTGATTTGGGTCTTTAAATCAAACAGTAACCCCCATTAAAATTTTTGAATCCTACACTTCCCTAGTGAAAAAGGGAAAAATAATAAGGTATTTTTCTTAGTGGAATAGGGGGCCCATTTACTTTAACCCACCTCACATTTTAGATTTTTTGTGAAGTTAAAACAAATAGGTGAATAACCTCTTATTCAATGTATCTCATACAAATTCCAATTATTCTTGCCTTCAATCCTTTCGACCCCACATTATAGATTTTTGATCTCCAAGATTGTTTAAGTTAAACCCATTATCCTGGAAATTTGGATCAATGCAATATCGACACCTACATGATATATTTTTGGTTGCCAGTAAGAATCCAAATGTTCCACATCTCATGCTTATATAGACTTAGTTCATATGTTGATACAAACAAATAACCCCTATGTGTCCATAGCCAGCTACTTACTTGCCTAACACATAAACTAATCTACGATAACAGAAGACAATGATATAATCTTCTTAAGACTACACCATTATTAACTTAATATTTAATTTGGGAAGGTTTGCTGGTCTTTAGTTTAGGTCTCACTTTTCACATACTTCTAAATTCAATTTATCGCATAAATAAAATAGAAAAATACATACATTCATCATATATTTATCTCATAAATAAATAAATAAATGCATAAAATAAAATGGGATGATCATGGAGTAGGAACACTATCAACCCGAGCCACTAGGTTGAATTCCTAAATCAAATAAAAGGCCCACACAATAGATTCATGGGATGCTCCTCCTCGGCTTTACAAAACTCATTTCGCGAACTGGGCCCACCAACTCTTGATGTCTTCATCTTGATCTTCCATTGTATTTATGTATATAGATTCCTAAGCTAGTGGGGATACAGAAATGGGAGTAGGGTTTTACATATTTAAAACATGATAAGAGGCATGCAAGTCCAATTTTAAAATATTACATAAAATCCAAAATGGGTAAATAAATTAAATAATGACATTCATCAATTTATTCATTCATTCATTCATTAATACAAGACTAGTCCATGATCACCCACAAATATAACAAATAATAATAAAAGTAATCCGTGAATATAGCACAACTAGTCTCCCAATATAATCTCATTATATTATGTTTATCCAATTAATAAACACCTTTATTAATTTGGATCCTTAAATATCTCATATTTAAATAAATATAATCTCATTATATTTATAGTAATTAATTAATAAATAATTTATTAATTAACTACAAGTATATCACAATTATATTTTCTAATATAAACTCTTTACATTAGATTTTTCAATTTAATAAACTTTTTATTAAATTTATTCTATTTAATAAACCCTTTATTGAATTTACTCCATAAATATCTCATATCTAAATATAAATATAATCAAATTATATTTAACAATTAATAAACTATTTATTAAAGTGTCAAAATACATTTGGACTTCTTCAATTAGTTTGTCAAACAAATAATTGATTAATTTAGACTTTAAGCAATAAAACAAGTCCAACCTATTTTCATTAAATCCAAGTCCAAAACTAACAACCCAATTCAAACATTAAAATAGTCCACACTATTTATGTTACAGTCCGAATTTAAAGTTGGCCCAATTCCAGACAATAAAGTAGTCCACACTAATTTATTTTAATCTGAACTTAAATAGCCTAAGTTAGTATATGCCCATTAGTCCAAAGAAAAGAAAACTTAACATTTTAATTGGAAGCCCAAGTCAAACAACCCAATTAAAATATTTAAAACAAAAACTAAAATTAACCTAATACCTATTGGGTCAGATTCGGGTTCGGACCCTATCCAAATTGGATCCGGATCCAGATCCGAATTCGAACTGGGTCTAAACCCTAACCCAAAACAATAATAATAATTTTTTTTTCTTTTCCTTTTCTTTCCCTCACAACCGCTGCCCCTACCCATTTCCCCTTTCTTCTTCCTTGCGCATCCATAGCTGCTACCATAGCAACTATGACAGATGCTAACTGCTGCCATAACCGTTGCCACCATGGCAGCGACGTGCTGCAGCAGCAGCAGCCCGAGGCAAAACCTCGCACTGAAGCTTCACGAGCAGCCAATGGCTACTGCCACCATGGCAGCAGCCATCGCAGCACAGCACGGTAGCGATGCTGCCGTCGTCGTTGCCCCGCAACGACAACAGTCGCTGTCGTCATCGCTGCCATCAGCATGGTAACTCCCATGGTGACGCTGATAGCCTCAACAACAACAGCCGCTACGCTGTTATCATCATAGTAACTCCCATGGTGATGCCGACAGCAACGTGCAACTAAAAGGGTGGGGGGTATCCTGCAATTTTGAAAAAAATGAATTTTCAAAGTCCCATTTTTTTTTTTTGAAAACCTAATTTTCCATTTTTCCCTAAACAATTTCAAATATAAAAAATAATCCCAAAATAATTTTGAATAGTTTCTTGGTAAATCAGTTTTTGAAATATAATAAAACAATTTTATAAAATAGAAATTCAGTTTCAAAACAACCTTTAATGAAACTGAAAAATAATTTCACAAACTACTTTTATGAAATTGATTGAGGGAAGAATCTTTTGAGCTAAAGTTTAATCCAATTAAAACAGGGGCATAAAATTAGCAAATTCTCAACCTACCAAATTTTTCATAGTAGTTTCACAAACTATATTTGACACGTTTAATTGTGTTATGACATGTGCTATAAACGAATAATCACGTAAAAGACATGAACGGTGGCTCTGATACCACTGTTGGAAATTATGCATGGTATTTAAAAATTTTATAATTAGAATAAACACAACGGAAATAATAAATACACATGCATCTGTTCATGCCTAATTATGTAGATTACAACATGCATAAATAATCTGCTATTAAATATGTATTAAAAGATTTTAGGATTACCTTTACGATGCCGAATTCGATGTAGGATTTGAACAATTCAGAGCTCCCCAATTGTGAAGCCTCCAAAAGTATCCACATGAGATTCGAGCCATCAATCAGCAAAACCCCCACTACGAGTTTTAGAGAAAAATATATTTGATATGAAAGACAGGATTTGTGTTAGCTTTTCTGTCTATCATAGTATCCTATTTATAGGAAACCCTAAACATATTAGGGCTAGCTTTTGGGCCTGTCCTAATTACTGGACTTGCACTGATTAAATGATTGAACTAATATTCCAATCTAATCAGTCTTAAGTCCAATTAAATATTAGACTCTTCTAATATTTAATTTATATTTCTCACTGATTAATTCCGAATCTCTTTGGTGTGTTATATCTCGAGTTCATAATTAATTGACAACAAAATAATATTAATCTAATTAATATTTAATTTGAACTCTTCTAATTTAATTCTCGCAAGTCGTGAGTGATACTTAGCAGTATATCATGACTACCCAACTAATAATGAAGTGTAAATTCTATGAACCCTTAATAATTATCATGCGACCAATTCCTTCTATTTGAATCATCCCAATTGAGTTAGAGTCATGGATAAGGTCGTCAAATTCTATTACCCAATCATATATCCAGATCTATTTAATCAGTAACTTATAAATAATACGTGGAACAACTTCCACTATTCTACCTCGGCCAAGGATTTCTAGTTACTCGATTAATAGATTGCATAGGATCCCTAATTGACCGATTTCATATCTACACACAGCCATCTCCATGCCGGAATAGATCATCACCACTAAGTACATTATCCAATCCTTGATGAGGACTAGCTTTATTGTACTAGCAAATTACGTTACCCCTAACACAAGATAACCATGGTGTCTCAGGTCTAAGGACTAATTATACCATTACACTGTACAACGAATTATTGACCATTCCATGTAATTTGTTGTACTAGCAGTCATGTCCAGTCACTTATTCTTAACAAACACTTATACATCTACTCTTATGATATGATACCAATCGCCAAAATCAATATCCCATATTATTTGGATGGTAGACTGCAATCCGATCTTTTCGGATAAATTAACACCCAATTAATTTATCTTACGATCGGCGACTATTTTAAAATATATTTATGAATATAGATTCTGTCACTCATATCCTTACTTTTAAGGATAAAATCTATAAATATTATTCTAAGGACTTTTATTTAAATAGTTAATCATATTAATGATATTTAAATAAACTGTCCATATTAAATAAATAATATAATTATTATGTCCTAAAATTAGCTTTTAGGGCGTACAATCCAACGTGAATCTTTAATATGTGGTCTCTCTCATCAATGTCAAGTTGCCAATATGTCTCAAGTAGAGGCACTTGCCATCGAGACACTTGCTCATTTGCCGAGTCTCGTGACTTGGACAAAGTCGTTTTTTAGACTGACAATAAGAAGGTATTGATTGTCATCTCACAGCCGATGAGTTCATGCAATTGGTAATATGCCCAAGTTATTGCTGATATCAAGAATATGGTAAAAGGATGTCTTAATTTCTCATTCAAGTTAATTAGATGCGGTGCCAACACTGTAGAAGATTAGGTGGCATAGGAGACTATTGCTAGTCGTGTTATATTTTTGTGTTTTGGAGTTCTTCCTTTTAAGTTGTGTCAGTTGATATGTGTAGACATTTTGAACGGTTTAATTCCCTTGATCAGGTTGGATGAGTTTTAATAAAACTTTTGCTTATGACCAAAAAAAAAAATAGGAAAACTCTTAAAAAAGTCATGTGTTGGTTAGTATTTTTGAGGACCAATTAAACATTGACATGTGGACATAGTGAGTCATATTATAATTTATGACAAGATGCTAATTTACCGATTTGTCTTTTAATTTTTTAATATGAAATTAATGAGATTATGGTGGGACCCATTGAATGAATTTGATTTTAATATATAATATGCACACTTTTACTATTATACCCCCGACTAACTATACTCAATGACTAAAATGGACTGAATAGTAATGAACAAAAAGACAAAATAAGTATCAAAAGACTAAAGTAACCCTCACCACATTAAATGCAATAAAAGTCAATTTTTCTCTCACAAAATATAATCCCGCCCAAATCGAATCTGTTGCTTAAGTTTCAATATCCGTAGACAAAGTAACCCTTTGAATGTGTTTGTTATCTGTTGCTTAAGTTTCAATATCCGCATACAAAGTAACCCTTTAAATGTGTTTGTTATCTGTTGCTTAAGTTTCAAAATTAGTAGAGAAATATACAATACGTAATTGTCTAATCCAATTAAATATTAACTAACTACCACCATTAGATAAGCATCAAATCAAATTTAAATAAATTTTAATGCATCTGAAATAGGAAATAGTTTGTAACGAATAATACATGTGGTATGTTATCTGTTGTTTAAGGTTTTAATATCCGTAGACAGATATTTCGATATCCGTAGATAAACATACGTAATTGTTCAATCCAATTAAATATTAACTAACTACCACCATTAAATAAACATCAAATCAAATTTAAGGAAATTTTAATACATTTGAAATATGAAATGGTTTGTAACGAATAGTACATGTGGTATGTTATCTATTGTTTAAGGTTTTAATATCCGTAAACAGACATTTGAATGGATAGTTTATCCAATCAAATTAAATGTCAACGTAGCTATTACCATTAATTAAACATCAAGTCAGTTTAAAGACATACAAACGTGAATGCATCCGAATGTTAATATATGTAACTATTCAATATTTCAAATTCCATGAATTGCAATAGCTAATGTCAAAGAGAAAGGAATAAGAAGAAAATCATATCAAGTTTGTTTTTAAATAGAATTTTTAAATTTTATATGGATCTGTTGTTTCTTCTTACTAATGTGTAGTTGCTTCTTATGAATGTGTAGTTGCAATTTTTTATGGATCTTTTGATGCTTCTTACTAATGTGTAGTTGCAATTATTTCGTAAATTTATAAGTTTTCTATAGATCTGTTGCTATTAGTTACGAATGTGTAGTTACAATTGTAAATATTTATGAGTTTTATATGGAAATGTTGTTATTTCTTAAGAATGTGTAGTTGAAATTATATATATTTATGAGTTTTCTAAGGATCTGTTGTTGCTTCTTACTAATTCGTAGTTGTAATTGTTTCGTAAATTTATAAGTTTTCTATGGATCTATTGTCGCTTTTTACTAATGTGTAGTTACAATTGTTTTTAAAATTTATAAGTTTTCTATGGTATTATATTAGTAACAAGAATTTTTCATTCGTTTTGTTTATTTTTCTTTCTTTTTGTTCATTTTAAGTTTAACTCGTACTTCCCACCTATACATACACAAACAAATAAATAACTAAACCAAGAATCCCAAAAAGAAAAGGAAAATAGAGCTGTAGAACACAATTTACTTGGATTTTTGCATTTTCTTGTTCTACAAATATTCTTGCATAAAAGTCAAGATGGAGATGGAGAAATATTAGTACATAAAGCGGACGCCAATGAGCACCATTGGCTAGATTTATCCATTGTGTGAATTAACAATAATTTTTCTTTTTTTGGTAAGAGTGAATTAATAATAATAAGTTTCTTAAATTTAAAAGCAACACTTGGAAGATACACTCAGCACTGCAAATGCGGCACAATCAGCAAGAACTATATTGAATTCACAGTTCAGACAATAGGAGGATATTGCTTAGCTTGCTGCCTAACTCTCTTCTTGTACTCCACAGGATCCTGCACAAAGGTTATCACGAGTCGGAGTTAGTAAATCAAATGTTAAAATCCAACCTGACATATATAACAAATTAGCCCGAAATTACTACTGCGTGTTACCAACAGATTTAGGTCGTCAATCAAACAAACTAGTGCGACAGTGTTGACTGAGTAATCCTTTTGAAGTGAAGTACCTGAATGAAAAGATGATAACCATCAGTTTGTGCAAGATCAATGGGGTTAGGCTGATCTAACAAATCATGGATGCCAACAAGAATTTGTTTCATGGTGATGGCTGGTCTCCACCCCTAGAATGGACAAGTGTAACCATGGGCCAACAGAACCAAGATAAGCACCGTATGCGAAATGAATCAGCATGTCAACTGCAGTAGAGTGCACTTACGCTGTCTTCATTGAGGATTGATAGGCACACCATTCTAGATGGGTAGACATTCGGATGGAAGAATCTTGGAGGCAATTTACATTTTGGTGGTTTGCTTGGGTAGTCTTTAGTGAAGTGCATCGTCACTGGGTAGTAACCACCATCCCAATCAGTCTACAACAAATATCAGTTGCATAACAGCTATGTTACTTAACAACCGTGATCTTAAATTAAACACACAAGAAATGTAAGCAAGGAGAGTCATAAACATATGTTGCTCATCAAAATCATTCAAGAAGAGGTGATGCACACATGCACAAACATATTTAGCGACTCTTATAAATGTTATCTTAAGACAAGATGGATGAAAGGTAAAAATCTACTGAAGCATGTCATTTATCACAAAGAGATGGTAAGAGGAAGAAAAAGAAAATGCAAGCATGTCAATCTCACCAGACAACAATGCAAGAGCATTAAACACCAACATGATAAGAATTGCTTGTCTCAGTTGACATTTTAGCTAAGAAATAGTAGAAACAATATGCTAATCTCATTCAGAACTTGCAGACAATAATACTTAAGGTTGACAGTGGTAAGAACAGAAATAAAAGAAGAATCCCCTTGATCCTCAAAAGCCCAAAGCTCCAAACAAATGCAACCAATTCTAATGTTTGGATTGCAAAATAAAAGATAATAGCTAATCCTACACAGGACTAATTTTTTGATGTGTACTTGTTATACGATCACGATGGCCTATCTTATTGAAATCATCTAACATCAAAAGAATATCAAATAAAAGTGATAAAGACTGATTCCCAATTTTCCCCAATGAAGGCATTGTTGTACAAAATATACATGAATCTACAGCTCTATCTAAATTTACTTGGGACCAGTCCTCCATTTTCACAGCAAGATCTAATTAGAAATCTATAGTTTCCTCTGATACGGAAGGAAAACATAATTTAACCAAGTTGATTTATCCATGGCAAAAGTAAAATATAAAGAGAAAAACGATGAACCAACACACCACCACTTATCTCTACCAGGCAAGACCCCGCTTTTCAATCATAGTTTTGCTATTACTTTATCAGCTTCAAGTGACTGCAACCATATCCGTAAGCATCATTAGAGACACACCGTACATCCCTTTATGTATTAAATTCCAATTAACTACACACGACACAAGGATAAAAACTACCTCCCCTGTTGTCGATTTAAGATACCAACATTTTAAATCAAGCAATTCAAGCAGATTATCAAATTCAATAATCAATATTAATTTTAAGCATAATTTAATTTACTCAAATCATTTAGCATGAGAATTCTAACTTTTCAATTGCTGATGCTCCTAAATTC